>OX463866.1:12817305-13340599 GCA_949825065.1 Odontocerum albicorne | reverse complement strand
GTAACAAAAAGATGTCGGTTGTTCACGCAACAGTAACTCCTCTATAAACGCGCGTGTTAATTTTTTTCAAGTGCATCCGCGCGATCATGCGTTAAGTGATGCGATATGAAGTTAGCAACATGGAATTTTGTGTAACTGACTGAATAGGGGTCGGGCTATATAATCGGGTTGTTTTGTGGTATTCTTGCATTGTAATGTTATCGCATATTTTGACAGCTGCCATCTAGTGAGAAATGTTATTATAATTATTATATTCAGAAATATTAATCTTCATCTTTGTTATAACTGGTTCTTGCTTTACAAATGAAGTTAATCTTAAAATATGTTTGTAATTTATATGTGCTGTGTTTTCAATATTGTAGAAATGCGTGCCTTATTTCCAGAATATCTGATATTGTTTATTTATTGGTTATACAACATTCAATGTATCATTTATCCCTAGGACCATCGAATGCCTAGAAATTGATAAATAATCATCTTCCTCCTGCCGTTGCCAATAGGTTGTTTCGTCAAAGTCATCAATCATCGTTGCTGGACCTCGTAGTCGAAGATCTCTTCGTCATTTCAACGTCAATTCAATTAAAAACCGAAGCTGACCGTGGATATTTTTTTAAGTGAGTGAAACGCAGCAAACTCACCAGCTACACCGCTGTACTGGATCCGGTGGCATACCGAAGTGAAACGATCGGAGATTTTTTCCTCTTTTTGAATGAATAGATATGACCGAAAAAGACGGAAAAAATGCCTGCGTCATTCGAGGGGAGTAACATGGTGCAGGGTTCGAACCGACGACCTTCCGCATAGAATTCCAGGGCGTTACCGCACGCCCATGCACCTCCTGCCATTGTCAATAGTTTTTTGACTTAACATTATCCTGAATTTCCTGTTTTTTACATATGTATGTATCATATACAAATGGGTCCAAAATGGCGGAATATGATTCTTGTGGGGCAGCAGTATACTGCTATAGTATATATAATATATTAGGTGTTAACATAAGTTGTGTCCGTTTTTTTTTTCAAATTTAAAAATGAGCATCAAAAGTAAAACAAAATGGTAAATGTTATACGTCATTCGAAAGAAAAAATTCTGTTCTCCAAGATATTGTATTTGCTTTAACGTTACATATATTATTTTATTTGAATACAAGCCTTCAAAATGGAATGTCAAGCAGACGAAAGTGAGCATTTTGAAAACCTTCTGTTCGCGTTCAATCGAGAGAATAAAGCTGCCAAAGCTGCTCGCGATATTTGCGAAGTGTACAATGAAGTTGCTATGAATAAAAGGACAGCTCGTCGATGGTTTTTGCATTTCAAAGACGGTAATTTCGACCCTAAAGACATGTAGCGTTCCGAACGACCAGTGGACTTCGATGAGGACCGTTTAAACCATATTATTCATGGAGATCTCCTTCAAACCACCGTAGAATTGGCTGAGCAGATGAATTATAGTCACATGACTGTATACCGCTATCTACCATCTGTCCTTTCATTCATAGTATCTTCACCGTACAATTCGCAAATATCGCGAGCAGCTTTATTCCCTCGAATGAACGCGAACAGAAGGTGTCGAAAATGCTCACGTTCGTCTACTTGACATTCCATTTTGAAGGCTTGTAATCAAATAAAATAATATATGTTACGTAAAAGCAAATACAATATCTTGTAGAATAAATTTTTTTCTTTCGAATGACGTATAAAATTTACCATTTTGTTTTACTTTTGATGCTCATTATTAAATTTGGAAAAAAACGGACACAGCTTATGTTAACACCCAATATATGCAAGATATACACGGATATGTTGTATATATCCCGGAAACTGACAAAAAAGCACTTATAGATCGATTGTTATTTTTTTGAAGCTTAATCAGTTGAAACTTTGAATTGTGTTTTTTAAATTAGTTTTATTATATTGTCTCATATAATTGCATAATGACTTTAATTTGTTGGCCCAAATCATCCTAGTTTGAGTGGATTCCTTTAAGATTATGTCAAGATTTAGAGACCTTTTGAAAGTACGGATAAAACAGTATGTTATAAATCAGAACGCAAAAAATAACTTTCATCTGTACTTCATAGGTGGCACTATTAACATATTAAAAATATTGATATATTACTTTCATTAACGCCTTATATATGGCAGTTCTGATAAAACATTTGGGTCGGATCACTTTTATACACTCGCCTATGCTTCAAAACTAGCATAATTCAGAATAGAAGTATAACTTAGGACAGATAATTGACATGTGCCATACTTGCCTGAGATAGATCGTCAGCAACAAATGGGTTCTTGTCAATTAGGGAACAGTCTCCCAACTCAGCGAAATCTCCTTCCTTCTTCTACAAGGGCCTCAAATCTCCCCTTTCTCCACTTTCAACCCTACCTTTTCTACCATCGGAACATCAGCATCGTCTTATCAAATTTCTCCATGAATTAATATTTCTACGCAGCCGATTCTACGCGAAGACTTTTCTATGGTAATGAACTTGATTTATTTTTTAATTGTTTAATATTTGAATAATCAAGAAATATACTTTAAATATCACGGAGTATTCTGCACAGCTTCAGGAACATCTAAACAGCAAGGTACCGTAGATTACACTTTGAAACCTCCGTCGGATGCATTTAATCTGTCAGATGAACTTGCAATTCTTTTTCAATTCTAATGTTACTGTGCTGTTTTTCAATTCTAATGTTACACAGCCTTCTACACAAGCAACCTTTGACTTGTTCACTCAGTGCTTTCTTGTCCAACTTCACAAGATGAAGTCCGACAGTGTACGTGTTATGTGAAGGATTTGTTGCGCCTGATTACCTGCAGCAAACACTTTTTTTTTTTCCGTGGTTGCAGTCCTAAGACTGGTTTGCAGCAATTTGAACTCTTCTCCTCCATTCCCCCCTGTCCTGTGCGGCTCTTTTTAAGTCTGTGTATGTTGAGCAGCGCACGTCCACCAACAGGTCCTCCAGGTACTCTCGGCGTGGGCGTCCCCTAGAGTTTGTCCCCTCGGTCATGCCCTCCATTATGGCATGCAAGAGGCCCTCTTGTCGTATTATATGACCGATCCATCTTGCACGCCTTACGGACAAGATCCTGAGCAGGTGCCTTCCTCCTTCGATTCGTTGGAGAACCTCTTCATTTGTGATGCGGTCTCTCCAGGAAATTCCTAATAGTCTTCTATAGGACCACATCTCAAAAGCCTCTAGTCTTCGTCTATCTCTTTCGGATAGGCACCATGTCTCGCAGCCGTACATCAAGATACTCCATACATAGGTCTTGATGAGGAGTATTCTCAGTTTAAGGTCTATATTATTTGATTCTATTATTTTCGACCTTTTATTAAATGCAAGTCTAGCCTGATGTATACGGCTGTCGACCTCGCTCTTGGACCGACCGTCCCATGTTATTTTGCTCCCGAGATAGACAAACTCCTTGGTGTTCTTTAGTGGTTTACCCGACATCACTATTCTCATCTGGTGCTGCGCTCGGCCTACAGTCAGCAGCTTTGTTTTGTCTTTATTTATCTTCATACTGTAGTTATTTTGAAGAATGCTTTCCATAGTTGTTAAGGCCTCTTGTAGTTCCTCTTCACTTTCAGCAACCATAGCAATATCGTCCGCGAACCTTATCATGTCCACCTTTTGCCCGTGTATCTTTACACCTACACAAATTAACACTAAGCAAACACTACACAAATTATATTATCCTTCACAAGATGAAATTTAAACGTCACTTGCTATTATATTCAGAGGGAGAGATGATTCAAGTGTAAAAATAAAAAGAAAATTCGTTATACAAAATACTATTGTGAGAATGTTTTAGTTCTGTTTGGAACATGCAAACATGTTTTGTGAAATTTGTCGTCACACAATGGAACGTGCAAATATGGTTTGTAAAATTTTTTGTCACACAATGGAAAGTGCAAACATGGTTTGTGAAATTTTTTGTCACACAGTGGAACGAACAAACATGGTTTGTGAAACTTGTCACCGCACAATGGAACGTGCAAACATGGTTTGTGAAATTTGTCGTCACACAATGGAACGTGCAAACAAGGTCTGTGAATTTTTTTGTCACACAATGGAACGAACAAACATGGTTTGTGAAACTTGTCACCACACAATGGAACGTGCAAACATGGTTTGTAAAATTTGTCGTCACAAAATGGAACATGCAAAATATGGTTTGGAAAATTTGTCGTCACACAATGGAACGTGCAAACATGGTTTGTGAAATTTGTCGTCACACAATGGAACGTGCAAACATGGTTTGTGAAATTTGTCGTCACACAATGGAACGTGCAAAATATGGTTTGTGAAATTTGTCGTCACACAATGTTTGACTCGGAATCTATCAACTTGGCCACCAAGGATTTTTTTCTTCTTGTTCTTTTAAATGAATTAATGTTTCCTTTTATAAGAGTTCTGTTATCTGGGTAGTATGTTTACGTGTGATAGGCGAGTTTAAAGAGACATTTAAAGAAGGTTAGCGACAGGAAATAGGGTAATCAGATCACTAAATATAATATTTAACAACCGCGCAATATCGGCAGTTGCAAAAATGATAATACATATTAGTGTGTTGGTGTCCATCTTGATGTATGGAAGTGAAACTTGGACTTAGGCGAAGTATTTGTGTCAAGATAGAAAAGTCTCGCGTTCTGTCCTCTCTGCCTACCTTGACAAAGAAATGGCGTGATAGTATGTATGTATGCATGTGAAGTGAAAAAATCTGTAAAAGTTAGTTCCCGGATGTAAAATGATATATAGTACCCGGCGAGAAGTAATACACATCGGACTAAGAAAGAGACTGTCGACCATAATCGGATAACTTCGGTTTTGTAGAGCGTCGTCTCTGTCATTCATACACGTGTTCCGTCGCGTCGTCGCGTACCGGACTGTTAGCACATCGTGCGACAGAAACGACGCTCTACAAAGCCATGTGTATTAATCACCGCCGAGGTAAGTTGATTCGATTAAAATTAGTTATAGCATAAAATAATATACATGGAATAAAATATTTTCTTTTCCTCAAAAAAGACACGTCTTTTGAATGAGAGAAAATTTAAAAAAAGAATAAAGAAAAGATACGACAACAAACATTAAAGAATGAGAAAAAAATAATCATTTTATTCTAAAATATTTCTATTTACAACCCTGGTCAAAGGCGCGGTATAAAGGGAAAAAATATGTACAAAAATACAGAACCTTGTGTGTGTCTGAGAATTTTTGCTTAAATACTTTCCTTAAGAAAATAAGGGAAGATGAATAAGAGATAGGAAAGTGGGTTTAAGTAATGATGTTTCAAAGAGATGCGTATTTTTCTTTTGCTTCACGAAAGAAAAATGTTGATAAAAGACGAGTGACAAATATGAACAACCTCTGTAGACTAGACTAGACAGTTGGAATGCTTGTTTTCTTCCAAAGGGTTTTGGGTTTGAAAAAGGTCATAATATAGCAACACATTCGCTAAAAATCAAGAACGTATACCGTACGTCACGGGTGTGTAGAGTATTTTTTTGCATGACGACCTCCATGATATAGATGGTAAGACGCATGTTTCCCAACCCGGGGATTGCGCGTTCAATTCCTGTTGGAACCCAGATTTTTTTTAAAAGGGATTCGTGTTTTGTGTTCACTGAAGGTATCTTTAATATACATATTTCTGGTTGGCTGGAAGAGATTACATGACAATAAGGCCGTCAGTATAAACTGAAAGTGTTATGCAATACAATACCGTTCATTGTATGCTGAAAAAGTTTCAGATATCTTCATTAATTTATTATATTTAGACACTTTAATGTACGAGTATTAATAGCCAAACAGCAATTCCTTCCAACCAACAAGATGCGAATTGCGTAAGCTGTGCTAATTACAGGTTGAAAATATACAACCTGAACTAAAAAAAACATTTAAATCATCAAAAACAATTGAAAATACATTAAAACAAAAATATTTACAAATGCCACAAAGAGCGGGAAAAGACAGAAAATTATGATTTATTGAAAATATTCGCTCGGGCGCTGCTGTTGCTGCCAGGCGAGATTTATTTGCTTTCTTGTAATTTTAAATTAAATTATGATTTTATTTACACATATACTACACTACACCTAAAGTCGAATGTGTCACTATCACATATATTAAGGTCTATTAAGGTTTCTTTGTAGTACGTCTTTACTTGGATAATTTTCTTACCACATATGTTTTTGTGAACATATGTATATCATTTTCTTTTGATTGATGATATCTCACTTTATATTAAAAATATGTTCGGGTGATTGTCCGTCTTTGTGGGGTTTGTGGGCATATGCTCACGTATGTGTTTATGGATTTCGTGGGGATGGATAGTAATTTGAATGATTTGTTCGACCATGTAACTTGCTTCATTTACTTTTGTCTGGTTGGTTGTAAGAGATTGCCGCCTGGAAATAAGTCCGCCAGAATTGTATTTGTAATAAAAGTGTTAAATAAATAAATATAGGTGGGGAAATACAATATCTAATAGCCGCAACCACTACCTTCCTATCCTTTCACTCAACTTGTTTTTTTATTTATCTATTATAATAGTGAGTTCGTATCCTGAACTAGAACGCCCTTTTGCATAAACTGCTTTTTTAACGGCGCTATATAAATTGTCCTTTTATAATTATTATTATTATTATGGAGAATCACATTTCGTCATTGAAGAGAGATGTAATATTTTGTATTACATATTTCTTTGCATGGACGCGTGCTAACACACTGGAGTTCCTTATGGAAGGTCGCTGGTTTGAAGCTCGCGTTGTGCTACACTCCAGGTAGGACACATACATTTTTTCCGTCTAGAATTCGGAGATATAAATATACCTATAACTTCGGTCTTATCTATTATTTCAAAAAAGAAAAAAAACATGCCGGCGTGCTCCTATCGTCTCACTCGGTGTACCATCGGATCCAGTATAACAATTTGACCGTTGAGTTTGCTGGTGTGTAACAGCTCATTCGTTTAAAAGTAAAAGAAAGAATTCAAAAATTCCACGACACTGCTTCACTTTCCAACTGAATCGACGTTAGAATAGCGAAGGTATCCTCGATTACGAAGCTCGGCAATGACAAATATTTTTTTAAGTCGCTATTAAATAAATAAATATAGGTTTATTGACAGCAACATAGTATGTACAAAATATATTTAAATAACACTTCTAAATACATAAAAATGGCAGATAATACATTAAATACAGAAGCTATCAGAAAGTCTGGGCTCATCTAATAACATCCCCTCGGCCAAGATACACCCCACCAATATAGGGCGAATCCAGCCACGGGGACACCAGATGTTTTTCAGCCCACACCCTTGAACACGTAGAACAAGAATATAAAAAAAACACATAAAATAAATTGATGATAAAAAAAAACATTCAAGAGAGAATACATTAAAAGGTCCGTGCTCATCCCACAAACATTCCCCCGGCCGAGATACACCCCACCAATGTAGGGCGAGCCCGACCGCAAGGGCATCGTTGGGCTTCTATCCCACACCCTCGCATATCTAGATTAAAGAATAAATAAATAAAAAAACAAAAAAACGTATGGCATAAAACAAAATAAAAAGTTAACCCACATATACCACCTCAGGTTAACTGTCAGCAAGAACGAAAAAAACAAAAGCCTCAAAGGAGTCCAAATTTTACAAAATGACAAATGGGAAATTAAATAGTTGAGACAACATTCAAATAGTTAGGCAGTAATACACCGAAATAGTTAAGCAGTTTTAAAAGAATGAATGAGAAGATAACGCACAAACACGTATACACAATCCCTGATTCACCACCAGCGAAAAGAGAGAAAAGAAAGAAAAAGAAAAAAAAAAAGCAAACAAGAGACCCATTAACCACTGAAAAACGCATCAACCACCTAGAAGATAACACTTTAGAGCATCTCTGAAGATACAACTATTCACCCGCTACTTCAAGGCCTGAGGCAACTCATTCCAGCATTTGCTGGCCGAGTATGAGAAGGATCCCTTGAATAGTGTTAGATTAGATTATTGTATTTTTTTATATATTCGATGCAAGCCACCGAGGGTGAGAGCTGATAACTGGTTTCTAAATCCAACAGCATGGATAATAAAGGACGACGTGATTGAGAAGTGATATAAATGCCAAAAGACAATCTTTAGTTATTGTTGTGAAAAAAAATATATAAGTTCTGGAACTTATTTCCATCGTTTACAAGAAACGTCCTGCATTAAAACTGCCAGATAGCAACGTCCCATATTGTTTCATTACCAGTGTAGTTATGTTAGAGTGGTGTGCCACAAGGCACTCTCCCCCAACCTGTTTGGATGCCCCCTAAATCTGGGTGCGATGAGCAATCAAGATGGGACTAGTGATAACGGTTTGCTAACAACTACATTAGATTCTGGGGCAGATAAGGCACTATTCATTCGGGATGCTTTCAGTAGAGATTGCTTGATTGTCGGGCAATCTTTGTTGCATCAAGAATTTATTGTTAATTGCCAGTGGGGTGTTATAGTTACATAAAATGTTTTATTTCGAATGTTGGTGGGATTGCAATTATTTTTAGGGATGTGAATGTTCAGCGGAGGGTTGATAAAGAAATTTGATATTGAGGAATAAGACCATTTCGTCGTAGGCTTTTTTCTAAGTGAATTGGTTATCTTCAAAATGGAGCGTTTTTTGTTGTTTTTTTTTTATAACTTCGTACTGAAAGGGCGCGAATAAATGCTGAAGAAATACGTGTACAGAAAATATTAAGGTTCATGATCGAATAACACAGGTATTCTTTCTACCTAGCATACTTTCGTTGCATGGTGGAAGTATTGCCATGTGGAAATCTTTTCCAATCAACCAGAAATTTATTAACGATGCTTCAAGTGAAAAGCAGATTGGTGTCCTTTCTTTTTTAAATTGGATTCTAACGGAATTTGAACCCGCAACCTCCGAACTGGGAGACAGGCGGCTTACCTACTAGGTCACCGAAATCTAAGGATATAAATAAATAAATAAATATAAGTTTATTGACAGCAACACAGTATGTACAAAATATAATTAAATAACACTTCTAAAACACATAAATTGCAGATAATACATTAAATACAGAAGCTATCAAAAGGTCTGGGCTCATCTAATAACATCCCCTCGGCCAAGATACACCCCACCAATATAGAGCGAACCCAGCCACGGGGACACCAGATGTTTTTCAGCCCACATCCTTGAACACGTAGAAACAAGAATATAAAAGAACACAGACAATAAATAGATGACAAAAAAAATACATTCAAGAGAGAAGACATTAAAAGTTCCGGGCTCATCCCAGAAACATTCCCTCGGCCGAGATACGCTCCACCAATGTAGGGCAAACCCGACCGCAAGGGCATATCTATGACTTCTTAAAAATAAAAGGGAAAAAATATGCCGGTGTGCTCCGATTGTCTCACTTCAAATGTGCCATCAGATTTAGTACAGCGGTATGGCCGGTGAGTTTGCTGGTGTGCAACGGGTCACTCTCTTACTAAATTAACATTAGAATGACGAGGGTATCTACGACTACGAGGCCCAGCAACGACGACAACGGAAAATATTACATCGTGTGACAATGTACGACAGAATACGGAATAAAGTTATTGTATTGTACTTTTGTTGAACACAATAAACCCTGGTGGATTTATTGCTGTATTGCAATCTTTTTCAACCAAATAAAAACAAAGACATGACGTCTTTGTTTTTTATTTATTTGCATTTAAATTCATGTATATTTTTTGTAAACCTGTCATGGACCAACAACGTTTTAATGTGTCCAAGATAAATCGGTTAGTTGTAAGAAATTGCTGTATAGCAAATAACCTCGCCAAATTTACTATGTGTAACCATTTACACCAAATAATAAATAAAATGTCGACACAAGCCTTAAATTATAATGACAAGCTCCGTAGTCACACCCCTAAACCGGATCCGATAGCACACCGAATTGAGACGATCAGAGCACACCTGCATTTATCTTTTTTTGGAAAATAGATATGACCAAAGTCATAGGTCCCTTATATCCCCGAATGCTAGGAGGAAAAAAATGTTTTTTGTCATTCGAGGGGAGTACTACAATACATCGAGAATCGAACCCGAAATCTCAAGGTAGAAGTCAAACGTTTTATCCACCAGAACAAGGAGTTCGACAGAATTATTAAGAACTACTAAACATCTAGGAAAAATATACAAAATAGGATCCCCATCAAGCAATGCAGGGGTGCAACACATTCTCACACATTTCTCGTGTCCTCTTAAGTATGTGATATGTCTCTCGCAGAGCTCTTGATCTCCAACTAAGTTGAAGAGGACCCTCGAATCTGTCAAGGAGCTTACTCCCTTTTCTTTGCCATTAAGCTCTCTTACTTTCAAGACTTTTCAAGTTGTCGCCAACAATTGGACGTTTATATCGTCGTGCAAATCGTTAACTTAAATATTTCAATTATTATCAAATATATTTGATTTGATATTTCTGTTTAAAGTTATTATTGTCTTGAGGAGCTTGGCCGCGTGGTAACGTACTGTACTCGCTGGTTTAAACCCTGCGCTGCGCTACTCCCCTCGAATGACACGGGCATGTTTTTCGCCTAGTATTCGGGGGTATAAGGATACCTATGACTTCGCTCATATCTATTATTTAAAAAAAAAGAAAAAAGGGGGGTGGGGTGAGAAACATCTCGGTGGGGTTCGATCGTCTGTTTTACTTCGGTGTGCCATCGAATCTAGTATAGCAGTGTGACTACGGAGCTTGTGTTATAATTTAAGGCTTGTGTTGAACCTTTATTTGTTATTTTATGTACATGGTTATATATAGTAAATTCGGTGGAGTTATTGCTATACAACAATTTCTTCCCACAAACCTGTATATCTTGGATACATAAAACTTTTGTTGATCCGTGACAGGTTTACAAAAAATTTGTGCGACTCCCCTCGAATAACACAAGCATTTTTATCCGCCTAGGTATAAGGTAAGTACAATAGTATGAACCGACTGGAAGCATTTGAAATGTGGATGCACCGGAGAATGCTACGGATACCCTGGACGGATATGGTCAGCAACACAAGGGTTCTTCAAAGAGCCAAAGTTGATAGAGAGTTGGTGACTAATATTCAAATCTGAAAGGTGTCCTACTTGAGTCACGTACTTAGAGGAGCAAAGTACAAATTACTGCACCTGATCATCCAAGGCAAAATAGAAGGCCGAGGAGGTGTTGGCAGGAGGCAAATCTCCTGGCTCCATAGTATACGTGATTGGACTGACATAAGGGGCGTTGGAGATATTTTTCGGGCTACCGGGGACAAAGATATCTCCTCTCAAGTGATATTCAACGTTGGGGGTACCTGACATGACACTGAGAAGAAGAAGGTATAAGGATAGCTAAGACTTCGGTCATATCTTTTCTTTAAAAAAAAGAGGAAAAGAAAACATGCCGCTGTGCTCCGATCGTCTACAGCGGTGTGGTTGGTGGGTTTGCTGACGTTTAACGACTCACTCACTCACAAAAAAAACCTCCACGCTTTCGCTTCGCTTTGCAACTGAATTGATAAAATAGCGAGTGAATACTTGACTTCGAAGCCCAGCAAGAACGACGGCGATAAAGTTATTCACAATGTCGTTGATGCCCCCGAAATATTGCCTTAAATTGTTTCCGCACTCCTGCTAGCAACACGCGGAACCTTTTTTTTTTTTTTAACAAAGTTATGCAAACTAGCCAGATTGTGCTTACTGTATACAAGAAAAGTTTAATAAAAAACTTATTGTCATTGTACACTTTAGTTAAATGTCATTTTACACTTTCATCATACACAGTAAAAACAATAATCATTTTTAAAATATGGGTACCATTGGATAGCGAACCTGCGACCTCCATTGGATAATTATTTCAGTGTCATTTAACATATTTGATTTGCTGATTCGAACATGTTGAAAAGCGTGGCCATGTGGCAATATTTTCTTAATCCATAGTAATCGAGTTTAGTTCCATTGGACCGGTTCGTTTTTGAACATATTGGCAACACTATCACACGTGAAGAGGCAACATTACTCGGATATGTAATGGGCGCATGCTTTAATTATTACCAGACGAATCCTTTAGACAGATTTTTTTTTTTTTATATATATATATTTTCTTTTAGGAAACGAACCCGAAACCCCCAAATTGAAGTCAAGCGTCTTATCAACTTGGTTACGGAAATTCTTTTCAAAAATATATTTTAATAAGACTGTCAATGTCTGTAAAATATCTTGCTAATAAGACTGTCAATGTCAGTAAAATATCTTGCTAATAAGACTGTCAATGTCTGTAAAATATCTTGCTAATAAGACTGTCAATGTCTGTAAAATATCTTGCTAATAAGATTGTCAATGTCTGTAAAATATCTTGCTAATAAGATTGTCAATGTCTGTAAAATATCTTGCTAATAAGACTGTCAATGTCTGTAAAATATCTTGCTAATAAGACTGTCAATGTCTGTAAAATATCTTGCTAATAAGACTGTCAATATCTGTAAAATATCTTGCTAATAAGACTGTCAATGTCTGTAAAATATCTTGCTAATAAGACTGTCAATATCTGTAAAATATCTTGCTAATAAGACTGTCAATGTCTGTAAAATATCTTGCTAATAAGATTGTCAATGTCTGTAAAATATCTTGCTAATAAGATTTTCAATGTCTGTAAAATATCTTGCTAATAAGACTGTCAATGTCTGTAAAATATCTTGCTAATAAGACTGTCAATATCTGTAAAATATCTTGCTAATAAGACTGTCAATGTCTGTAAAATATCTTGCTAATAAGACTGTCAATGTCTGTAAAATATCTTGATAATAAGACTGTCAATGTCTGTAAAATATCTTGCTAATAAGACTGTCAATGTCTGTAAAATATCTTGCTAATAAGACTGTCAATGTCTGTAAAATATCTTGCTAATAAGACTGTCAATGTCTCTAAAATATCTTGCTAATAAGACTGTCAATGTCTGTAAAATATCTTGCTAATAAGACTGTCAATGTCTGTAAAATAAAAACAAACAAAATATTAAATAAATCCAGTCTTCTTAATAATCTGGGTTAATCCCAGATCTAACAAAATTAAACGAGTGTTTTTTTATAATTATTTTTAAATTAAAAAGTAAACTATATATGTTAAGATAAGGACATTTGTTCCGCCCTGTATTTTGAAAACGCCTTCAATATTAAGGGTGGTGGTGGTAAAAGAAACGAGTTTTAGCCATGTTTTTAACATTTCTTTCACAATACGGGATTGTTTATAATAATTTTCTTTTTCTCTTGTCGTTTTATTCAAGCGGATAATAAACCTTAAATTATTGCCAAAAAGAACTACAATACAATATAGTTACAATAACACAATAAAGAAAATACAGTGAAACCTCGATCGATCGTTCCTTGAATTATCGTTTATTTCATCCTGTCTCGAATTTATTCCATATAAAACACCGAAAACACACAATGGAAACAAAGTTGTATTTTTGTGCTGACTTTGCTGTATGGGAGATACATGTGGATGTAGAAAAAATTGAGAAAAGTCAAAATAATGTTGTAGATGTGCGTGATTTTAGATGAAAATATGGAGTGACAATGTATAGCGTGGTTCATGACATGGTAGACGTAAATGATGCGATACAAAATTTTTACAATTACTTATATACTGCTTTTGATTCGCGTTTCCCAATAAATACATGGAAGGACAATGTATAGCAGAATACGGAATGAAGTGATGAGAGATGAATGTGAACTTAAGGATGATGTGTTATAAGATGAAGAAGAACACACTGAGTGTGTTTGGACATGTGGAACGAATGGATGAAGAAAAACTAACAAAATAAATTTATAATGTAAATGTGAGTTGAAGGCGTGTGAGAGAAAGATTAAGGAAAGTATGGTTAGATCAAATGAATAATATCCTGATACAAAATCAGAGAAACGTGGAAAGTCAGATAAATCGTATAATTGTATAAGGAGGTGTATGAATGTGGAAGAGGCTAAGGATGTGTGTTAAGATTGGGAAATTTGGCACTCTGTCCTCCTACCTACCCCAACAAGGAAATGGCATAACGATATGAATATATTTTATTAGTGTTATAGAACATTTGAACAGTATGAGAAGGTGTACGGATGTGAAATACTCTGCTTCTAACGTACGAGTAGAATCGTGTATTTCGGTACCAGTTCGAACATAATTCAGTCTTGTGTGTGTTCCCCTGATGATAAGGTGAAAACCTTGAAACCGGTAGGGTTATGCCGTTATATAAAGTGGAATAAATAGTTTTTGATCAAACTTATTATAATGTATTTAAACCTCTTCAGTTTTAATGTCTTAACTAGAAATAAAAACCAACTGAATTTCAATTTTATTTTTTAATAATTTTCACATTTCATTTCTTATAAATAAAATAAATAAATAATATTTTTTTAAGATGATTAGAAGTAGGTTATATGTTGTAGTGAATGGTAGATTATACAAGTGCTACAAAAGTTCATTTAAGACTTCCTTAAGATGTCACTTATGAACAAAAGTCCCTTTAAGACTTCCTTAAGATATCACTTATGAACAAAAGTCATTTTAAGACTTCCTTAAGATGTCACTTATGAACAAAAGTCCCTTTAAAACTTCATTAAGATATCACTTATGAACAAAAGTCCCTTTAAGACTTCCTTAAGATGTCACTTATGAACAAAAGTCCATTTTAGACTTTCTTAAGATGTCACTTATGAACAAAAGTCCCTTTAAGACTTCCTTAAGATGTCACTTATGAACAAAAGTCCATTTAAGACTTCCTTAAGATATCACTTATGAACAAAAGTCCATTTAAGACTTCCTTAAGATGTCGCTTATGAACAAAAGTCCATTTAAAACTTTCTTAAGATGTCACTTTTGAACAAAAGTCCCTTTAAGACTTCCTTAAGATGTCACTTATGAACAAAAGTCCATTTAAGACTTCCTTAAGATGTCACTTATGAACAAAAGTCCCTTTAAGACTTCTTTAAGATGTCACTTATGAACAAAAGTCAATTTAAGACTTCCTTAAGATACCACTTATGAACAAAAGTTCATTTAAGACTTCTTTAAGGTATCACTTATGAACAAAAGTCCCTTTAAGACTTCCTTAAGATGTCACTTATGAACAAAAGTCCATTTAATACTCTCTTAAGATATCACTTATGAACAAAAGTCCCTTTAAGACTTCCTTAAGATGTCACTTATGAACAAAAGTCCATTTAATACTTTCTTAAGATATCACTTATGAACAAAAGTCCCTTTAAGACTTCCTTAAGATGTCGCTTATGAACAAAAGTCCATTTAAAACTTTCTTAAGATGTCACTTATGAACAAAAGTCCCTTTAAGACTTCCTTAAGATGTCACTTATGGACAAAAGTCCATTTAAGACTTCCTTAAGATATCACTTATGAACGAAATGTAATAAATAAAAATAATAAGTTGGAAATAAATGTTTATTCTTATTATACGCAATTAATTATATCAAGTGAATGCGAGTCATTATGTTGCTCGCCATTTATTTATTAAACACCATTTATTAAAAAAAAAAATCAGGTCCTTTACACATTACAGGTTTCCTTAATTCATACATAACAAGTACAAAAAAACATGTATAAAACAGTTCAAATTTTTAAGACTAATTTGATACGGATAATAATAAAAATATGTATGTTACACTAAGGTCGTTAGTGGACCCATACATAATTGATGAGCAGCATGGCTTCAGAAGAAGCAGATCTACTGAATCCAATCTGATGGTCTTCACCGACTATGTTTCAAGGGCTGTAGATAGTGGCAATCAGATTGATTGTTCGTATCATGACTTTGCAAAAGCTTTTGATCGCGTCAATCACAAAAAAATATTAGAAAAAATGAGTGAACTTGGGATCCCAGGTAACTTACTAAGGCTACTGTGAGATTATCTTACAGATAGAAAACAATTTGTTTCACATGGAATCTACAACTCCGATTACTTCACTGCCTACTCAGGTGTTCCGCAGGGATCTAATCTTGGACCTACCTTATTTCTTATTTTTATTAATGATATAGGTAGAGTTATAAAAAAATCCACGTTTCTTCTATTTGCTGATGACCTCAAAATCTTTCAAAAAATTCATTCTTATACCGACTGCTTAGACCTACAGGCAGATCTCAACAACGTTTGTGAGTGGAGCCACAATAATAAATTATATTTCAACGCATCAAAGTGCAAAATTATGTCGTATCATCGCTCACACGTCTTGAAATTCCATAGATATACACTAGAATCTATACCTACTATATACCCCGCACAGATAATATTAAAGATCTGGGTGTCTTGTTCCACAGCAATCTCGCGTTTGGTCCTCACATAGAAGTTATGTGCAACTCAGCTTATAAAACTCTAGGATTTGTTATGAGAATCTCTAAGTCGTTTGAAAACCAATTGGTGCTCAAAACGTTGTTTAATTCATTGATCCGTAGCAAACTAGAAAGCAATGCTTGCATTTGGAGCCCGGTGGGGGCGCAGAACTCGCTCATGGTGGAGAAAGTACAAAAAAAATATCTACGATATCTCTACATGAGTGAGTTTGGTGTCTATCCGTGGCTATATCCTACGCAGTTTCTGCTGGGCATGCTCGGGTATAACTCCTTGAGCGTAAGAAGAGATCTGCGTCTCTTGGTATACGTTGTCAAACTCGTTCGAGGAGTTGTGAGCTGTCCAGCATTACTACAAAGATTAGCGTTAAATGTTCCTAACAATTACACTAGACTGCGCCGGCAGGAACTGTTCTCAATAACATACGCAAGAACGGGTCTTCCAGCCGCTATGCCTGTTGGAAGGGCCTTAACTCTTCTTAACGGGACTGCTTCGGATATTGACATATTTCATATCACATTACCAAAAGCAAAAGTAAATTTTCTTCTTAGATTAAGCGCGTTAGAAAGCACTCATCAACATACTTAAGTGACTGAATATATATGTAACATACGTTTGTGTGTAAATACTCGTTTGTATACATATGCATTATTTTTTACTTTATATAATTTAAAAAAAAAAAAAAATTTCCCTGTAATTTTTCTTCTTTTTTAATGTCTTGTATTTTTCAATGTAATTGGGCTAAGCCTGTTTTGAAAAAATAAATAAATAAATAAAACACTATGACAAAATGTAACATAAAAAATGAAATTATTTCAAATATTACACTAAATTTAGGAGATTTTCTCTGAAGGAGCTGAGCGACATGTGAAACACGTCTATATGAGGACACGCGCGGTTAAAAAGTGTGATTGCTCTACCTACCGGCATCTCCAAAGGTAGGTTGGTTCGACTTATAAGTTAATAGAACAATCTATGGGTGTGTTGTCTCAGATAATTAATTATCCGGAACATACAAACCATGACTGTTCAAGACGGATGGATTAAATAAATTACCTATAAACACACAGAAAAAGGAGATACCCCATCGAAGAGATCTACCACTCTCTAAAGATCTGTAACTAAGCATCCCTCGTTCTAAGAAGACACTTGGATAAAGCCAGGGATAATATCCATACTCTCTCATGTAGAGACAATGGATAAATCTTTTCTGAACCCCTTTCTAGCATGAGTGATTTTTTTCGCTGGAGTACGCCTTAATTCATGGAGTTAGAAATGTTTATATAAGATTATATTATTTAACCTTTCCCTTCCTGTGCAAAAAAAAATCTGCCGTTCTGGTGATGTGTATTCAATACACATGTAAAAATGAAATCGGAAAAATAAGAATATTCATACGCAATCGCTTAAATTAATTAAATTTGAAGTCAAAAGTGATAAAAATTGAAATTTAATTGCTGAAAACATGTAAAAAAAAACATCGGCCGACATTCGCAAAACGGGCGAAGAGACCACCTCAAATGACTGCCCGAAAGCTACTGAAGCGAGAGAAGCGAGTGAACTGAGATTCTATTTCTTGCGTTCCTATATACCGAAGTTGAGTGAGAGTGAGACGTGAATAGCGTCGTTTCCTCACCTATAGCGGTTTTTTATAATGAATATATCTACGTCACACACTGGCATACGTTTGATTGTATTGGTGAATTTATTCCCGATTTTCACAAAATACTCGTATCTCTGATGTGGCCGATAAGTGCTAATTACTATTTATATTATTTTTTTCATTCAATGCGTAAATGTATTACGAAGGAATACCTTAAATCTGAACCCAGTATTTATTATATTTATAGAGATATTAAAGTTTTTAGAAGTAATGTATACTAGTTACACATCACAGGACAATAAATAAACAAAAACGTTAATAATTAATAAATAAACAATAACGTTAATATAACCTCTTTTGATGATAAATTATAAAAAAAACATTATTTAATTTGGAGTGGTTGTAGGTCTGGAGAAAGTACTAATTAATATTAATATTATTTTTTTCATTCAATGCGTAAATGTATTACGGAGGAATACCTAAAATCTGAACCCAGTATTTATAATATTTATAGAGATATTAAAGTCTTTAGAAGTAATGTGTACTAGTTACACATCATAGGACAGGAAGGGTTAATAAATAAACAATGACGTAAATATAACCTCTTTTGATGATAAATTATAAAAAAACATTATTTAGTTTGGACTGGTTGTAGGTCTGGAGAAAGTTTTGAACGTGATGTATAATATATAACGCGCGTGGTGTTATATTATACGAGTATTTGATTATACCGCCAGAGGGTTGAATTTGAATTTTAAGCATCATCATATCTGAAATGTATTCAAGAGTGATTTAATTCAAATCAGCTTTGGGAGGCTTGCGGCTTCTATCATATCAATATTGTACATGCGACATTATTAGGGTATATCCTCGTGTGTATTGTGTTTGCATAACAATATATCGGAAGGCTTGGTCTGATGATTGCCATCCATGTTACTAACCAGCTTCCGAACTTGTGTTTGTCTTAGACCTACGTGGCCCAGTCTAAGATTTATTTTCAACCTACGAAAGTACGATCATATAATTTCATACCAGAAGGCACTGAACTGGTTGAATGTTAGAAATAGACGACAAATTCACATAATGTCTCTATTGTATAATATCCTTAACTGTCCCGCCGCACCCTCTTATCTCGCCGAAAATTTTCAGCGTCTTTCCAATCATGGATTAGCGCTACGCTCAAGCAGAGATTGTTTATTGGCCTTTCCAGTTCACCGCTCCTCTTTCTTTACGTCGTCCTTTACTGTCCATGCAGTGAGACTCTGGAATCAGTTACAAACCAATATTAGACTCGCTCCGTCCTTGGCATGCTTTAAGAAGCGACTGAAAAAACTCTTAATTTCTTTTAGGTTTAATCTTTTTATATGTATATATAATCATATATCATCCATTGGGTTTAATCTTTTTATATCTATATATAATCGTATATCATCCATTGGGTTTAATCTTTTTATATCTATATATAATCGTATATCATCCATGGGGTTTAATCTTTTTATATCTATATATAATCGTATATCATCCATTGGGTTTAATCTTTTTATATCTATATATAATCGTATATCATCCATTGGGTTTAATCTTTTTATATCTATATATAATCGTATATCATCCATTGGGTTTAATCTTTTTATATCTATATATAATCGTATATCATCCATTGGGTTTAATCTTTTTATATCTATATATAATCGTATATCATCCATTGGGTTTAATCTTTATATATCTATATATTATATAATCGTATATCATCCATTGGGTTTAATCTTTTTATATGTATATGTAATCGTATCATCCATTGGGTTTAAAGTGTAATCCACAGCCTTAACAATGGTATTGTCAAGTGAAGTGTGGATTATTTATTTCCCTGAAGTCAAGTTGGGACACACTGCAACCCTTTCAGGTATAAATATAAATAAAGATTTCGAGGAAGGTATTTATCAACACTAGAAAAGTGCAATGTTGCTTCCGAAAATTCCGTTCTGGAAATTTTGATCTAAAAAATGAACCCTGATAAGTTTTATGAATAAGAATTGAGGATAATGGTAGAAGCTTTTCCGATATCTACTATTTAAAGTTAAGAAGCACACTTTGGTGTATCATCTATGCCAGTATTTGTCTACTCTCTTAACCCTTCCTTCCCTGTGATGTGTAACTAGTACACATTGCTTCTAAACACTTGAATATCTCTATAAATATAATAAATACTGGGTTCAGATTTTAGGTATTCCTCCGTGATACATTTACGCATTGAATGAAAAAATTAATATTGATAATAATTTCACAAAATATCAGAGATATTTTGTGAAAATCGGGAATAAAGTCACAAAATATCAAAGATATTTTATGAAAATCGGGAATAAATTCACAAATACAATCAAACGTGTGCCAGTGTGTGACGTAGGTATGTTCATTCTAAAAAACCGCTATGGGTAAGGAAGCGACGCTATTCACATCTCACTCTACTTCGGTATATGGGAACACAAGAAATATAATCTCAGTTCGCTCGCTTCTCTCGCTTAGTAGCCAGCGGGCTTTCGTTCAAGGTGGTCGCTTCGCCCGTTTCGTGAACGTCGTCCGAGGTTTTTTTTTTATGTTTTCATCAATGAAATTTCAATTATTATCACTTTTGACTTCAAATTTAATTAATTTAAGCGATTGGCTATGAATATTCTTATTTTAAATAGCTTATTTTTACGCGTGTATTGATGTGTATTGAATACACAGCACCGGAACGGGCGGATTTTTTTAGCACAGGAAGGGAAAAGTTAATAAAATATGAAAAAACATATTTTTTAGACTGAATTGTTGCTTGCGATGAAACATGAATTGTTGACGATAGCTGTAAAAGATCTGGTCAATTATTGGGGCGCACTACAACCCTTGCAGGTAACATAAATAAAGCTTTCGGGGAAGGTATAATCAACACTAGAAAAGTGCTGTGTTGATTTGAAAATTCCGTTCAATTATTTATAACGTCTAAAAAGGAAAATTAAAAAATAAGTGATATTTATGCATTGATGTCTATTGGATTTCCAGTTCACCGCTCTTCTTTTTTTACGTCTTCCTTTACTGTCCATGCAGTGAGACTCTGGAACCAGTTACAAACCAATGTTAAACTCGCTCCATGCTTGGCATGCTTTAAGAAGCGACACAAAAAACTCTGAATTTCTAGTCAGTAAAATAACGTGTTTCATTCCTGATTTTTCTTTTCCTTCCCTCTCCACCATCCCTTGCTTTCTTTTTGATTGATGATATCTCACTTTATATGAAAAGGAATGTTCGGGTGATTGTCCGTCTTTCTAGGGTTTATGGGCGTATGCTCACGTATGTGTTCATGAATTTTGTGGGGACGTATAGACATTTGAATGTTTTTTTGCGACCATATAAATTTTATCATTTATATTATTTATAGTTAAGTCATCAACGTTGAGAAGGTTTAAAGACATTGTAATTTGTTTTATTAAACACTTTTTATTCCACTTTTTGTAACGGTATAACCCTACCGGTTTCAAGGCTTTAACCTCATCATCAGGGGAGCACAAATAAGACTAAATTATATTCGAACTGGTACCGATATACACGCTTCTAACGGTTGGGGACATTCGAGTTGGGAACTGGGGGCTAAGGGAGGCATGGGATGATCTCGGCGAGCAGCGGAGAGATTCTTGGTAAATATGTGTTTGCCAGATGTTCACCTCGATGCACTGACTTAGAAATTTCTAGGGTCTCTAAAAAATTCATCATTAACTTTTTTCTAGTTGTTTGGAAGAGATTGCCACCTGGCAATTTGCCCGCCAGATTGTATTTGCAATAAAAGTGTTAAAAAATAAATATTATTTATATTTTCCTGTAGAAAAACGACATTTCATGTGTTGCAACTATTCATAAATCAATTAATTTTTTTAGTAACAATTATATCCAACCAATCAGCTGAATGTTTCTATACTTGTGATTAGAGGTTCGGAACAATCACACATGGACACATCTGTTTTCATCAATTTCACCACTTTCCGCGCATTTAACCACCGTATAACGCGCCGTTCACTTTGTTTGTAATGCAAATATCCCGCATGGCCCGATCTTCCCCTATTTAAGCCGGCTCCGGGTGTATTCGGTGAATAAAATTAGCGGTGTATTAACGAGTGATCCGCTGATTGGGTCGTATTAGGGGAGAATGCGTCCAAAAGGGATAGCGACAACAGAAATTGTGTTTAGTATTGGTTAATTTTATATATAATAATAAACCTTTGAATTGGTGTTAATAATAATATGAATAAAAGGGTGCCAAGGTGAAATTACATAAGAAGAAATTACGCAGCTAAAATTACACAACGACGAAAACAAATAATGAAAATTACACGCGGAATTAGTTTCACAAAAAAAAAGAAACACATTCGTAATTTCACAATAAGTAAATTTACTCAAATCTGTTCACCGCGTTAAAAATCATAATTTCTAAGTTTAAACGCATATTTTGTTTAGAACCACTGATATTTGATTACAACACCAAGTACACATGACATTCAAGTAATTTTCTGATAATAAATAATAGTCATTACTCTTAAGGAGACTCATTAAATAAAGGAGATAAACTAAACATTACGTAAAATACACAAAGGAATGCTACGATCAAAGCAATGATTCATTACACTCACCCAATCAAATGCATATAGCACTTGTAATGTTTATTTACGCAAGAGAGGCTTATCGCAGGACTCGATCCGCGCGACAGGTCGTTACATGTGACGCAATAGCTGGAAATATTGAGAAACCAAAAAAAATCGGCGCTCTGTTTATTCAACAATATCTCATAAACTAATTTATTATTTAACAAGGTTTTCAGAGATTTCGCTACAATAAAGATTATTTTAAATTTTAGTTCCATTTTCATTCCGGTTTTGTGTCATTCTTTTTAAGTATTTGTGATTTGAAACTTGGATTGTCGTCAGATCACAGGCGTGTGTGCTTCCCGCAAGGAACACGTTAAAGATCACATATCTAACGACACCTATGCATAAAGCAAAGTTCTATATAAAAAAAAACAAACGAAATAACAACAAAATATTCTAAGTTATATAAAGTCAGCATTTTACACTAATTTTAAGCTTGATGATGTCTCCTCCCTCCCTCCACCCACAATCCCCGACCCGATTTTTTTACCGTAAGAATCATGCATGTCGATACCAGTGCGAACAAAATTCAGTATTTTTTGTGCTCCCCTGATGATGAGATGAAAGCCTTGAAACTGGTAGGTAGGGTTATACCGTTATATAAAGTGGAATAAACAGTGTTTGATTAAACAAATTACCAGGTATTTAAAGCTCCACAGTGTAATGCCTTAACTATAAGTTCATTTTTATGGTCAAATTTGATGTTACTAGTATTTCTAACAAAATTCCGTCAAAAATTAAAAATTCTACAAAGCCGAAGTTAGCCGATTATGGCCGATAGTCTCTTTCTTAAGCCCGAAGTGTAATACTTACCCCCGGGTATTGTACTAGAATGTACACCTGATATAATGGACAATTCTTAATAATGCCCAATAGCATTAAGGCGAAACGTCACATATAAAAAAGTGGAAGTACACGGATGAAAGTACGATTATACAAACATACAATAATATACATACGGATGGAAGAAAATTGTAGATACACACACACAAATACATACATACACACACAGGTAAGGATAGGAATATGGTAGTTGTGGTCATTAGATAAAGTACTCCCCCGCATCTGAATCATCTTCATCTCAGTGTCATGTCAGGTCCCCCCAACGTTGAATATCACCTGAGAGTAGGCATCTTTGTCCCCGGCAGCCCGAAAAAGATCTCCAACGCCCCTTATGCCAGTCCAATCACGTATATTGCGGAGCGAGGAGATTTGCCTCCTGCCAACACCTCTTTGACCCTCTATTTTGCGTTGGATGATCAAGTACAGTAATTTATACTTTGCTCCTCTAAGTACGAGTACATGACCCAAGTAGGACACCTTTCGGATTTTGATATTAGTCAGCAACTGTCTATCAATTTTGGCTCTTTGAAGAACCCTTGTATTGCTGACCATATCCGTCCAGGGTATCCGTAGCATTCTCCGATGCATCCACATTTCGAATGCTTCCAGTCGGTTCATGCTACCAACTTTTAGGGTCTATGATTCCACTGCATGCAATAACACTGACCAAACGTAGCATTTGACTAACCGTTGTCGAAGTTTCAAGTTAAGATTATCATCGCAGAATACGCTTCTCATTTTATTAAAAGCCGCACGAGATGATTCAATTCTGCACTTGACTCCGGTTTCTGGGTCGAGGTCTTCCACTAGGATACTTCCGAGGTATTTAAATGTTTCCACTCTCTCTATATCAGCACCGTTCAATATAAGACGTGATCCTGCCGGCCAAACACCATGAACTTAGTTTTACTCACGGTCATGTCCAACCCCAGCCTTACACCGGCTCCATTAATTATATCTATAAGCGTTTGAAGATCGTCAATACTGTCTTCCAGAACAACCGTATCATCCGCATCTGCATGTGTTTAGAAAAACATATTTGGTATGAAAACCACGGAAATCTTACCGAGGAAAGACAAACTACAATGAAACCTTAGTAGATCTTCGGATATGTGATAGTAATATATTCGACTTTAGGTGTAGTGTAAATTTTGCGTGTTTTGCACTTCCGTTTATCTTATTTTCGTGCATTTTAATTAATTATTTTGCATTGTTAAATTTTTTTTGTTTTACAGGTCAAAATGTGGAGGTCAGCCCTCGCAGCGCGGTGGTCCTGCCCGGCCAGAACGTGTCGGTCCTGTGTAAAGTCGCCTATCAGATCACCTACTGCAGGTAAATATTGCTTCAATCCTTTTTCAATGCACAATATATCATTTCGACGTCGTTCTGTTATACTCCAGTTAGAAAGGTTCTTTATTTCCTCAACTGGGATAACGGCAAGCGACTGTTAGCACTTACTTCTTTGTATTTTGTCTTCGAAACTTGAGGATTCAATCTATCAGGGTTTCTTGAATCTTTTAAGGTTCTACAGGATGTTTCCAAATCAAACTCAGGTGCTATCTTACTGTTTTATCCAAGAATAATACAATTCACTTCAAGCGTTTATTAATAAATGACACGGTTTTTAATCATGGTCGAGTTTATATACTCCTGAAATGTGTTTATTAATATTTGTTATAAGAAATTTAGATGTATGTAAAAGTATGCGCATTCGTCCAGCAAGCGAGAATTCCTTAATGATGAATCATGGGAGAACGCTAATGAAAACAGTCTCACGCTTCATTGCGTAAACATTCACACGATATATAACAGTTCGTTGCTTGGCCACGCAGTCAAGGATCCCCTCACTATTCCAACGTCAATTCAATTGGAAAGCGAAACTGTTTTATCGGAGTTTAAGGAGAGTTTTACATGCAGACCTTCAGTTATATCCACATAATTTGTTAAATAGATAATTAATTCAAACTAGGATGATTTGCACCACCAAATTCAATTCATTATGCGACTATATCAGTCAATATAATAACACCAATTAAAAAAAGACAATTCTAGATAAATCAAAGTTTCAACTGATAAAGTTTCAAGAATTTAACAATCGATCTTTAAGTAGAAAGTTCCACGAAGAAAGAAGAAACGCAACATTGATTGGACGCGGTAAAGATATTGCTTTTAGTAAATCGAATCTTTCTCGCAAAGGACAATCGAAAAATACATGGTCTATAGTTTCATCATCCAGACCACACTCGCAGCCGGGATTTCCCACAATATCTATTATGTAAAGATGATCAGCCACCATGCAGTGGAGCGTCTGCAAACGACACATAACTGACACTTCCATCTTGTTTATTCTTATTAGGAAACAAGTTAGTGGGGCATTAAAACATACATACTAATATAATATAAAACATACATACTAATGGTCTATTGAACAAAATCAAAATCTGCTAAGGTCCTCAACGCTAAGGTCCACAATGCTAAGGTCCACAAGGCTAAGGTCCACAATGCTAAGGTCCACAAGGCTAAGGTCCACAATGCTAAGGTCCACAAGGCTAAGGTCCACAATGCTAAGGTCCACAAGGCTAAGGTCCACAATGCTAAGGTCCACAAGGCTAAGGTCCACAATGCTAAGGTCCACAATGCTAAGGTCCACAATGCTAAGGTCCACAATGCTAAGGTCCACAATGCTAAGGTCCACAATGCTAAGGTCCACAATGCTAAGGTCCACAATGCTAAGGTCCACAACGCTAAGGTCCACAATGCTAAGGTCCACAACGCTAAGGTCCACAACAAAATTTTAGAACCAACTTTGATGTTTGGAAAATACTGAAAGTAACCTAATAAATGCTGTAGAAATGCGTACACTTAGAAGAAAATATGGGGTGACAATGTATGATAGAATATTGAAGGAAATGTTTATGAATGGATGTGAACTTAAGATTGATCTATTGATTAAGATGAAGAGCACTTTGAGAAGGTTTGGAAATGTAGAACGAATGAATGAAGAAATACTAATAAAACAAATATACAGTGCAAATGTAAGTGGAAAACGTGGTAGAGGAATACCAAAGAAAGTATGTTTGGATCAAGTGAATGATATTTTGAAAGGAGGAAATTGTAAGAAGTCAGAGAAATCGTAGGAGTTATATTCTTCTTCTTCCCAGTGTCATGTCAGGTCCCTTCAACGTTGAATATCACTTGAGAGTAGACATCTTTGTCCCTGGCAGCCCGAAAAAGATCCCAACGCCCCTTATGCCAGTCCAATCACGTATATTGCGGAGCCAGGAGATTTGCCTCCTGCCAACACCTCTTCAGCCATCTATTTTGCCTTGGATGATCAGGTGCAGTAATTTGTACTTTGCTCCTCTAAGTACATGACCCAAGTAGGACACCTTTCGGATTTTAATATTAGTCAGCAACTCTCTATCAGCTTTGGCTCTTGGAAGAACCCTTGTGTTGTGGACAATATCCGTCCAGGGTATCCGTAGCATTGTCCGGTTCATCCACATTTCGAATGCTTCCAGTCAGTTCATACTACTTACTTCGAGGGTCCATGATTCCACTCCATGCAATAACACTGACCAAACGTAGCATTTGACTAACCGTTGTCGAAGTTTCAAGTTTAGATTATCATCGCAGAATACGCTTCTCATTTTATTAAAAGTCGCACGATATGATTCAATTCTGCACTTGACTTCGATTTCTGGGTCGAGGTATTTCACTAGGATACTTCAGGAGTTATATAAAAATATGTATATACATATATGAGAATAGTCGAAGGATATGCCTATAGCCTCTTTGCCTACCCCGACGGGGAAATGGCGTGATGATATAACATATATGTATGAATTATATAATACTGTTAAGTTTCTGGATTAAAAATAAAATATAAATATACAATTAGAAATTGAATAGATTGACCCATTTAATGTGGACTTTTCGATACAAATCTTTTTTTTTTTTTTTCAGGATTGAGATTCCAGGCAAACCAGCCCTGTCCATGGTTGCAGGACTTTCCGACGGGGGTATCTCATATTTTGGAAAAGGATTTGAGGTAATTTTTATTTTATTACATTATGTATTTTAAGAACATATGTGTATGCTAGACACTAGGACACTGCGACAAAATAGACCGATAGAACTGAAATTTTTTTACAAGCGGCATTTCTTTCTTTCTTTCCTCGTTTCCGAGTGCCAAGAAGATAAAAACAGTTATAAGAAGATAAACACAGTTATAAGAAGATAAAAACAGTTATAAGAAGATAAAAACGGTTATAAGAAGATAAAAACAGTTATAAGAAGATAAAAACAATTATAAGTAGATAAAAACAGTTATAAGAAGATAAAAACAGTTATAAGAAGATAAAAACAGTTATAAAAAGATAAAAATAGTTATAAGAAGATAAAAACAGTTATAAGAAGATAAAAACAGTTATAAGAAGATAAAAACAGTTATAAAAAGATAAAAACAGTTATAAGAAGATAAAAACAGTTATAAGAAGATAAAAACGCAATGTTTATTATTAAGTGTAATTAATATGTGTAGTCTACACTATCTGTCCAATGGGAAATGTGACTGACGGGAAATTAAATACAAGACATTGTTTATTTTAAGTTTACATTACCTTTTATTCAAAATACACTCCTTGTGAGTCAATACAATAACTGGAAGCGGTTGTTAAATTTTTTGAAGCACTCCTGAAACTCATTCAACGGAATTGTCTCCAAAATCGCAGTCAAAGCCTGTCCTGGGTGTCGGAAATCGTGTCGAAACGCTTTCCTTTCATTATCAATTTCAGTTTTAGAAATAGCCAGAAGTTGCACCATAAACAGTTTGGATCATTTCAAAAGTTTATGTGGCTCCCAATTTAAAACAAAATTTAATGTTGGCACGTTGCTCCATTATTATTTTTCCGAGACTCAGAAGGTGTTGTCAATTGTTAAGTCATTACGAATGAAACAGCGGTTACAGCGCTTTGAAACTTTTACGGAAAATAGTCGAAGTGCAAGTTAACTCATTTATTCATCTACAGATGGCGCTGGTGGTTACGCGAAAATAAAATCAATCACCTTGCCCATCGATACCAGTTCGAATATAATTCAGTCTTATTTGTGCTCCTCTGAAGATGAGGTGTAAGCCTTGAAACCGGTAGGGTTATACCGTTACAAAAAGTGGAATAAACAGTGTTTGATAAAATAAATTACAGTGAATATTCAATATATATGTATGTCTATAGAAATTGTCTGTTCAATGTCATTATTAAATCTTCATTATTGTCTAAGATATCTATGCTGATGTTTTTCGAATGCCTTAATATGTCTTCCGTAAGGAACCCACAATCTGCATAAATTTATCAGTGATGGTATGATCGCAGTTTAAAAGACTACCGTTTTGGTTTGCAGTGATAGAAAGTGAGCAGTGTTCAATCGGGAGTATCAAACACTTCTCGAAGAACTCAAAATGCCCGGGAAGCTGAATTCTACGTTAAACAACAGTTATAGAACAAGAAGTGATGCATTAAAGCAGACTGTACACATATGTTACAAAATAGCACCGAAATTTTGCCAAGTAGACTTACGTAACAGTGGTACAATATTTGCCAAGAAGACTTACGTAACAGTGGTACATATATTTGCCAAGAAGACTTACGTAACAGTGGTACATATATTTGCCAAGAAGACTTACGTAACAGTGGTACATATATTTGCCAAGAAGACTTACGTAACAGTGGTACATATATTTGCCAAGAAGACTTACGTAACAGTGGTACATATATTTGCCAAGAAGACTTACGTAACAGTGGTACATATATTTGCCAAGAAGACTTACGTAACAGTGGTACATATATTTGCCAAGAAGACTTGCGTAACAGTGGTACATATATTTGCCAAGAAGACTTACGTAACAGTGGTACATATATTTGCCAAGAAGACTTACGTAACAGTGGTACATATATTTTACATTTTATAGGAGAAAAATAAAGTATGGGAATATGTTTAAATCATTATTGAGTTTTAAAAACCAAGTCTACTGTATCTGTTAATTGGTATTATGAATAAAAGTTATAGAATTCAAAACTCTGTTTTGTTTCAGTTTGGAGAATGTGGATTGACTCTGGACAAAGTGGAAGACATCAACAATGGTCAAGTGAAGTGCACCGTCTCGCCACAAGCTGGAACCTTTGCAGAACCTTACGGAAATATGACCCTCATCGTAGCAAGTTTGTATAACATTCTCTGGGGTGGTTTAAAAGTATGGGTTTCAAATATGAACATTTTGAACTAATAAGTTACGATAAACAAAGTCAATAAATCAGTACCACGAACACCATGTCATACCCAGATATATGACAACCTCCGTAGCCTAGTTGGTAAGACGCATGTTTCTCAACGCGGAGATTGCTGGTTCAAATCTCGATGGAACTCAATTTTTTTAAAAAGGATTCCAGTCTGGTTTTTACTTAATGCTTCTTTAACATTTTGCTGGTTAGTTGTAAGAGATTGCCACATAACAATAAGCCAGCCAGGTTGTATTTATTGCATACAATGAAAGTGTAATAAAATGTAATACCTGCAAAACATACGAATAGATGTGATCGAAGTCATAGGTATCCTTATACCCTCGAACACTAAGCGGAAAAAGTGCCTGTGTCGTTAGAGAGGATTAGCACAGTACGGGGTTCGAACCGATGACCTTCTGCATGGAAGTCCAGTGTGTTACTACACGGCCATGCACCTCACATATCTTCAAATGTGGCGGAGAACCTGTTACTGTCGCTGTTCATGATCTGATGCTACATATTTAGCAATCAAGAACCATCCCTGATGCCTTGCGTGAATCACGGATTGTAAATATATACAAACGAAAGGGAGACAGGTCGGACTTTGGTAGCTACAGAGGAATCGCACAGCTTTCAGTTGTGGGTAAAATATTCAGCAGAATTTTCGTGGACAGGCTTCTCAGGGTCATGGACAGAGTAGCAGGCTGGATTTCATGCATTCCATAGAACAGTGGACATGATATTCACTAGGTTTTTCAGAGTGCTTTACCACATGGTTTGGCTTATAATGCAGGTATCATATGCCAAACCACGCGGTGAAATACTCCAAAAAAAACCGTATCCAGCATATCACTTAAAAAATTTCAAACAAAGAAGAACAATTTATATCTGGCAGCAAATAAAAATACTCACATTTGTTGTTTTATTTCAGAGGCTCCTTACCGCCCTGAGCTGCAGTACAGCCGAGGTTCTTCTAGAGACGGATCATTCCAAGTAGATGAAGAGCTCAAAGTCATGTGTGTAGTTCGGGAAGGAAGACCTGAAGCAAAGATTATTTGGTACATGGGTAAGTAACTTCTTTTTCTTCTGTGTATGGTTCTCACACACACAATGTGTCTTCACCAACCAAGTCACATCGTCCGATATCAGCCTGCGCAGCTTCTGCATGTCTCCAGGAAATGTGCACTCTGTACAGCTATCAACGAATGATATAGTTCATAGTCTAGATCAGGGGTCTCCAAACTACGGTCCTCGGGCCAACACCGGCCTGCGAGCACCACCAATCCGGCCCGTCATAGTTTATTTTGATTGGCTCGTCATTCTAAAATTTCCAATGTAACTAAATCATCCAAAATAATAATCAGGTGTTTTTATTTAACGACCAATTAAAAAACGCAATAACCGATATACATAATGAAATTGAACATTTTAACTGGAATTAATGATATGAGATATATCCTAAAACTTACAATAAGTAAGTACCAACCGAAATTGCGAACAGAGCGGAGTCCACCCTCGCACCCTGCGCCATAGATATCTCACTCGCCGGCTAGTCCCAATACGAAAATTTGCGCGTAATTCAAAGCTACAGTATGTTGATATGATGAGCTAGGCTTGGCCCTTGGGACTTAGTGGAGGAGTCAGTATGGCCCTTAGGCTAAACAATTTGGAGACCCCTGGTCTAGATCATGGAAAAGCGACTCCTAGACTACACTTGTGTATATCATTTACAACGCAGCTGCCCACTACCAAATTCATGATTCTGATCATCAAAAAGAAAAATGTTTGACCTCATAACATTATTTAAAATTATCAGCTCGTATTTCAATAGTTCGGAACTAACTCAACTTGTCATGTTACACGTTCCTTGTAGGCCCACTCTACAAAATGTTATGTTCCATAATGAAATGGTTGTAACTAATTATTTCTACAACTTTTTCATAACAAGACTGCACAGATTGGACAGTCAATATGAGCATTGTATGGATTTTCACGTGACTTTGATTTCTTACAGAAAAGTGGACGAGTCATTCATGTTGAGATGAATTGTATAGATCAAGAGGTCCCAAACTTTTTTCGACCATGGACCCCTTTACCAAAAACTTTTAAAACCGTCGACTCCCTAGTCATTTACTTTACTTACTCAAATTAATAAGTTTGTACAGTACTCGATATTAAATATTTCACTAGATATCAAACTTTTCATTTTAATCACTTGTAATTAAGGATTGAAAAATATGAAAAGGACTATGGATTATGCATTGCATTATCTTGTGCAACATTTAATATTGAAATATGCGCTGACCAAAATTAAAGCAAAAAATATGAGCAGTTTTTTTTAATTCTTGACATTTATGAAATAAATATGTAAATTCAAAATAAGTACAAATATTGACAAATATTCTTAATTAGGTACCTATTGGAATCGTCGATATTTTGAAGTAACAAACAAATAGCATTAGTAAGGGGGGTCTATTTTTGCTGTCGTTGACCCCCAAATTTTTTTATTGAAACTATCGACTCCTGGAAAAATCGAATCGATATTGACCACTTTGGGAACTCTTGGTATAGGTTAACTTTGTTATATTTTTTAATATTTTACACAATATCAAAAATGTCTTTTAACCATTGAAATAATAATTACCTGATGATGGTGCCACTGAAGATGACTTTATAAACCAATTTGTGATTAGTGTACCCTATTGTATGGTAAATAGGGCAAGGTGCTTCAATACTTGCAACAGCTTGACTGCTTCTTCTTTCTACATTGGGTCTCTGATAACTAGCAACAGTTCTACATCATTTGGTTATATCTGCTGCTGTTTGCTATTTAAATGTTTCGTGCAGTATGTCCATATATCTCTTGCACAGCCCATCGTGTCTCGTGCAGTATGTCCTTATATCTCTTGCACAGCACATCGTGTTTTGTGCAGTATGTCCTTATAGCTCTTGCACAGCCCATCGTGTTTCGTGCAGTATGTCCTTATATCTCTTGCACAGCCCATTGTGTTTCATGCACTATGTCCTTATATCTCTTGCACAGCCCATCGTGTTTCGTGCAGTATGTTCTTATATCTCTTGCGCAGCCCATCGTGTTTCGTGCAGTATGTCCTTATATCTCTTGCACAGCCCATTGTGTTTCGTGCAGTATGTCCTTATATCTCTTGCACAGCACATCGTGTTTCGTGCAGTATGTCCTTATATCTCTTGCACAGCCCATCGTGTTTCGTGCTGTATATTCTTATATCTCTTGCACAGCCCATCGTGTTTTGTGCAATATGTTCTTGTATCTCTTGCGCAGCCCATCGTGTTTCGTGCAGTATGTCCTTATATCTCTTGCACAGCCCATTGTGTTTCATGCACTATGTCCTTATATCTCTTGCACAGCCCATCGTGTTTCGTGCTGTATATTCTTATATCTCTTGCACAGCCCATCGTGTTTTGTGCAATATGTTCTTGTATCTCTTGCGCAGCCCATCGTGTTTCGTGCATTATGTCCTTATATCTCTTGCACAGTCCATCGTGATTTCTAAAAGTCTTTTGACCATTAAATAAATGAATATTTGCAGATGACGAAGTGATCATGAATGGCGTTAGCATGCCTTCAATCAACGAGGTTCCCGGCAGTGCTGGCTTGACTACCACATCGCAGAACATCACCAGAAGACTGAAGGCAACTGATCATAACAGGGTCATCAAGTGCGTCGCTGACCACCCTGCTCTAGATGATTCTTCCAAGTCCGCACAACTCCAAATCAGTGTCAAATGTAAGTATTATTTTGTTAAGAACTGAAATATAACCATATGAAGAAAGAATATAGAAGAAAAATCAAGAATGAGTGGTAGATTATTTATTGAAGAAGAATGAATGAGTATGAGAAGTTGAATGTAAAATAGGAGATCCATGGTGGAATAAGGGAATTAAGGATTGTGTAAAAGGGGAAAATGGAGCGTGGAGAATCATTATTGGAGCAACAATGTAAAAAAGGAATGCATGGTGGGCTAAGGAAGTTGAGGACTGTGTAAAAAAGAAAAATAGAGTATCAGAGCATAAATGGGATAAAGTGATGAAGCAATGAAAAGAAAAATAGTACAAAGAATATAAAAATGGAAGGATGGTGGGGTAAGAAAGTTAAGGACTGCGTAAAAGAGAAAAATAGGGTATAGGAGCAAGAACGGGATAAAGTGATGAAGCAATTAAAAGAAAGACAGTGCAAGGAATATAAAAAAGGGAGGGATGGTGGGGTAAGGAAGTTAAGGACTACGTAAAAGAGAAAAATAGAGTATAGGAGCAAGAACGGGATAAAGTGATGAAGCAATGAAAAGAAAGACAGTACGATGAATATTAAAATGGATGGACGGTGGGGTAAGGAATTTAAGGACTACATAAAAGAGAAAAATAGAGTATTGGAGCAAGAGCGAGATAAAGTGATGAAGGAATGGAAAAAAAGACAGTACAAATAATATAAATAAGGGATTGATGGTGGGGTAAGGAATTTAAGGACTACATAAAAGAGAAAAATAGAGTATTGGAGCAAGAGCGAGATAAAGTGATGAAGCAATGGAAAAAAAGACAGTACAAATAATATAAATAAGGGATTGATGGTGGGGTAAGGAATTTAAGGACTACATAAAAGAGAAAAATAGAGTATAGGAGCAAGAACGGGATAAAGTGATGAAGCAATGAAAAGAAAGACAGTACAAATAATATAAATAAGGGATTGATGGTGGGGTAAGGAATTTAAGGACTACATAAAAGAGAAAAATAGAGTATTGGAGCAAGAGCGATATAAAGTGATGAAGCAATGGAAAAAAAGACAGTACAAATAATATAAATAAGGGATTGATGGTGGGGTAAGGAATTTAAGGACTACATAAAAGAGAAAAATAGAGTATTGGAGCAAGAGCGGGATAAAGTGATGAAGCAATGGAAAGAAAGACAGTACAAAGAATATAAAAAGGAAGAAATGGTGGGGTAAGGAAGTTAAGGACTACGTAAAAGAGAAAAATAGAGCATCGGAGCAAGAACGGGATATAGTGATGAAGCAATGAAAAGAAAAAGAGAGTATATAAAATGAAATATTAAAACAAAATTCATGTGCTTTTTATTTTATTGAAGGGGGTTGATTTTGCGTATGCATATTTTTATAATTTTATGTTAACCTTTCTTTTTGTATGTAAGGGCCTTTGATTACCTGAGTCGTGACCTGTCTCAAGTTTTTATTTTGTGTGTAGTATGCATGTGCATTCTGCATTTCGATATATTTTTGTTTGTATTCATATTCATGCACATTCAAAATTCTTATTAACCTTTCTGAATGGTCGATAAAAGACTGTACATTGTAATAAAATAAAAGGTAGGTGTGGAAAAGAAGGAAAAACTTTTTTCAATCTCGTTTGCACGTCCATATTTCACTCCCATACATCAAATTTGGTACTAAAATACTGTTATGGACCATCATTTGGCAGATTTTGATACAATTTTAATCTTGTTCCATGTCCACATTTCACTCCCATACATCAAAGTTGGTACTAAAATACTGCTGTGGACCATCATTTGGCAGATTTTGATACAATTTTAATCTTGTTCCATGTCCACATTTCACTCCCATACATCAAAGTTGGTACTAAAATACTGCTGTGGACCATCATTTGGCAGATTTTGATACAATTTTAATCTTGTTCCATGTCCACATTTCACTCCCATACATCAAAGTTGCTACTAAAATACTGCTGTGGACCATCATTTGGCAGATTTTGATACAATTTTAATCTTGTTCCATGTCCACATTTCACTCCCATACATCAAAGTTGCTACTAAAATTCTGCTGTGGACCATCATTTGGCAGATTTTGATACAATTTTAATCTTGTTCCATGTCCACATTTCACTCCCATACATCAAAGTTGGTACTAAAATACTGCTGTGGACCATCATTTGGCAGATTTTGATACAATTTTAATCTTGTTCCATGTCCACATTTCACTCCCATACATCAAAGTTGGTACTAAAATACTGCTGTGGACCATCATTTGGCAGATTTTGATACAATTTTAATCTTGTTCCATATCCACATTTCACTCCCATACATCAAAGTTGCTACTAAAATACTGCTGTGGACCATCATTTGGCAGATTTTGATACAATTTTAATCTTGTTCCATGTCCACATTTCACTCCCATACATCAAAGTTGCTACTAAAATACTGCTGTGGACCATCATTTGGCAGATTTTGATACAATTTTAATCTTGTTCCATGTCCACATTTAACTCCCATACATCAAAGTTGGTACTAAAATACTGCTGGGGACCATCATTTGGCAGATTTTGATACAATTTTAATCTAGTTCCGTATCCACATTTCACTCCCATACATCAAAGTTGCTACTAAAATACTGCTGTGGACCATCATTTGGCAGATTTTGATACAATTTTAATCTTGTTCCATGTCCACATTTCACTCCCATACATCAAAGTTGGTACTAAAATACTGTTGTGGACCAATCACTTTGCAGATTTTAATACTATTCATTTATGTTTTAGTCCCCCATTGAATTTGTTTCCTATTGCTACACGCTGTCAATATACCTCGTAATTCTTCCATAGTCTTTTAAAATACTGATTCTTAAACTTGTTTTTATCTTTCATTTTCCATCCATATTTTCCATTTACTTTTTCTTTCACACTTTTAATATGTCAGTTCTCAAAATATTAGCATTGGTTGGCTGAACTTTCTAAGAGACAGCGTTGAGACACAACACTGCCTTAGATTACTATCTAGTAATCTAAATCAGTATTGTGGCAGGTTTGTTCTATAATATTCAGCATATCAAACCAATTCTTCCTTCCAGACCGTCCAGAACCATTGGAATCCATCATTTCCATCTTCGGCATCAAGATTAGTGAGACAGGGATCATCAACGTGACCTTCCAGGCCAACCCTCCACCCACCTTGGAGTGGAACTTTGATGGACAGACTCTGCGCGGTGGCTCTGTCGACCCTACTGGAAGATTCGAAGCTGCAACTCCTATTTCATTGGTGAGTATTTATTTTTTTTCTAATTCACACCAAATTTGGAACTAGGACTAATTTGGAAAACAGACGTCTCTCGAAGACCGAAAATATGTCTTTTTAACCCTTCCCTTACGGTGCTTAAATTGAAACGCGCGCTCCGGTGTTGGGTAGTGAGTACGCGATCAAAAATTTGCGATTTTAAATCGGAAAAATAAGAACATTCAAAGATAATCCCCTTAATAAATTATAATTGAAGTTAAAAATTATAATAATTGAGATTTATTTGCTGAAAACATTAAAAAACCATCTGGCAACGCTCACGGAACGGGCGTAGGTCTAATCTATTTGTGAGTCCAGAAGATACTGCGATGCGGAGCGGTACCCCGGCGTGGCTTACTCTTGCGACGATTGAGACAATTGAGCTCCTCGCAATTCAGTGGAGTATGCAAGAGTGAGATGCGAATATAGTGTCGCGCTTCCCGCATACTCTTCACCTATCGTCAAGACGAGGCACTCGCAGCGTTTAAATGCGAATTTGTTTTCGATCTTTACAAAACACCTACGATGTAGTCGATAAATTCTGATTATTATCAATATTATTTTTTAAATCAATGCGTAAATATATTATGGAGGAATACCTAAAATCTTAACCTTGTATTTATAATATTTATAGAGATATTGATGGTTATTAGAAGCAACGTGTAGAAGATACCCAACACAGGGAAGGAAAGGTTAAAACCACGTTTTTTTCAAAATATTCCTCTATGTCTTAGAAACTTGGACATTAAAGGACAAGAAAAGATCAAGGATACACTTTTTCGATATGTGGTTTTAGAGACGTTGCTGGGTGTTTTATGGATGGAACGATGAACAAAAAATCTATATACTGAAAGAACTTAACATATCAGAAAGACAATCCCCATTACGTACTCGATACACTCTTTAGTTCTTTCACACAAGTAGGACACGGTAAGACTCTTGGTCGCAGCAGTAGAGGTGAATTGAATGAACGAATGCACATAACCCATGACGAGTTTAATAGAAAACACAATACGAAGGGGGTGATCAGGGTACCTGACGTTGGTGCCACCGGAGATAACTATTTAAGCCAATTTGTGATAGGCATATCCTGTTGCACAAAGGGCCAGACACTTCAGTACTTACAATAGCTTGTCTGTGTCTTCTTTCTTTGTTGGATCTCTGATAACTAGCAATAGTTCCACGCCATTTGGCTCTATCTGCTGCTGAGCATTAATATTTTAAGCTTCTCATACAGTACGCCCTTATATCTCTTACGCTGACCACCGTACCTCTATTTTGCCTTCCACCCTCTATCAGCTCGCCAAAGAGGATATTTCTTATAAGTCTGTACTCAGGTATATGAGCCACGTGTCTAGATAAACGCAGGTGTACAAATGACACTAGAATTTTGATTCTATAGCAGTTTTTTCTTTTCAAAACCTTATCATTCGATACTCTATGATACAATTAAATCTCCATTGCCTCTGCTAGCATTTTTCGTCTGTAGGGAACTCATGATTTGCATCAATATATCAGAGATGGTATGATCACAGCTTTATAGACACCCATTTTGTTTTCAGTATTAGGTTGTGGTGATTATCAAATGCTCGCCCATGAAAAGCCCAAATAACCCAGGAAGTTGCACTTAGTCTATTCTGAATCTCGTTATCTTGGTTTATTTTATCATACCCAATGCTTACCGTCGTTACCAGGCCTCATAGTCGAGCATCCCCTCAACACTTCTACCTCAATCTTGATCTGCTCTTCCACGTCAATTATGTGATCTTTTGTGAGAAAACAGCCCGATCCTAGATGCGCACTCCCTCCCACAGATATCACGGACATGTGAACCTTGCTGAGCCGCCCGACAATGCTGATGCATGTTCGCAATGCACTGACTGTTTCTCACACGTCTAGTCGCTGAGACTCCATCACCCCAAAAACATACGACTCTCCACCCCTTACGGTCCTGAGCCACCCGCTTCCAGTCCTCAGGCATCTTGCACAAAGTAAGCGACTCTCGCAGACTGTCCTTATAGCGCTTCCTCTGCCCACCAACTCTTCGCTTGCCCACCACTTCCCTGTACATGACACCTTTTTGGGAGTCTATGATCGCCCATGCGTATCACATATAATAAAAATGCTGCACCGATTCTATGATCTGCCCATTTACATTAATGTTTAATGTAGGTTCTCGTTGGATAGAATCTTGGTAGAGGTAAATTACTTGTGCGCTGGAGTGACCAGATGAAGAGTGCTACAGGCCTGCATTTGGCATAGGTCCTGCGAACAGTGGAATACCAGGAAGACTGGAGAGGAATGTGTATAAGAAATACAGCAATTGAGGTCACGATGCAGAAGAAGAAAAAATCAATATCCATATTGTAATATAATCTTCTAATATAAAGCAAGAAATTAACGAAAACAATATTTTTAGGGTTACGGATTCTACAATGCAACATTGAGGATCATGGATATCACGAGAGAGGACACGGAAAGAGATTACACCCTGAAGGCTTACAACGAGATGGGACAGACCGAATACCACATCAAGATCAGCACTGCTGATGAACCACAAGGTAGGCATCTTGTCCTGTATAAGTTATATGTCACTTGTTCTATGAAAGGTTCTTCTCTTTAAGTTACATGTATTTTTATATATAAGTTACAAGTCTTTTTTTTCTTATAAATTACATTTCTTGATATATATAAATTACGTGCCTTGTCCTGGTTGTCCCTTATAATATATATTTTCTGATTGTTCCTTACAAGTTATATATCTTGTCATTTATAAATTACATGCCTTGTCCTGATTGTCCTTTATAAATTATATATTTTGTCATTTATAAATTACGTGCCTTGTCCTGATTGTCCTTTATAAATTATATACATATTTTGTCATTTATAAATTACGTGCCTTGTCCTGATTCTCCTTAATAAATGATATATTTTGTCATTTATAAATTACATGCCTTGTCCTGATTGTCCTTTATAAATTATATATTTTGTCATTTATAAATTACGTGCCTTGTCCTGATTGTCCTTTATAAATTATATACATATTTTGTCATTTATAAATTACGTGCCTTGTCCTGATTCTCCTTAATAAATGATATATTTTGTCATTTATAAATTACATGCCTTGTCCTGATTGTCCTTTATAAATTATATATTTTATCATTTATAAATTACATGCCTTGTCCTGATTGTCCCTTATAAGTTATTTTTTTGTCATTTATAAATTACATGCTTTGTCCTGATTGTCCCTTATAAGTTATATGTCTTGTCATTTATTAATTACATGTCTTGTCCTGATTGTCCCTTATAAGTTATATATCTTGGCATTTATTGATTACATGCCTTGTCATCTTACCTTACATATTTTTGGACATGCAGTTGTCCCTCCACACCCACACTAGGAACTAATTAGGTTCTCTAACAGTGTGATTGTACACTCGTAAGAAAATTCAATTCAGTCATACTTTGATGAAAAAGCTGTCTCCAGGGAAAAACACCTCCTTTTTTGGCACCACATCGGAGTGTGAAAAGTGTAGAGATGGCAATAACATAAGATCAGATACGATGGAGAGAGACAAAGTTTACATTCAAAGATAGAAAACAATACACAATAAGTGATTATTAGTGAATAACTTATATTACATAATAAGTGATGAAAGTGACATCGAAAAGCCCTTTAGACGGATTATCATGACCATACAAGAATGACAGTGGATATCTTAGTTAAAAGAAAATGTTAGAAATAGCTCACTTGTGGAAGACCCTACGAATACTCAACCTGGCTTTCTTCTTCCATGAAGGCATTAGTGAGCCCTGAACAGTCTCTATAGTGGGCATGACCGCTGCGCTTACGTCATATGTAGTATAAATGGGAACTTGTGGAGTCTCTTTTTTGCAAGTATGGTATTCTGCAGATAGTGAATTTACCAAGTGGTTACTGTATTCAGTCTCAAGTGGATTACGGAATGTCAACAGAATGTCTTACAAAATGATAATATTGCCACGAGGTAACACATTAGACTTCCATGCGGAAGGTCACCTACTCCTGCTACTCACGCTAATTCTCTTGAATAACACAGGCATTTTTTCTGGGTAGTATTCAGAGATATAAGAATATCTATGACTTCAGTTATATATCGTCATTATTCTGCGAAAAGCATTTAAGTTCAAATATTGAGTTTTGAGATGAATGCAATTTAAGTTTCGGAAAGCGATGTAAAATCAAGTTTTTAATAAAATAAAATAAAATACAAACAGATGTTATTTAAAGACAGTTTATTTATTTATAAGAATTACAACAAACAAAATGAGTAACTTAAAAAGATATTACCTAAAAATTGAAAATACTGACACCTGTTTTGGACTGAATCCTTTCTTGATGAAAATTTTCATAGCAGCGAAACTATATAACTTTTGGGCATAAATGTTTTTTCCATGTGTTGATATTTGTATTTTTAAGTAAAATGGCATGAAAATATCATTGTAAACAAAAATGGACTTAAATTCTTTTCGCAGAACAATGTCGATATATTCTTTCAAATTGAGAAAAAAAAACATGCACGTGTGCTCCGATCGTCTCACTTTAATATGCCGTCAGATCTAGTACAGAAGTTGTGCCTCGTAAGTTTGCTGGCATGCAACAGCTCAATCACTTAATAAAAGGAACAAAAAACTCCACGACACAGTTTTGTTTTCCGACTGAATTGACGTTGAAATGGTGAGGGAATCCTCGACTACAAGACCCAGCAACAACGAAGACAATTGTAGTATGTAGATCTTGTACGAGAGGATAAAACTCTTAACACTTGCCACCCTATGATGGATAGTGAATGACCAGGACTTACATAATAAAATAATTTTATAGCTAATTACAAAAAATAACCTAGCAGATTTTGCATAATTTTAATTTAAAACATACATTTTTTACTGGATGCTGAGCGTCCAGCACAGTAGCTGGCGGAATTATTTAACACAGTAAGGCAAGTGTTAACCTCTCATCAGACATTATTTTATCTCAATCATTTGGTGTTTTTCTTAATTAATTTATTTACTACCCCATCGCAGGTTAAAGTAAATCGGAATACGTATTATAATATTTTAAGATTATATAAACTCTTTTTAAGAATTTTCTAATTGAGATTTAGTCAATTTCCTCACGCTGTTTCTGGCCGGGAAGATTCCCGTTAATATCTATGGTAAGCCTCATAGACAAAAAGTGTGGAATGTTTATTTATTATCTATGGTTGAACTTTTAATTTAATTCTATGGACTGAACTGTTTATTCAATTTGTATTTTTTTTTCGTTTTATTAGATTTACAACATTGTTTGTAATAAGGTTTTATTATGCATGTTTTGTGTATTCTATTATCCATGTATGCTACCAAGATGGACCATATGGACACCTTGTTTTGTCTATGGTATATGGACCTAACCCCACAGTGTGGTTGCAAGTATGCTTTATAATGCACTCACAAATTTCTTTCTTTCTCTTTCTCTGAATAAACATTTTATAAGAGAAAAAAAGAAAACTTTTTGAACACATTACAAAGTGCACTAACAACTTACCTGTGGGAGGACTTGGTCTGTGAATGATTCTGAGATTACATAGCTCTGCCTTATTATCTATGGTTGAATTTGTTTTATACATAGATTGTTTTTAATTAAAAATTATTTCAGTGAATGTATTTTAGAATAAATTTAAGGTCTTACTTAGTTAAAAGTATTATCTGTGGTCTTTTATTTTGTTTATTTATTTCTTTATTTTAGTTAGACTTCAAAAATTAATATTTTTTACTGAATGTGTGATTCAATCAGAGTGTGAACTAAAGGCATAAAGATATCTTGAGAAAGTTAAATGTGGACGTAGAAAAGACGGAGAGGAGGCAAAATAATGCTGTAGATTTTAGATGAAAACATGGAGTGACAATGTATAGCGTGGTTCATGACATATAAATGATGTGGTAAAATATTTTTACAATTACTTAATATACTGCTTTTGACTCACGTTTACCAAGAAATACATAGAGGGACAATATATAGCAGAATAAGAAATGAAGTGATGAAAGATGAATGTGAACTTAGAGCTGATGTGTTAAGTAAGATGAAGAAGTGCGCTCTGAGATGGTTTGGGTATGTAAGAGGAATGAAAGAAGAATGAATAATAAAACAAATATTAAGTGCTGATGTGCGTGGTAGGAGTGGAGGAAGATCAAAGACAGTGTAGTTAGATCAAATTAATGATATTTTGAAGGAATGAAATGTAGACAATCAGAGAAATTATAGGAGTTTTTTTATCCCAGCATTTTAATACCACACCAAGTGTACCTATATGGTTAAAACATACAGAAAATGGAGGTAGCCAATACCCTTATATGACAAAACTTGCCGGGTTTCACCAATTCACCAGGGAAACAAATGTGAAAACTGCGAGTGACAATCATAGGTGTGCCCTCACTCAGCAATGGGTAGATAAAGGGCAGATAAAGATATGAGGTGTATGGATGTAAAAGGGGTAAAGGATGTGTGTTGAGATAGAAAAGTCTATTGCTCTGTCCTCTCTGCCTACCCCAACAGGGAGATGGTATGTATGTATGTATGAGTGTGAGTGAATACAGAAATACAAGACGCAACAATAATATATACAAAACACCAGCGTAATTTATATTATCTGCTATCAAAAATAAGTACGTACTACTGTACACAACAGGCCAGAGCTCAGAATGCCCAGGGTCGTATGTTGTCAAAAAAAAAAAAAAAAACATCACAATAAACTTTATTAACACATTTCAATGGACACTTTTATATTCCTCAACACACATTCCTTCATCTTCACAAAGTGAAAATGTCTTCTTCGCAAATAAAATCATTCTTACAATATATGAATTACAGTGGAACCTCGGTTTTCGAACTAAATCCGTTCCAGAAAACTGTTCAAAAACCATTTTTCCCATAAGAAGTAATGTAGATTGGATTAATTCATTCGAAAACCCCAAAAATACACAGCGCGGCAACACAATAAATAGATTAAAGTCATGAAAATTTAACCTCACTTTCCCTGTACTGAGGAGAGCTGATGGCGTAAATAGAAGGTGGTGACACAGGTGGATACGAGGATAGATTTTATTGTTTGGAAAGGGAGTCACCTTGCATAAAAGTTTCAGATGCCTGTCTTGGGGTTCTTTCTCTTTTCTGTCTCACTAAAAACCTGTCCAATGAGGTTTGCTTTTGCCTATGTTTTAAAAAAAATCTGAAGTAAGACTTTGCATTATCATTGAAAATGTTATGTTCGAGAACCGAATTAAAACATTATGTTCGAGAACCGAATAGTTCAAGAATCAAGGTTTCACTGTAAAACTTTTGTTTAGCATAAAAGAACATGCTTTTTTTTAAAAATTTATTTATGGTAAATTTGATAGATTAGTGGAATGTAATTTTCCCCTTTTTTAAAGAAAACATGTTTTAATGAGTAGATGTATAATTTATAAAGTTTATTTTACTCCGTATCAAAATTAAGTTATTGTTTATCAAAGGTTTTAGCTTTTACGTTGTGGAACTCCATATTAGAATATTTAACAATACATTACTTTGTTGTTCTATTTAGTACATTAATCCTCACTACACTAGAATACAAGAACATGAGTATTGTTTCTCGAATATTTTTTTTTGCAGAATTCGCAAACCATATAATAGAGACAAATCATAATTTCATCGATAGTTAAGGAAAAGTTTAACATATGCCACACAAATTATGTAAAACAATGAATTTAGAAACATTACAGATACAAAAAGCCTTAATTAAAAACAAAAAAAAAAATAACCAAAGAATGCAAAAGGTTTGATACCTCTGAAATATTTTACCTTATTGTGGAATTCTAAGAAATCTTTATACAAAAATACAAAATATTGTAATTAATTTAGTCAAATTAGAATGGCCAGGGACAGTATCCCCCAAACAAGCAGACCTCCAGGACGACCTCCCAAAAGATGGAAAGACAGCTGGCAGTCGACGTCGTAAGAGGCAAATGATGCGGGACCATAACAGGCCAACAGGCCTAAAATAATGTGAAGAAGAAATTTGAATCTTACCGTCCACACACGCATAGTGCATACTATAAGCACTACTCTCATCAAATACCATACCGAAGGTCACTGGTTCGAACCCCGCACTGTGCTACACCGCTCGAATGACACTGGCATTTTTTCGGTCTAATATTCTAAGGTATCTACAATGTCAGTCATATCTATTAGTTAAAAAAAAGTGGAAAAAATCATGCCAGAGTGCTCCGATCGTCTCACTTCAAGTATGCCATCTGATCCAGTACACCGATGAGGCCGGTGAGTTTGCTGGTGTGCAACGGCTCTCACTTTTAAAAAAAACAACTATGGCACAGCTTCGCTGTCGAACTGAATTAACGTTGGAATTGCGAGGGGATCCTCGACTGCGAGGCTCAGCAATGACGACACTCTTTATAAACGGATCATTCTGCCTGAAGAGTGCCTCGGTACAGGAGGTAGAAACACGTGTAGCGAGGATTAGTGTAATTAGTGGAATAACAAAGTAATTTATTGGTTTTTATGGTGCTCGATTCTTAAATTAGTTTATTTTACATTTCGTTATAATTTTTAAATTAGTTTTTTTTACATTTCGTTATAATTCTTAAATGAGTTTATTTTACATTTCGTTATAATTCTTAAATTAGTTTATTTTACATTTCGTTATAATTCTTAAATTAGTTTATTTTACATTAAGTTTTGATATATTTACTATGCATCCCTTATCAATATATTTTTTTATCAATATTACGAATTATTGTATTTGTATTTTTATTTATTGTGAAACAATTAAATAATATATTTATTATCCAGAATTGAGATGAACGGCCATTTTGTTAATTGCTTAATTTGAGTTGGTTTTTCTAGATTTTATTTTAATGTGCTATTGTTCCAATATTAATAAGTTTTTAATTTATGTTACGAATTTTTATACTGACTTTTTATTTATTAATGCTTAATTGTAAAAACAATATAGCGTGCTTATTGCCAGGCGGCAATCTCTTCAAACAAACCAGACAAAAGTAAAAAAAGAAAGTTACATGATCACAAAATTTTCATATACAAAATTCACTAAAATACAAAATTCATGAAAATTATACATTTTAAAAATAAAAGTGGGATATCATCAGTTAAAGGAAAGTGAAGGTGGAGAGGAAAGGATGATTAGAAATGAAACACGTTATATTACTGACTTGAAATTAAAACTTTTTTCAGTCGTTTTTTAAAACATGCCTATTACGGAGCGATATGAATATTAGTTTGTAACTGGTTCCAGAGTTTCACTGTATATTTATTGCACATCAATACTTGATGTTTTTCGAAGAATTTAAATGAATGACCAATTTGTTATTTTGTGTGAAAAAAAGCATATTGGGGTAGTTTGATCGTGCTTTTAAAGAGGCTTGACTTATTGCAATTAAAATATTTTCTCAACAATGTCAAAGGGTGACTTCTGTAGACTTGTTGGCTGGACTCTTATCTTGCAGTCCAAAGGTGACAGATTTAATTTTCTTTGGTACATAAGGACTCTTGAAAGTTTTTCTGGTTGATTGGAAGATATTGCTACATGGTAATTATCCCTCCAGGTTGTATAATGTATACAATGAAAATTGTATACATTACAGAAAACTGAGAACATTGTCTTCTCAAAATGACAGTTTTTGACAGATTCTATGGTAAATGTGATACACTCTTGAAGTGATTTGGGTTATTAAATGGTGCCATATAAATTAAATGATTTATTGGAAATATAAATCATAGTTGTGGAAAAAGGTGATTCTATAAGTAGAGGCAATGTCCCGTACATCCAAGAATCCAAAATGGGATAGGATCAGAGTAACCATATATCATGTTCAGCAGTAAATTTACATTACATCACATTACAGTGAAGACAGCGATCATAATGACTCCAACTTACTTTGTTAAAAAACAACCCAGTATAAACTTTAAGAAAATTAATTCATTTTTCTAATACAGGTGTAGAGCTGGACGCCGGATCCATAATCGGTATAGTGGTAGCAGTCCTTGTGGTGCTCATTGCCGTCTTCCTCGTGATCTTCGCAAAGGCCACCAACAGGTGGTGTTTCGGAGGTAAGAACTTCCCTTATTAAGTACTTCAAAAGCAAATATTTTAATGTCCATTTTGTCCGACATATTTTCGAGTGTCCTGTTCAATAACTGAATAGTGTTTTCATATTGTGTATTGATAATCTATCGACAAGAAAATTACATAATATAAAGACGAGCTTCAAGATGGGGTCAAAAGTATAAGTGGTCAGCACTGACGGTGAGGGATCTATCCAAGAAGTGTCAAACACTTCTTGGATAGTGTCAAACACTTACCAGAGAACAACTAATAGAGAAAGACGATATCGAAAAACCTCAAGCGGCAAAGCTGGAGCAGGTTGACGATTTCTGTTATCTTGGCAGTATGTTTATGTGTGATGGCGAATTGAAAGTGATATTGGAAGAAGGATAGCGACAGGGAACAATGTAAATGTAGCGCTTAACCCTTACAGGCACAGGTAAACTTAACTTATTTTTACTCAGGCTGCACAAAAAATAAAAAGTCAAGTTTCTCATTATTTTTTTTAATGTGTTTGAAAAATGATACATACAAATGCTAAAGTAACATACTTCCACTTCCTCGGTAGGTCAAGGAACTCCTGGTGAGGTGGTACAACTTATGTACCACTAGTCCAAGTAAAATTAATTTTTAATCTAAATATAAATTTACCACAATTACTGAAGTCAATTTTATCACAACACAACTATTTTTTATTAAAATTTAATACAAATATATAACGTTTTCTTTTATACGCACAAGTCGGCACACCAAGAACAACTAACTGTCAATAATATTAGAAGCTAAATGAATTTGAACAGGACCAGACCTGCAGCTGTGCGGATATGAGTCATAAGTATATGAAGTGGTACATAATTTGAGCGTTCCTGCAGCAATAGAGAGAGGTTTAATAAGTGGTACATTGCGTGTACCATTGTGCAGTACTGCGTCAAGAAAAGGTGGTACATAACGTGGACCACTAAGCCTGTAGGAGTTAATGTTATATACAACAACCGCACAATATCAACAGTAGCAAAAATGTCAGTAAATAAAAGTGTGTTATTGCCCATTTGATGTATGGAAGTGAAACTCGGACTTGGTAAAAGAAGGATAAAAGTAAGAGTAATGGTGTGGAGATGCGTGTACTAAGAAAAATGCGTATGAAAAAAGGCGGAATGAAGACATCAGAAATGAATGAATGGATTAAATGGATGTTTTAAGTAAGATGAAGAAAGGCGCTTTAAGATCGTTTTGATATGGGGAGAGAGAGAATGATGATAGGAAGTTGGATGAGAATGATTGAAGATGTGTGTGGAAAGAGGTAGACCGAGGAAAACGTGATTTTTTAAATATGATGAAGAAAGTAGCTTTAAGATGGTAGAGAGAATGGATGACTAAGCAAGTTTACAAATCAGAAGTGTGTGGGGAAGAGGTAGACACAGAGAAAACATGGCTGGGCCAAATTATCAGATTTAGAAAGAAGGTAAAGTGACAAGTATAAATGATAGAAGAATGTGCATGACGATATGTATGAATTTGGAAGAGGTGAAAGTTGTGTGCTTAGATAGAAAAGATTGGAGATTTGTTCTCTCTGCTTACCCCGTAAGGGGTGATGATATGTATGTGTTGTATCATAAAAGGCATAGACAATAACAATGGGCTGCCCAGACCATCTCATTACCCTTCCCCCCTATTCTGCAGTTCACTATAATATCCTGTATTATCTGTTAACAAGGAGTATTCAATCTTGTTAACGCCTTCTGGTCAGATGATAAAAGTAGAATGTATGTCCTAAATACATCTACGAAAGTTGTTAAGATTTCTACAAAAGTTGTTTAGATTTCTATGAAAGTTGTTTAGATTTCTACGAAAGTTGTTTAGATTTCTACGAAAGTTGTTTAGATTTCTACGTAAGTTATTTAGATTTCTACTAAAAGTAATCGAAGAATAAAGTTTGTCTAGAAATAGATTCACAAATCTGAGAAGTAAATGTAAATTGTCCACGTAAATGTGATTTATGTGCATAATTTTTAAATTTTAATATATAAAATGGAATTTTCGCGTTCGATTATTAAACTTTAATATATAGATGTTTTTGTTTTATTTCTGCTTTCTGTCGATTTGATTTTAAATATCTTTTTCTCAACACTATACGTGTATACACTAATACCAAATATGTGAAATAAATAATCGGTAACGATTATTATTAATTGTGGGATTATTTGTCCCGTTTTAACATTTTCAGAATGTGGTCACTTTATATATTATATAATTTCTACTAATAAAACTTAAATGTATTTTAAAAATTTGGACATCAAAATTTATGCTTTTGAAGTGAATATTACTTTGAAAAAATACAATGTTTAAAAATGTATTATTGTATTTATTTATGGTCTCGGTTTAAAAAAAACTTTGTGTAATTCCATATAAACCCATTTAGTGGCTCTCTTATATTTAATAATATATTTTTAACACTGTATTAAGGAATTATACAATAATTTAACAGTTCTTTAGTACACATTTATAGTTCATTCCATTGCTTGACTTTCATCTGGTATGTTTTGTAGTTTAGTGAAATTATATATAATATATAAAACAAGATTTTTCAATTTATAAATTTTATTCAAATAGCATGCATTATATTTCTAGTTTTATTATACAATTATATATCATAATTTGTTTCAAATCATATTTTAAAGTAAGTAATTTTTCTAATTAATCTCAAAGGTTAATTAACTAGTGATTTTCAAACTGGGTTGCAATTAATCCCTTGTGCAACTTTTTCACAAATAAAAAATTAAGATTTGTTTTTTTTATATCATTTTATAGCGGAGAACCCAGGATATATGAAAATATGCGTTTTTGCCATCTGTGATTATGCACTATTAGGATGCTTGTCGCACGACAGGGGTTTAAAATTATAAAGAATACAAATTAGTCGTTAAGATGCAAACCCACTCTGGAACACTTGTTTGATTTTTAACTACATGATGATTGACAACTTCAAATGTAAATTAAATGTTAACGTGGTATGTTTTCTGCTTTATACCTTTAGAAACAGTACATAATATCAGGCTCATAATACCTTTAGAAACAGTAAATAATATCAGACTCATAATACCTTAAGAAACAGTAAATAATATCAGACTCATAATAGCTTTAGAAACAGTAAATAATATCAGGCTCATAATACCTTTAGAAACAGTAAATAATATCAGACTCATAATACCTTTAGAAATAGTAAATAATATCAGACTCATAATACCTTTAGAAACAGTAAATAATATCAGACTCATGATACCTTTAGAAACAGTAAATAGTATCAGACTCATAATACCTTTAGAAACAGTAAATAATATCAGACTCATAATACCTTTAGAAATAGTAAATAATATCAGACTCATAATACCTTTAGAAATAGTAAATAATATCAGACTCCTAATACCTTTAGAAACAGTAAATAATATCAGACTCATAATACCTTTAGAAACAGTAAATAATATTAGTCTCATAATGAGTTTTAACAGAAACACAATGAAAAATTTAATATTTTTCATTAAAATATTTGCAGAGTGGATTTTTACATTATTTCACATACAAAGCGAGTTTTGTATCTTGACGACTGAAGTATAAAATAATTAAATATAGTCATTTATAAAATATCAATTCTGATCAAAACTGAATACAATTGTGTATATCTATTTTTTTCATTAAAGTGTTTAAATCTTGAAATAAAATTGGAAGTTTAGTGTTCTGATGTTAGAAGTTTGAAGACCAAGTGTCTATACCGTCTTAATAGGAATATAGTTCAGTTAGGTCCCACCATCAGCTTATCTGTTGTAGGGTACAAAATAAGTGTCCCTCCTGCGCAATTGTCTCCAACCAACCAATTTATCAAGTGGTTATTTGATTGGGGGTAATTTTCCAGAACAGAAATACAGAAATTCTGTATAATTTTGTTGCCCTGAGGACTGAATGTTGTCCCGTTCAGTCGTCAGGGCAACAAAACCCTTTAAATGCTTAGGATCTCTAAAGATCTAATCTGGACCTGATCTCAACATTTAGATGCAAGAAATGACTCTTTCATTTTTATATTACTATAAAAAAACTTTTGTGTTATAAGCTTTAGTATTTCATAAGCATTTTTTTAAATTTTATTGAAGTCTTTTTAAATTGGATAAAATTAATCTCGTGTACTTTTTACATTTCAATGCATAACGTATAAATCGACAATTCCCGGAATTAACCAACAGATGGCGCCTCTAATAACGAATCCAAACGAATGAGTCGAAGGCATGATAGAGAAAGACCAAGGAAAATATGTTTGGATGAAGTGAATAATATTTTGAAAGAAAGAAATGTAAAAAGTCAGAGAAATCATAGGAGTTGTGTGAGAAGGTAAACGAATGTAGAAAAAGTGACAGAGAAATTACTTGATGGTATATATGTAACACATTGATCAATAAGTCCCGGGACTAACCAACAGATGGCGCCTTTAATAACGAATCCATACCATTCTCAGTTAGTGCCAAGCTTTAGAAGTTACGTGTCAAATTTTCATGACATTGCGACATTGTGTCATTGAGTTACAGTGGTTTTAGTGACGCTACTTTTGCTATTTTCAAAACAATGGAAAAACCGAATTTCATGTGTTGATAAAACATTGTTTTTTAATGGGAAATAAATTCCGTTCAAACTCAGCGATGGGTTGAAAAGTGTTATCCGGAATCTGCTCCGTTGAAAATAACCATTTGTCGGTGGCATGCTGAAGTTATTTTGATTTTTTTTCAAATAAAGTAGAATGCTACTCAAAAAATCAAGTAAAGAATACTAAGGATGCTACTTTACAGCTAATTTTATGCTGAAGCCCGCTATTTGTAGAGTATTATTTAAGAACACTGCTTATTTTGAATCGTTAGCTTGAGAAAATAAATTGAGAAAGACATGGATGGTGTGATAAAAAAATAACGAGAATTTTCATATTTATCAAAAAGTATTTATTTAACGTTATAAAGGGTCTTTCAAATTGAGCGGTTTTTTTTTAATTATAATTTTTTTAATTCTTGAATAAAACACACAATTTGCTTTGATTTCAATAAACTTTTTATTGGTCATTGAAGTATAATGTATGACATTTTTAACACAAAAAACAATATCCGCCAAATATCCACCTCTTGCAGCTCCACAGATGTCCACTCTTTTGTCAAAATTTTCAATGACATTTTGTTATAATTGCAGTTCTAACTCACCAATTATGCGAATAATTTCATCCTTCAGCTCAGGAATTGATCGAGGGTCATTCTTATAGACCTGGCTTTTCACGTAACCCCAGAAAAAATTGTCCAACAGTGTTAGATCACATGATCTTGGTGGGCAATTAACATCACCGTTTCCGGAAATTACAATACATAAAATAATTCAACAATTTGAATGCGTTGTTGTATTGGATACGACTCCATTTATATAGATGTCATACATTACACTTCTCAAATGTCACAAGCCCCAGTCAAGTTCGCGACGCCATCTGTGTTTTATCCAAGAATTAAAAAAACAATTTGAATGCGTTGTTGTATTGGATATGACTCCATTTTTATAGATGTCATACATTACACTTCTCAAATGTCACAAGCCCTAGTCAAGTTCGCGACGCCATCTGTGTTTTATCCAAGAATTAAAAAAACTGCTCAATTTGTAAGACCCTTAAGTAACACGTCTTTTTTGGAAAAAGACATCGATCACGTCAAAACACGTGACCGGGACTCAATGCAAATCTAATTGATCACGTAACACGAGTTTTTTAGTATCCTGAAAAATTAATGGCAAGCAAGACCCTTTAGAATATAAACATGTTTACTGAAATTGTACATATATGTTAAGGCAATGGAAAACAAAATATATTTGAGAGAAATAAGCTATCAAAAGCTCTGGGCTTTATATATAAATTCCTCACCATCAAGATACACCCTCACCAATAAGAATACAAGCCCGGCCGCGAGGACGCCAGATGTTTAGGAAAGGATGTTAGGAAATAGTTTAGATTGAAGGAAGATGAAGTACTTAAGATAAAGGCATTGAAATTATTTGATGACACAGAAAGGATGAATGTTCTGATTTAAATGTTGTGTCCGGTCCCCCTGATGCTGGTCTTGAAAAAATATCTCAGTCTTTGGTGGCACGGAACAGCTCCTTACCTCTTGAGATCAGCAGTCGGCAAACATTTTTCGTAAAAGGTCAAATAGTAAATATTTTAGGCTCTGTACGGAAAACTCAAAGATATTTATGTAGGTAAACACTTAAATAACAAGAGAATAAAAGTTTTAATAAACTTACTGAACGAAATGTAACGTAACAGTAATGAGTAGACCAAAAAAAAGACTAGAATTGTTTGAAATACAGTTCTATTGATGAAAAGAATAGAATAGCTTTTTTTGAGATAACATTTCACCAAATTAAGGTTCAAAGTTAATACTCCCTATCATAAAAATGAATTGCGAATGTTCTACTGTTAATGCTGACCTGTATTGAGATTTTACGTATTTCATATTTGAAAATGAACAGCGATAGATGTGGTATTGGAAATGCTGTAGAATTATAACTGAGTGGTGTCACAACAGAGGCCACCACACACAAAGCTATAGGAGCGCCACATACGGTCGTACCTCGCAACTCCTCAAATCAGCGTTTCGATGTAGCGCGTACTTTGACATTTTAAAGAATTCGTAATTGTAAAATCTATTTTTAGCTCTGTGGCGGTCGTCTCCAAATATTGTCGCATACATACGGTCAATGACCGATGAAACGACCTTCGGATTCCTCGATAAATTATAGTAAACAGTCCGAAGGTCACATGCCGGCCATTCACGCCGGCCGAGCGACCGCATCACACGCCAGAGAGAGAACGCACCACGGCTATCTCGCCAGTTCCGTATTTAGATGAATACCTACATACGACAATAACCGTTTCTGCATTCACAGAAGCGAGACGTAAGCATATCGCGAGCGCACTCTCGCGCACATTCCAAAAAGATATAAATACCTAGGTTACTATAAAAATAAACACTCTCTCTTTCCGCATTGCGATTTAACGAGTTTATTTATTTACCAACATTCCCTAAAGCTCGCAGGCCATACTAAAAGAGGCAGTGGGCCAGATTTGACCCTCAGGCTGTTACTGTTGAATCGTGCTTAAGATACTTGTCTATTTGCGAATGTTGCACAACCAAGACAGATCCTTTTTTCCGATTCCCGGCTAATCTTTGATTTAGTCTGTTAATATTAATTTTAGAAAGTGGTCTGTTTCTCTTCTTAATATATGATTCAGGCAATCGATCGCCATTTAATCGTATTTTATATTAGAATTATAACGGAGTGGCGTCATAGCAGAGGCCACCGAACACGAAGCTATAAGAGCGTCACGTACGGTCGTATCTCGCAACTCCTCAAATCAGCGTTCCATTGTAGCATGTACTTTAACATTTTAAAGAATTTGTTATTGTAAAATCTATTTTTAGCTCGCAGGCTGTACGAAAAGAGGCGCGGGCCGGATTTGACCCCCAGACTGTTACTGTCGAACTGCAGACTGTGCTTTAGATACTTGCCTATTTGCGAATGTTGTACAACCAAAACAGACCCTTTTTTTCGATCTTTGATTTAGTCTGTCAATATAAATTTTAGGAAGTGGTCTGTTTCTCTTCTTAATATAATATGATTCAAGTAATCGTTCGCTATTTCATTGTTTTTTATAGCTCTGGTTTTACGTATGCTTGGCGACGTAACTCGGAAAAGAATCAAAGGGGAAAGTTTTACAAAAATAAACATTTAATTAGATTCGAAGGTGTTATTAGGTGTAAGAGGACCTAAAAGTATGGAAAGATCAAGTGAATCTAATTCTAAAAGAGGCAAGAGTGAAAATTCTTTAAAACAGGAGGCTTTGCATGAAATTTCACAATCATTCAAATTTCACTAAAAACCTTAATACTTCCTTATTTGAAAAGCATGTTCTGTAACATTTAATAAATAAATAAAAAAAAACTTAAACATTAAATTATTTTTAAAAAATTTAACGTAGATTAAAAAAAAAACAATTTAAAAAAAACTCTCATCAAAAAGAGCTTTCTGTGTTAGTTTTATTTTTAATTATACTTTTCTTTTGATAAAAAAAGTTCAATTTTTAACATAAATTGAAAATTTAGCAATCATTCCGGAGCCAACTACAAGTTCGTACGGCATCCACTAGTCGGTGGAAGTCCTACTGTTGAGAAACGCTGGTCTGAGGTACAAATTCAAAGTATTTCTGATTAGATTTTTCAGATATGCCTATAATTTTTTTAATCATTTTTTTCTTTCGATTGTTGGACATTAAATTAAACATTAACACGCATTTTTTCTAAATATACTTCAATAAAATTTATAAAAAAAAAATATTATTTATTTTATTTGCTTTCCATGTTCCCTGCTAACTTAAGACAGAGGTCAACTTAGAAGTAGTGTCCATTAAAAATGCCTCGAGATTTTCTATTATCCAATGGTCAAAAAAGCTGCAGGCAGGCAATCTAATAACTTGATACAACGTAAATAAATGTATGCAACCCTGTAGTACTATGTTCATGCTATAGTCAGTTCACGGTCAAACCAAAGGTAGCTTTGTCAGTAGAAAACTGCAGTCGAGTGGGAATCCAGTTTTACGACTGCCAACCGACGCTGGTTAGCAATATTTATTGCTAAAAAGATAAAGAAATTGATTAAAACAATAATAAAAACTTAGTTAGAAAGGAGATAGTTCAAATTTTACTTTAGCTTAAAAAAAACTTAACTTATGCAACGTACAACACTGACATGTTTTATTTTTATTAAGGGATGACTGAAAAAAAAAAAATTAAAATAAATTGTTTAGTTTGCTTCCATTATATTAGGTTACCAAAAAAGTTCGTGCAAGTATTTTGTAGAAACACATGCAGAAATTTTCTTGAATGTTATTCATTAAAATACTCACCTTTACAATTTACCACCCTTTCTCAACGAGATGCAAGTTTATAAATTGCGCTTTTATAAAATAATCACCTTGGCATATCTACGACTCTTTCCCGATGAGACACAAGTTTGTAAATTGCGCATTTATAAAATAATCATCTTTACAATTTACTACCGTTTCCCAATGAGATACAAGTTTTTAAATTGCGCTTTTATGAAATAATCACTTTCACAATTTAAAACCATTTCCCAATTATATACAAGTTTGTTAATTGCGCTTTTATAAAATAATCACCTTCACAATCTACGACCATTTCCCAATGAGATACAAGTTTGTAAATTGCTCTTTTATAAAATAACCACCTTCACAATCTACGACCCTTTCCCAAGGAGATGCAAGTTTGTAAATTGCGTTTTATAATATAATCACCTTTACAATTTTCAACCCTTTCCCAACGAGATACAAGTTTTTAAATTGCGTTTTTATGAAATAATTACTTTCACAATTTACAACAATTTCCCAATTATATACAAGTTTGTTAATTGCGCTTTTATAAAATAACCACCTTCACAATCTACGACCCTTTCCAAACGAGATGCAAGTTTTTAAATTGCACTTTTAGAAAATAATCACCTTCACTATTTACTACCCTTTCCCAATGAGATACAAGTTTGTAAATTACGCTTTTATAAAATAACCACCATCACAATCTACGACTTTTTCCCAACGAAATACAAGTTTGTAAATTACGCTTTTTTAAAACGTACAATATTTACAAGAAAAAATCTTTTAACCTCCACTTTAATCTTTAGTTTATTGGTAAATTATCTATGTCGCATGTGACTATCTAGCGCCAAGAAAAGATGATAATCGCTTGATTATCACCTTTTCTTTATTTATCTGGCGAATATGGGGGATGAGGTAGTGTTTCCCATCCCAAAGCACGTTTTTTTTTCACAAAAACATCTTGCAGTATGAGGTCTTGCCTTATCCTGCAAGAATAACACTTTGTTGCAACTAACTAGTTTGACTATTGCTGAAGTAACCCATTTTCCTAGCTTCCTTGATTTTCCGATTCGATGCAAATGTAAACTAATTGTTTCATCACTGGCTTGAAACATTTCAGAAAGTTCTTGATGTGTTACTTTAGAACTATTTTCAATAACGACAAGTAATTCTTTATTATTGATAACGCAAGTTCTTCCTGAAAGGGTTGAATCTTCGAGTGATTCATCACCAGGAGATTTTTTTTAAGTCACTTCTTTGCAGTACCACATATCTAAATACCATACATACCGTACGGTATGCATCTGCAGCTTTTGAACCAAGTTTAAATTCATAAAGAAAACATACTCGAATCATATAAGATTTAACCGACATGTTAAAAAAGGTTTAAAATCACAAAACAAAAGTACTTACCAAGTCAAAGCATACCGAATGACTGATGCATATCTGTGCTAAATGAAACATGCAAAAAACTTGGGTTCTGTAAGTCACAACAAGATTCAAAAGTCACTATAACAAACTCTGCCGAGAACTAAGCGAACTTTTCTGGTTACCTTATATATTTAAGCTTATCAGTTAATGCCTCTGTCATGTTTCTGGTTGGTTGGAAGAAATAGCCAAATGACACTAGATTGTGTTATATACAGTGATTGTGTTATACAATACAAATGTATTTTTCTATTGCCTTAGCATGTATGTATAGTTACATGATATATAATACTAAATTACTGTTCATAAATTACTATTGATAAATTACTATTGATAAATTACTATTCATAAATTACTATTCATAAATTTATTATTTATTCCATTGATTGGAAAAGAGCATCACAAATTACAATAATGAACCTTCCAAATTTTTTACAATTCAATATTTGATGTCAATTCAATAAAATTTATAACAAAAAAAAAGAAATAAAAACTAAAATCTCAAGTAAAATGGAGTTAAATTGGAATTGAAAATAAATGACATCGTAATAGTGACATTTACAAAATAAATCATTGAAGAAATCCACAAAATATAACTAGAAACTTTTCAAAAACTATTTATGTGGAATTTTATAAAAATGTTTTTATTGCATTGTGCTACACAGATTTTTAATGTGTTTTTTTATTTATTTATTATTAATGAGTTTTAGCATTCCAGATATTTATTAATGTTTAGCGACTGAATATTAGAGTAGCCAGTAAGTATTTATTATAATTTATTTAATGTGTTATGCTGTCATGTTGTTTGCCGATGTGTTCATCAAATATATATTTTATTGTTTTATTGGAAAAATGCTTTAGTTTTATTTTTATATTTTATTCCAAGTTCATATTAAGCTGGTTTTTTATAGCTATTTTTTAATTTAAATTAGCATGCTACTAAAGCAACTGATAAAAAATTACTAATAGCAGTATTTTACAACTACTCTTTACATGCTGCTTGTGGCAAGTTATTTGACAACAATGTGAACTTTACTTGACAACGCTGTTGATGTTATTTGATTATACTTTGGATATTACTGGAATACACTGCGGATGTTACTTGACAACATTGCGGATGTTATTTGACAATACTTGAGACATTACTTAACAATGCTGTGGATGTTATTTGACAATATTTAAGACATTACTTGACTACACTGCGGATGTTACTTGACAACACTGCGGATATTATTTGACAATATTTAAGACATTGCTTGATAACAATGTGAATTTTATTTGACAATACTTGAGACATTACTTAACAATGCTGTAGATGTTATTTGACAATATTTAAGACATTACTTGACTACACTGCGGATGTTACTTGACAACACTGCGGATATTATTTGACAATATTTAAGACATTACTTGATAACAATGTGAATTTTATTTGACAATACTGGAGACATTACTTGACAACACTGCGGATGTTATATGACAAAACTTGAGAAATTACTTGACAACAATGTAGTTGTTACTTCATGAAAATGTAGACTTGAATTGATAATGATAAGGGTTACTCTTGGAGCTTTTCTAATAACTTTTTACCTGATGACTTCTGTTGCCTAGTTAATAAGACATCTGTATTCCAATCCGGGGGTTGCGGGTTCAATTCCTGGTGGCAGCTGGATTTCAAAATAAAGAATTACAGTTAAGTTTCCACCTCTGTGAAACCTTCTCCGTGTCCTAGTTGGTTAGGGTCTGAACTTCAAGCTGGATATTTCAGGTTCGTTTTCCGATGGTGCTAAAAAAACAAAAATAAATCCCAGTCTAGTCGAGTTCATCTCGTAAAAATACTCGCATGCACTAGATGTGTCCATGTGCTATTGTCTCTTGACATATTGGATGGTACTCCGAACGTGTGGTTTAAGACCTGAAGATTTAATTAATTGGACCATAGCCATGTTGTCTCCCAGTCACTCTCTTTTTAATGTCCGAATAAGGATTAACATATGAGTTAAAAATAACTTAAGGCTTGTTTAAACACCTTTATGGTTAGTTTGAAGAAATTGTCATACGACAATTAACCTGCTAGGTTGTACTGTGCATAATGAAATTGTAATACAACACTGATGTTAGCTTGTACGATCTTTATGATCCAGTAGTACAACACTCGTTTTCTATAGTTCGGAAAATCTAGGATGAGTCCTGTGACAGCTCACAAATTTGCCCCAATACAACCTTGTAACGATGTTCAGTAATTTTAATTATTTTATCAACTTTAATATAAGCCTCGATTCTAATAAATAGCAAGTTGTTTAGGTAAATACATTACATAAAACTAACAATAATGATAAATTAATACATCTTGTCACAAATTGACAAAAATGTGGCAGTTTGTTAAAATCAAATAATATTTGGTGACGTTTGTCAAAAGTCACTACGTTAGTCTGCATTGGCTAGGGATGGGGTATTCGATAATTGGATTTTCAAAAATCGATTTCGAAAATCAATTTTAATTAAATGTTCGTAATTAGTATTAATTCATAGTGGATCTTGGCCTATTTAAAGATAGATACAAATCATACGATACATTAGAAAGTCAGTATAATGAAAATTAAGAATTAAAACGTCAGTTTAGAGAAAAACAATTGTTCGATTTTAAAAAAAAAAACGATTTTACCCCATCTCTTTGTGACAAACGTCGCACGGTTCATCCTAGACTTTCTGAAGTATAACTGTTATCTTCAGGTTTGATTCCTGATGGTGACCGAACATGAATATCTCAGTATAATAGTCACATTCAAACCTTTCAATAGTTGGTAGGAAGATATTGCCAATACACCACTCGCCGGTTATAACAATGGCTGTTATATTGTGGGTCTTTCCTATTCTAAGGGAACTTATTAAAGAATTACTGAATATGATGATGATGACCTCCGTAGTCTAGTTGATAAGATACCTGTCTTCCAATCTAGAGATTGCGGGTTTGATTCCCAATGGCATTCAGATTTTTTTAAATGGATATTCTTGTTTACTTTCTGGTGGGATAAATATTATGCAATTTGTATCTTCAATTTAATTTTTTTAAATAAAATTAAGAGAGCTTGTTTCTAGACAAGTCAATAATTGTAGCAGACTTCAGTGCTCAAAGTCATTGGTTCGAAACTCAAGCTAAGCTATTTATTGTATTTGGATATCATAGGCAGTCGTTATGACTCGTTTTTATGGAATTTGCAAGGGTGCTAATTTGACCTGTGTTAAAAAACGACCACTCTATAACCAACTATTACCCTTTTATCGTATAAAGTACAATCTGGCGAGTTTATTACCGTATAGAAATCTCTTATAACCAACCAAACAAATATTTAAAATCCCTAATGACTAGACTGAAACCTTTTTTTAACTTCTTTAGACTGTGCCCATTATAATGGACACAGAGTTCATATGCACTTTGTAAATAACTTTGTGGTATTTCCCAATGATAACAAATTAAGTGTAGGATACTGTATTATCGACTTTGAACATTTGGGCGCCATCTATCTAAACTAATACGACATAATGTTGCATTTAGTGTAAATATACACTCACAAGTCAGAATATTTTTTTAAAACTTATTTTGTTTTAAATTCAGGTCTGAAGAGGTTGAAAAAAAATCACCAACGAGTGTTTTACCAACTAGGCCATAGAGGGATCATTGAACTTGGAATAAAATAAAATTATGAATGCTTTCTGTTTATTTATTTGTCAATTTCAAAAACCTTTTTCGATTGTTTTAAAATAAAAATAAATAAGCTGTAATTAAATAAATAATTAAAACAAATGTTTTTTTTATAAAATACAGTTAACATTTATATTTTTATATATTAATCTTATTGGAAATTTATGTGATTTAGTGCTAAATCCCATTTTCAAAATACATAAAAATTACGTAATGGTTTTTAATATTCTTACCGTTATAGTCAGGCAGCATGAATTCTGTTGATATCTATATCAAGTTTTCATATTTTTCACATATTCGTGGAGAGACAGCAAGGGGAGCAAAACTGCACTCCTGGGTTTGAGTATACAAACATGTCCAGACATATCTTCTACACTGGTTTAATGTCACACTACTCACTGCACTATTTATTGGGCAGTTCTAGCTAGACAGAGTATATGCTGTTAATATCTATATCAAGTTTAACTGTCATTTATTCATGGAAATGTTGCAAGGGAAACAAAACAGCATTCCTGGGTTTGTGTGTTCAGATGTCTTATACACTGGTTCATTATGAGCAGTATTATCATTATAGCAAGACAGTATAAATGGTGTTAATATCTATATCAAGTTTCACTGCCATGTGTTCATGGAGAGATAACAAGGCAAACAAAATACCACTCCTAAATTTGTGTGTAGGAATTTGTCTAGATGTCTCATACACTGGTTCCAATGTCACAACATCCAGCATCAATGCTGTCAATATCTTGATCAAAAGTTATACTGTCATGTGTTCATGGAGAGATAACAAGGTAAACAAAATACCACTCCTAAATTTGTGTGTAGGAATTTGTCTAGATGTCTCATACACTGGTTCCAATGTCACAACATCCAGCATCAATGCTGTCAATATCTTGATCAAAAGTTATACTGTCATGTGTTCATGGAGAGATAACAAGGTAAACAAAACACCACTCCTAAAATTGTGTGTAGGAATTTGTCTAGATGTCTCATACACTGGTTCCAATGTCACAACATCCAGCATCAATGCTGTCAATATCTTGATCAAAAGTTATACTGTCATGTGTTCATGGAGAGATAACAAGGTAAACAAAACACCACTCCTAAATTTGTGTGTAGGAATTTGTCTAGATGTCTCATACACTGGTTCCAATGTCACAACATCCAGCATCAATGCTGTCAATATCTTGATCAAAAGTTATACTGTCATGTGTTCATGGAGAGATAACAAGGCAAACAAAACACCACTCCTAAATTTGTGTGTAGGAATTTGTCTAGACGTCTCATACACTGGTTCCAATGTCACAACATCCAGCATCAATGCTGTCAATATCTTGATCAAAAGTTATACTGTCATGTGTTCATGGAGAGATAACAAGGTAAACAAAACACCGCTCTTAAATTTGTGTGTAGGAATTTATCTAGACGTCTCATACACTGGTTCCAATGTCACAACATCCAGCATCAATGCTGTCAATATCTTGATCAAAAGTTATAAGGTCATGTGTTCATGGAGAGATAACAAGGTAAACAAAACATCGCTCCTAAATTTGTATGTAGGAATTTGTCTAGACGTCTCATACACTGGTTCCAATGTCACAACATCCAGCATCAATGCTGTCAATATCTTGATCAAAAGTTATACTGTCATGTGTTCATGGAGAGATAACAAGGTAAACAAAACACCACTCCTAAATTTGTGTGTAGGAATTTGTCTAGACGTCTCATACACTGGTTCCAATGTCACAACATCCAGCATCAATGCTGTCAATATCTTGATCAAAAGTTATACTGTCATGTGTTCGTGGAGAGATAACAAGGTAAACAAAACACCACTCCTAAATTTGTGTGTAGGAATTTGTCAAAACGTCTCATACACTGGTTCCAATGTCACAACATCCAACATCAATGCTGTCAATATCTTGATCAAAAGTTATACTGTCATGTGTTCATGGAGAGATAACAAGGTAAACAAAACACCACTCCTAAATTTGTGCTTAGGAATTTGTCTAGACGTCTCATACACTGGTTCCAATGTCACAACATCCAGCATCAATGCTGTCAATATCTTGATCAAAAGTTATACTGTCATGTGTTCATGGAGAGATAACAAGGTAAACAAAACACCACTCCTTAATTTGTGTGTAGGAATTTGTCTAGACGTCTCATACACTGGTTCCAATGTCACAACATCCAGCATCAATGCTGTCAATATCTTGATCAAAAGTTATACTGTCATGTGTTCATGGAGAGATAACAAGGTAAACAAAACACCACTCCTAAATTTGTGTGTAGGAATTTGTCAAGACGTCTCATACACTGGTTCCAATGTCACAACATCCAGCATCAATGCTGTCAATATCTTGATCAAAAGTTATACTGACATGTGTTCATGGAGAGATAACAAGGCAAACAAAACACCACTCCTAAATTTGTGTTTAGGAATTTGTCTAGACGTCTCATACACTGGTTCCAATGTCACAAAATCCAGCATCAATGCTGTCAATATCTTGATCAAAAGTTATACTGTCATGTGTTCATGGAGAGATAACAAGGTAAACAAAACACCACTCCTAAATTTGTGTGTAGGAATTTGTCTAGACGTCTCATACACTGGTTCCAATGTCACAACATCCACTAACATCCAGCATCAATGCTGTCAATATCTTGATCAAAAGTTATACTGTCATGTGTTCATGGAGAGATAACAAGGTAAACAAAACACCGCTCTTAAATTTGTGTGTAGGAATTTATCTAGACGTCTCATACACTGGTTCCAATGTCACAACATCCAGCATCAATGCTGTCAATATCTTGATCAAAAGTTATACTGTCATGTGTTCATGGAGAGATAACAAGGTAAACAAAACACCACTCCTAAATTTGTGTTTAGGAATTTGTCTAGACGTCTCGTACACTGGTTCCAATGTCACAACATCCAGCATCAATGCTCTCAATATCTTGATCAAAAGTTATACTGTCATGTGTTCATGGAGAGTTAACAAGGTAAACAAAACACCTTTTCCTAAATTTGTGTGTAGGAATTTGTCTAGACGTCTCATACACTGGTTCCAATGTCACAACATCCAGCATCAATGCTGTTAATATCTTGATCAAAAGTTATACTGTCATGTGTTCATGGAGAGATAACAAGGTAAACAAAACATCGCTCCTAAATTTGTATGGAGGAATTTGTCTAGACGTCTCATACACTGGTTCCAATGTCACAACATCCAGCATCAATGCTGTCAATATCTTGATCAAAAGTTATACTGTCATGTGTTCATGGAGAGATAACAAGGCAAACAAAACACCACTCCTAAATTTGTGTTTAGGAATTTGTCTAGACGTCTCATACACTGGTTCCAATGTCACAAAATCCAGCATCAATGCTGTCAATATCTTGATCAAAAGTTATACTGTCATGTGTTCATGGAGAGATAACAAGGTAAACAAAACACCACTCCTAAATTTGTGTGTAGGAATTTGTCTAGACGTCTCATACACTGGTTCCAATGTCACAACATCCACTAACATCCAGCATCAATGCTGTCAATATCTTGATCAAAAGTTATACTGTCATGTGTTCATGGAGAGATAACAAGGTAAACAAAACACCGCTCTTAAATTTGTGTGTAGGAATTTATCTAGACGTCTCATACACTGGTTCCAATGTCACAACATCCAGCATCAATGCTCTCAATATCTTGATCAAAAGTTATACTGTCATGTGTTCATGGAGAGATAACAAGGTAAACAAAACACCTTTTCCTAAATTTGTGTGTAGGAATTTGTCTAGACGTCTCATACACTGGTTCCAATGTCACAACATCCAGCATCAATGCTGTTAATATCTTGATCAAAAGTTATACTGTCATGTGTTCATGGAGAGATAACAAGGTAAACAAAACATCGCTCCTAAATTTGTATGGAGGAATTTGTCTAGACGTCTCATACACTGGTTCCAATGTCACAACATCCAGCATCAATGCTGTCAATATCTTGATCAAAAGTTATACTGTCATGTGTTCATGGAGAGATAACAAGGTAAACAAAACATCGCTCCTAAATTTGTATGGAGGAATTTGTCTAGACGTCTCATACACTGGTTCCAATGTCACAACATCCACTAACATCCAGCATCAATGCTGTCAATATCTTGATCAAAAGTTATACTGTCATGTGTTCATGGAGAGATAACAAGGTAAACAAAACACCACTCCTAAATTTGTGTTTAGGAATTTGTCTAGATGTCTTATACATTGGTTCCAATGTCACAATACTAACTACATAATTTGGCAGTATCATCATTAGCCAGGCAGCATAAATGCTGTTAATACCTTGATCAAGTTTTACTATCATGTGTTCATGGAGAGACATGGAAATAAAACAGTACTCCTGGGTTTGTGTATAGGAGCTTGTCTAAACGTCTCACACATTGGTTCCAATGTCCCAACACTAACTACATGATTCGGCAGTATTATCATTATAGTCAGGCAGCATAAATGCTATTAATACCTTGATCAAGTTTTACTGTCATGTTTTCATGGAGAGACAACAATGTGAACAAGACAGCACTCCTGGATTTGTGTGTAGGAACTTGTATAGACGTCTCATACATTGGTTCAATATCACTGCACTATTAGGCAGTTGATTCCAAGATTTTACAATCCTGGAAGCAAAAAAAATGTTTCCATGAACTATTGACAAATTTACTTTTGGATAGTTTCAAATAATGTCATATTTTTAGTACTGCTAGGCTACTCCAGACTTACTTGTTTTTTTAATTTTATCTGAATAAACTGGGAATAAAATGGCGATGTGGGTTTTGAACACCCAGCAAAAGTTTACTATATATAATTTACATTTTTCTTAGTCAAATTATATGAAATGTTTTTTCTTGGTTCTATGGATGATTAGTAAATTTCTCATCTGCTTTGTTTAGAGCCTTAGATAGTTCTTTATTTAATCTTCTATGTTCAACGCGCTGTTTGGTGCTCAAAATCACTCCAAGGAGGCTTTAATTTCACTGTATGATAGTTTATATAAAAAAGTGTTAACTTACGAAGTATATTGAGAAATTAAATAAACTCAGTCCTCAGACAATCTAGACGATGTCTATTTTATAGCCATTGAATCATCCACTCCATAAACCAAATTATAATAACTGAACCTATTTGAGAGTCGCATGATTGTATTGTATAACTCTTTCGTTGTGTAGAGTACAACCTGGCAGATTTATTGTCAAATCTCTTCCTACAAATTATGATAACTGAACCTATTTGAGAGTCACATGATTGTATTGTATAACTCTTTCGTTGTGTAGAGTACAACCTGGCGGATTTATTGTCAAATCTCTTCCTACAAATTATGATAACTGAACCTATTTGAGAGTCGCATGATTGTATTGTATAACTCTTTCGTTGTGTATAGTACAACCTGGCGGATTTATTGTCAAATCTCTTCCTACAAATTATGATAACTGAACCTATTTGAGAGTCACATAATTGTATTGTATAACTCTTTCGTTGTGTAGAGTACAACCTGGCGGATTTATTGTCAAATCTCTTCCTACAAATTATGATAACTGAACCTATTTGAGAGTCACATGATTGTATTGTATAACTCTTTCGTTGTGTAGAGTACAACCTGGCGGATTTATTGTCAAATCTCTTCCTACAAATTATGATAACTGAACCTATTTGAGAATCACATGATTGTATTGTATAACTCTTTCGTTGTATAGAGTACAACCTGGCGGATTTATTGTCAAATCTCTTCCTACAAATTATGATAACTGAACCTATTTGAGAGTCACATGATTGTATTGTATAACTCTTTCGTTGTGTAAAGTACAACCTGGCGGATTTATTGTCAAATCTCTTCCTACAAATTTTGATAACTGAACCTATTTGAGAGTCACATGATTGTATTGTATAACTCTTTCGTTGTGTAGAGTACAACCTGGCAGATTTATTGTCAAATCTCTTCCTATAAATTATGATAACTGAACCTATTTGAGAGTCACATGATTGTATTGTATAACTCTTTTGTTGTGTAAAGTACAACCTGGCGGATTTATTGTCAAATCTCTTCCTACAAATTATGATAACTGAACCTATTTGAGAGTCACATGATTGTATTGTATAACTCTTTTGTTGTGTAGAGTACAACCTGGCGGATTTATTGTCAAATCTCTTCCTACAAATTATGATAACTGAACCTATTTGAGAGTCACATGATTGTATTGTATAACTCTTTCGTTGTCTAGAGTACAACCTGGCGGATTTATTGTCAAATCTCTTCCTACAAATTATGATAACTGAACCTATTTGAGAGTCACATGATTGTATTGTATAACTCTTTCGTTGTGTAGAGTACAACCTGGCGGATTTATTGTCAAATCTCTTCCTACAAATTATGATAACTGAACCTATTTGAGAGTCACATGATTGTATTGTAAAACTCTTTTGTTGTGTAGAGTACAACCTGGCGGATTTATTGTCAAATCTCTTCCTACAAATTATGATAACTGAACCTATTTGAGAGTCACATGATTGTATTGTATAACTCTTTTGTTGTGTAAAGTACAACCTGGCGGATTTATTGTCAAATCTCTTCCTACAAATTATGATAACTGAACCTATCCTACAAACCAGACAGTAATGTAAAAACCGAAACCCTTTTAAAAAATGTAAATACCAACAGGAATTGAACCTTCGACCCCTGGGTGAAATATTTTTCTTGAGATTTCTAGAGAGAAAGTAAATCACTGTTGTCTATGATCATAACATTAGAAAACAAGTTCGTTGTGGTTCATAGTATTTAACATAAAAACTAGAGACTGAGCCACAGATTTCTAAAGACCAGAAGCTTAGTCACTATTTATTATCTATGATCTTTTGTGTAAAAAAACCAGCTTATTTTGAAAATGGGATTTTAAATAAAAATGCATATGTTATTTAAAATTTCCAGTGTTTTGAGTGTGTATTATTGAAATGGTGTTAATTTATGCTAGTGCAATACAATTAAGAACTAACTACAACGCTTGCAACTACCAAATACCATCTTGGCATTGTGCATTTTTTTCTCTCATTTAATTTTAATACCCTCTTGTTCATCTTTCTACCTGTCTTACAGCATTCTTTAGTATATCATCATTATATCTTCATAATTGATATTTCTTATTTTGAGTGATTATTTAATGTTATCAATGTTGTAGATTAGGACATACTATTTTTTGCATGAATCAAGATAAATACTACCATTATAAGTATAAAAAAAAACATTTGTTGGAATTCAATTGGCTCACTACGATCATTCTTAATTCTGTATTTAAGTGGCTCACTACGATCATTCTTAATTCTATTTTTAAGTGGCTCACTACGATCATTCTTAATTCTATATTTAAGTAGCTCACTACGATCATTCTTAATTCTATATTTAAGTGGCTCACTACGATCATTCTTAATTCTATATTTAAGTGGCTCACTATGATCATTCTTAATTCTATATTTAAGTGGCTCACTATGATCATTCTTAATTCTATATTTAAGTGGCTCACTACGATCATTCTTAATTCTTTATTTAAGTGGCTCATTACAATAATTCTCAAGTCTTTATACAAATTGTTCACTACATTTTTTAAAGTCTATATACAAGTGGCTCACTACAAGGATTCTTATGCCTTTACAATTAAAACAAGACACATGTTTACGCAAACAAATTTCGTTTCATTTTTTGACAAGAATGAAAGAAAGTTTGCATTCAAATTGTTTTAAGATTTACTTTGAATCTTAAAATATTTAAAAAAGTGTCGTATCATCAAATTGCATGGTAGCTAAAGGAATGGCATTTATATGGAAATATTTGTCATGTTATTGCTGTATTTTAGAATTAATGCCAATGTTTCAATGTTGCATTTATTCCATTAATGTAGCATGAATATTTTATCAATTTTATGAATTAAAAAGGGGAATGATATTCTTAAAGTTTCACAGATTAATATTCGCTGAGAAAACGAAAAAGTCCCCAATTTATTTGTATGGCCATAAACAATTTAAAATTTTACTTTAAGTCGAAGCTATTTTTATTTTACTTGCTTGCATACTATTCGAAACTAAATCGATAAAACATTGATCTAATTTTTTTTTTGTTTTTAAAAAGAATAGATATGACCGAAGTCATATGTATCCCTATACCCTCAAACACTAGGCGGAAGAAGTGCCTGTGTCGTTCAAGCGGAGTAGCACAGCGCGGGGTTCGAACTGATGACCTTCCGCACGGAAGTCCAGCGCGTTACCGCGCGGCCATGCACACTCAAATATACAAATTGTTTAGTTATAAGAGTGAAAACATGTATTCAGTTGATGAATTATTCTCAAGGTGCCGTCTCTTATCGGAGGTTGGCCACCATCATAGCCGTTCTTATCCTCTTCACTGCAGCTTGTAACAACGCAGTAAAACTGCGTTCAAACCACTCCCGCAAGTTCTTAAGCCAAGAGATGCAGCATCTTCTTCTGTTCCATTTGCCATCTATTTAACCTGGACGATGAGTTGTTATGTACTATAATGTATGAAAGTATGAGTAGACTAATGGCATGGAGGCTCTATAGCACAATGAGCATGTTTGGATATTACTCCTCGAGCATTATAATGTATGAAAGTATGAGTAGACTAATGGCATGGAGGCTCTATCCCACAATAAGCATGCTTGGATATTACTCCTTGAGCATTAAAATGTATGAAAGTATAAGTAGACTAATGGCATGGAGGCTGTATCCCACAATGAGCATGCTTGGATATTACTCCTTGAGCATTATAATGTATGAAAGTATGAGTAGACTCATGGCATGGAGGCTCTATCCCACAATGAGCATGCTTGGATATTACTTCTTGAGTATTATAATGTATGAAAGTATGAGTAGACAAATGGCATGGAGGCTCTATCCCACAATGAGCATGCTTGGATATTACTCCTTGAGTATTATAATGTATGAAAGTATGAGTAGACTTTGGCATGGAGGCTCTATAGCACAATGAGCATGCTTGGATATTACTCCTTGAGCATTATTATGTATGAAAGTATGAGTAGACTAATGGCATGGAGGCTCTATCCCACAATGAGCATGCTTGGATATTACTCCTTGAGTATTATAATGTATGAAAGTATGAGTAGACTAATGGCATGGAGGCTCTATAGCACAATGAGCATGTTTGGATATTACTCCTTGAGCATTATAATGTATGAAAGTATGAGTAGACTAATGGCATGGAGGCTCTATAGCACAATGAGCATGTTTGGATATTACTCCTTGAGCATTATAATGTATGAAAGTATGAGTAGACTAATGGCATGGAGGCTCTATCCCACAATGAGCATGCTTGGATATTACTCCTTGAGCATTATAATGTATGAAAGTATGAGTAGACTAATGGCTCTATCCCACAATGAGCATGCTTGGATATTACTCCTTGAGCATTATAATGTATGAAAGTATGAGTAGACTAGTGGTTCTATCCCACAATAAGCATGCTTGGATATTACTCCTTGAGCATTAAAAGAGATCTACGCACCTATAAAACACACTTAAAAATTGCTAACAAGAACAAAAGCAAACCCTTTATTGATTGACACACATATGTACCGAACAATTATTGTGAATTAAATTGTGAATTAAAATTATTTTCAGTGCCGTATTCACGAACTGAGTTCTTAGTAACGTCACCACTACTATTAGCACACGGAATGACTTTGTTGAATGAATTTTCAGATATTGATATATTCATATTCCATATTGAGGATTGAACTCATTCATAAATTTTCCTGGTACACTCACTTCACGAGTCTCCTTTTAATCTTTCTAAATGTCCCTTTATCCTGCCATATTTTTATGTGGCAAGCCAAATACATTCTTCGCCATTCCCACTCTCCATAACTCGGTACTAGAGTCACCAGAGATAGTTATAGTAGAGTCAAGGTACACGAACTCGATGGGTATATAAGATGTAAAATAAGTATGTGGTAAACGAAGATTTGGCCCTCTGTCCGCTGCCTACCTCAACAGTGAACTGGTGTGATGAAGTATATGTACAATACCCGGCGGTAAGTAATACACATAGTTTGTAGAGCGTCGTCTCGGTCGCACGATGCGCTAACAGTCCGGTATCGTAGTCACGATGCGGTTAGCACATCGTGCGACAGAGACGACGCTCTAAATATGATGTGTATTACCGCCGAGTACTGTATGTATTTATGTAACAATACTCGCACGTGATGATTAGATGGATGAGTGTTGTCTCTTTATGTGGGGTGGTAGCATTGTTATCATGTGTAATGACGAACAGACTATTCCAGGAGTCTAAACCTAAAACTTGTTTACTGAGGCAAAACAAAATGTTGTTTCCCGACCACGCTCTTCAATAAGTTGATTTATCAATTCGGATATATTGAGAAGCATCGTGTGAAAAAATGAGTTATTTATACTTTACATTTTGAAGAATTCTGAGATATTAAAATTCTCTAAGTATGATGGTGCTTGTAGTTTAGATTAGTTTACTTTCTATTCAAAATGTGTCTGGTTTGATTCCTGTAAATTAAAGATAAAAAAATCGTGATGTGAGTAATTTTAAGTTATATGCCATTAGTGCTTTCTTCAAATTCTTAATACCATCTGAAGTATTAAAGTAAATGGTGCATTTACTGATTTAATATTTCAAAAGGGGTTAGGCAAGGATTCGTTATGTCACCCTGTTTGGTTAATATTTATATAGGTTCATGTGTGAAGGAAGTACAGAGATCAATGGGTGACATACAAATGTCGAATGGGAATGCATGCGGATTGCTATATCGATCGTCCAGTTCATTACCCAGACAACTCCAAATAACCTGTTTTGAGATAATGAGAAAAGCAATATTATAATTGTTGTAGTATAAATTTTAGCCCAAGTTTTATATATTTTATCAATAGATGTTGATATAATCTATTGATAAAATATATAAAACTCAGGAAAAAATTAACAGCATTTGATTTATGGCGACGATTATAATATTGCTTTTCTCTTTATCTCAAAACAGGTTATTTGGAGTTGTCTGAGTAATGAACTGAACGATCAATATGCTGATGACTTGATAGCGTTAGCAAATAATGAAGTTTGCTAAGTAAATGATATGATAGATACGAAGAAAAAGGTCTTAGAATGAATGTTGTGAAAGTCAATGATGAAAATCACAGAAAAGTTAATGTTATGTATTGTATTATTAAATAATGAAAGTTAATTATTGAATAATGAAAGTTAATGTGATTTATTATTGAATAATTGAAGTTAATGTGATGTATTATTGAAGAATTAAAGTTAGTGTGATGTTTTATTGAATAATGAAAGTAAATTTGATGTTTTATTGAATAATGAAAGATTGGAGTAAGTTGAAGAATTCTGTAATTTATGTAGTATTTTCTCAGAAGACAGAAGAGTTATGAGAGATATTGATAGGAAACAATGACAATGACGTACTAAAACACATATACAGGAACTGGGTAGTATCAAAATCTGTTCAAATGATAGTCCACAATAGTATTTTAGTACCAACTTTGATATATGAGAGTGAAACATGAATGTGGAAAAAGACTCGCAGTAACGCATGGGTCTTCCGTGTGGGAGTTCGTCAATTCGAACCCCGCGCTCTGCTACTCCTCTCGAATGACACAGGCATTTTTTCCACCTAGTATTTGGGGTTATAAGGATACGTATGACTTCGGCCATATCTATTCTTTTTTTTTTAAATACAGAAAAAGTGTTAGGGATGAATGGGAATTTAACGCTGATGTGTTGAGCAAGAAGACCTCTGAGATGGTTTGGGCACGTGGAACGAATGAATAAAAAAAGACTAACAAAACAAATATACAGTGCAAATGTGAGTGGAAGACATGGTAGAGGAAGACCAAGGAAAGTATGGTAGGATCAAGTGAATAATATTTTAAAAGAACGAGGAGTTGTATGAGAAAGTGTAGGTGTAGAAGAAGCGAAGCATATGTGTGATGAGAAAGGAAATTTCGGTGCTATGTCCTCTTTGCCTATCACAACCGGGAAATGGTGTGATGGTTTGTATGTATGTGTGTTTGTACCACCTGAAGACAGAAGACTACGTTTGACTTCATTTTGTCATGTGACAATGAATGGCAATCCCTTGTAATTGAGTATGATTTTCGACCATTCCATGCATGGAAGATGCCACTGTATGCATTGCTCTATAGTATCCATGCATGTAGTACTACATCAAGCTCACTGTCCTGACAAATCAAACAAGCCCATATACACTTCAACCAGGCAATCCTTTCCACTACGTCCCAGACTTTAGTTTTATTAAGGACACATGAGTCTCTTTTTCTGTATGTAAATGTTATTATGTATTTCTAGTTATCTGGGAAGAAAATCCTAAATGCCAGTTTATCTACCAAATTTAACCAGACACAACTGAATGTATTGTATTTTAAAAAGAATGTTCCAAATAAGTTTTATGGTGTACGAGTATTTTAGTTTAGTTCCAGCATGCCTTAATATAGAAGGAATTTGATATTAACAAGTAATATATTTTAGATATACCTATTTTATTTTAACCACAGTTTTCTATACCCATAAACAACTTTTGAATTTTTTTATAAAAAATATGTTTCTCTTTTCAGTTCTTGTAATTTTTAATACTTTCCAATATATGTATATGTATGTATGTATGTATTTATGTATGTATATATGTATGTATGTATGTATGTATATATGTTTGTATGTATGTATGTGTGTGTGTGTGTGTGTGTGTGTGTGTGTGTGTGTGTGTGTGTGTGTGTGTGTATGTGTGTATGTATGTATGTATGTATGTATGTATGTACGAGTATGTATGTATGCATGTATGTATGTATGTATGTATGTATGTATGCATGCATGCATGCATGCATGTATGTATGTATGTATGTATTACAATAGCCCTTAATGATTCTTTTCCATCCATCCCTGCACTCGGCAGATCGAAGAGCATGTCTCTCTCCTGGTCAGTTCAATGCATTGGGGCTACTTCTCTTGTGTGTCACACTTCCAGTAACCTTAAACCTCTCCAAACTGTTTCTTGACCATGAGTTATGTGTTTAAAGGACTTGTCATAAGCATATTTATTTGAGAATGTTATGCTATACTCACACATCTTCTTCTTATGATCATAGTGATGATGGGATATATGCAATGTTAGGCTACTGTTGACTTGATGATACGCTGAAATTTTCCATTTAATAACCGTGGCCGACCACGGATAACTAACCCCTGAAAGCGAAATTGCATATAATGGGGTACCACTGTACCCTTATTTTTAATATTTTAAATATTCTCCATTTAACTTATTGTAATTATTATAAATTCTCTTATGAATAACTGAAAAAATAACAAATATTTATAGCATTGTAAATTGATTTAAACGACAAAATTTTGTTATTCCACTAATATCATTAATCCTTATGACACGTATTTCTACCTCCTATCTTGAGGTCCTCTTCAGACGGAATGATATTGGTTTGTTATGAAAGTAATGTTTGGCACTTGCACTGGACCTGAACATTGCTTGTAAAACAAAGAACCATTCCACCTGAAGATATTTTTATGATAGGAGGTAGAAACATGTATTACAGAGATTACATTACACTTTTGTTGTTTAGAATATAACCTGGTAGATTTATTAACATGTGGTGATATCTCATAACCGACCAAAATAATGTTAAACAGGCCTTTAGTGAAATCCAAACTGGAATCGTTTTAAAAATAATCTGGGTTCCAATGGAAAAAAATATCAAACCCACAACTCCCGTATTGGAAGATAAAAATCTTAAATACTAGGCCGATGAGGTCGTTAGGATTGATATTATTGGTGGAATAACAAAGTAATTATAAAATATTCTTATATGGAGTTTCACAAAGTCAGAGCCAAAACCTTTGATTAAAAAAATTGACAATAATTTCATTTGTTTTCATAAATTGCCAAGTTGCCCGCCAAAAAATGGTAGTTAGTTCTTGATTGTATTCCAGGTGGTGTCTTACGTACCGATATTCCCGATGCCGGGGATTCCGAAGCTCCTCTGCCAGGAGAGAAAGCTGAACATGGATCCATCGGAGCCGTCAACCCATCGCACGAAGAGTACGTTTCCAACGGCAACGGAAAAGTAGCCGACATCAAATCGAACGAGAAACCAGACACAGCCGTTTAAAAACACAAGTGTCATTAGATAACGAGACAGAGTGTCATTAGATATCGACAAACTGTCATTAATTATCGACAAACTTTCATTAATTATCGACAAACTGTCATTAAATATCGACAGGCTGTCATTATATCTCGATGACTTGTCATTAAATAATGACAGTGTCGATGAATAACGACCCGTTATTTTTTATTACAAATATAATAAGTTACGAACATTTATTATTATTATATTTGTTTAATAAGAGACTCGAATTAAACAATGCAGCTGTTTTACAATGTAGAATTATTATTGTATCGCTTTGTAATATTGGAACGATGTTTATTAAAAGAAAATATGAATTAATTTCTGTATAAGAAAATTTGTGAAGATTTATTCAAATATTTACTTAAATTAATTATAATAATAGTTATATAATATTAAATAATTAAAATGTGGAAATTTTTAAATATCGAATATATAGGATATTATATGAAATTTTGTTGGTTTAGTTTTTAAGGATTTAGTATAAGTAAAACACGTTTTAACAATTACTTTCTTTGATGCATTTACAATTGTTATTCGTCAAAATAGCCCATTAAATAATAACTCCAACAAAACAGCCCCGACAAAGTAGGCCAGCTAACACAATATCCTTAGTCAAAACAGACTCAACAGAACAGCTCTCACCATTATTGTAATAATAACTAGCCACATCTATCCATTATTGTCGATAATAATTCAAATAGTTTTGATTTGTAATAACAGATATCACACTATTTTTTTAAACTCGTTTTAAATAAAATGAGGGGGTGTGCTGTAATAATTCAATAATTTATTTTTGTCCATGTCCTAATGTAAGTATTGAATCAATAATAGCCGGGGTGAAGATTTTATAGTTTTGACATTCAGCTGTCAGTTGATGTGTTGGGGCGGTATTGTTGTGTTCAATGTGATCTTTAATTTGGGAAATAGATATGAAATGTGTTTAAAGGAGTATTTAGTAGTTAACTACGTAAATATTCTATATACAAGCACCGTTTTATAACAGTTCATGAACGTCAGAAAAAAACTCGAATCATCTGGTAAATAATAATACATATAACGAATTGGCTCGTAAGGTATATAAACCACAATATGTAAGAAAAAATATTAAATACTGTTGACTCTCGATAATCCGGGATGGTAGGGAAAAAATTGATCCGGATAAAAAAAACTCCTACAATCTCTGCCAAAAAAAAAAATCAAACAAAAACTGAAAATAATCTTTGATACTTATCTTATTTAAAATACGATAGCAAAGCAGTTTATTTTTTCCCCCTCTTTTCACTTTTCAGCAAATGGTGCTACACAGATTTGGCAACATTGGCTTATTACTTATTATTACTATCTTCTTGTTGCTTCAAATAATCAAGCAAGCTTTGAACGCTAGTTAAACCAGCACTGTGCTGTCTACTATTATTTTGTATGAGGATGCTTTATCCCACCAAAGTAAACACTGAATCTATATATGTCCAAATAAGAATTTACGATACTGACATCAACCAAAACTTCCATAATTGAAATATTAACAATTTCGGCATATTTTCTGATACATATGACCAGTTAAATTTTCTGCTATATATTATTTTATTGTAATTTATCCGCGACCCAGTCAATGCGACTCCAGATAATCGAGAGCCTACTGTATTTATTATTATTTTTTCTTGCATATAGACGGTTTAAGTACCTTACGTATCAAATTACTATATCAATAGCATATGTTATTGATACTATATTGTATATAATAATAGAGTGACCTGTTTTATCGAGACTGTGTTGAATGGGGCTGTTTTGTCGGATTTATTTAGTCTTGGGCTATTTTGACAGAGTACTATATACAATAGATCATATTGCAAAAAAAGTTATGTATTGGGTGTTCCAGAAAAAAAATTATTCCGTTTTATTTCTAACAAACAACTATTTCACTCTTTTAACCGTTTGTAGATGATTTATGTAATTTTAACTAAAATATTGTTATACATTTCTCAATTGTTTCCACAGTATATTTCAGATTGGCAATATTGTTAGAAACCACATTACAAATATATATATTTTTTTAATCTAAAAAAAATTTACTTACATTGAAGAATAATTGTTAATGTAAATTATTTTTTTGAGTTAATGTAATATTTTATAACAATTTCTGACTGATTTTTTTTTTCAGAATAAGCAGATATTTTTAATATGTAAAGTATTTAGTTGTTATAATAAGAAAAAAATCTTGTTTTTTTTTTGTTATATTTTTTACAGTAATTTTTAAAAAAAGTATTTCTTGTTTGGTTCAGAACAAAGTGATGTTTTTATTTAAATTTAAAACCTTAAATGTACTTACTGTTAACCTTCAAAGAAATAAAATTCAAAAGTCACCCTGATTATCCATAGGAAATACATTTCAAGATCCCCATTGTGTGTCTGGAATCACAGATAATACCGGACCCTGTGAAACAGCGATGCCCATAAGTTTGATATTATTCATATATGTACGTTTGCTGCAAATAACTACTCATGAATAATATAATGATAATAACTACTCATGAATAGCAAAAGGTTTGAAGGCACCTATATTATTGCAGTTTGTTCTGTGTTCATAATATTCATATATGTACGTTGACTACAAATAACTACTCATGAATAGCAAAAGGTTTGAAGGCACCTATATTATTGCAGTTTGTTCTGTGTTCATAATATTCATATATGTACGTTGGCTACAAATAACTTCTCATGAATAATATAATGATAATAACTACTCATGAATAGCAAAAGGTTTGAAGGCACCTACGTTATTGCAGTTTGTTCTGTGTTCATAATATTCATATATGTACGTTTGCTGCAAATAACTAATCATGAATAATATTATGATAATAACTACTCATGAATAGCAAAACGTTCTAAGGCACCTACGTTATTGCAGTTTGTTCTGTGTTCATAATATTCATATATGTACATTGGCTACAAATAACTACTCATGAATAATAAAATGATAATAACTACTCATGAATAGCAAAAGGTTTGAAGGCACCTATGTTATTGCAGTTTGTTCTGTGTTCATAATATTCATATATGTACATTGGCTACAAATAACTACTCATGAATAATATAATGATAATAACTACTCATGAATAGCAAAAGGTTTGAAGGCACCTATGTTATTGCAGTTTGTTCTGTGTTCATAATATTCATATATGTACGTTGGCTGCAAATAATTATATTTTACATCAAAAATCTAATGTAATACTAAGTCATTAAAGTGCAAGAAATGTTTATTAGTTGGAATTTCTCAAAAGTAGATCACAGTTAGGTTTTTATTTGAAAAAAGATTTTTTGAAAAATATCTTCAGGCATCACTAAAATATATACAGTTGACTCTCGATTATTCAGGTTCATATTAACAGGGACAGCAAAATATTCCGCATGTATTTAGTAACGTTTTGAAGTACAATTCAAGTGAGTGTTAAAAATGAAAGATTGGAACAAATTGAGGAATTCTTCTATTCGGATAGTATTTTCTCAGAAGTTGGAAGAGTTAAGAGGGATATCGAATGGTATGAAGTGATAGGAAACAAAGTAAATTGGTACTTAAATATGTACACATAGATACTCAAACCGAGCAGTTTCATAATCTGCTAAGATGATAATCCTCACTAGGGTTTTTATGCCAACTTTGATGTATGGCAGTGAAACATGGACGTGGAAAAAGACTGAAAGGAGCCGCATAAATGCTGTAGAAATGCGTGCATTGAGAAGAATGTATGAAGTGACAATGTTTGACAGAATATGGAATGAAGTGATAACTTAAGGCCGATGTGTTGAATTAGATGAAGAATACATTGAGATGGTTTGGGCATATAAAATGAAAACCAATGAAAATATTGTTGAATCAAGTGATTGATATTCTGAAAGGAAATGTAGAAATTTAGAGAAATCGTAGAAGTTATATGAAATGGTGTGTGAATGTAGAAGATGCTAAGAATGTGTGTCGAGATAGTGAAGTATGGCACTCTGTACTGTCTCCCTGCCCCGATAGGGATGTGGCGTGATAGTATATGTATATAAAAACTAATCAAAATTTTTACTACCCCGGTTATTCGTAACCTGGTTATTGCGACACCGGATAATCAAGAGTCTGTTGTTTATTTTATTCATACATACCAATTAACATAATTATCAAATTTTTCAATATTTTGCACTAAACAGAAACTAGTTGACCATCTATAGACGTTTTTAGCACCGAGTGTGTTAATCAACTCTTTGAAAATAATATTGAAAGACAACCCTTGCTATATTTCACTGCAATAAATAAATTCGACAAACATTTTTCTTTCTAAACTTTGTCATTAGTATGGATAAAATAGTGGGAAAGAGTTATTTTAATATAGTAGATGTATTTTACTTTTTTCAAAAAAAAGATAATAAAAATAGTTCTAGATTTGGTTTGAATAAAAACATCACATAATTCGAAGCTATTGAGTCAGAAAGAACACTGCCAATTTGTCATTATTCAAAAATTATTTGAATAATTTTTACAATAACATAATATTAAATTAGAACTGAGTGATCCTAACAAATAATATCTCATAATTTATATATTTCATTAAAAAGTCGCACAAAAAATTATTTGAATATTTTTTGCAATAAATATTTTATATTTTACTAAAACTGTGTAAATTCAACCAATAATATATTATGAAATAATTATCTTTATATATTTAATTAAAAAATCTTACTTAACACTTTTATAACAAAAAAAATGTTTCATAATTTCACTTTTTTCAATAAAATACAAGGAAGGGATATAAATCAGAATATTATTGCAATTTTTGCAACAATATATGATATTTAACTAAAACTGAATCTCAACAAATAATATCTCATCACATAATTTGTGTATATTTTGAAAAAAAATCTCTTTTTAGAAACATGTTTATAAGAACAAAAAGGTTTTTTTTTTTTTTCATAATTTCACTATGTTTATTAAAATAAAGAAAAAATTTAATAAGATCCAATTTTTATATTCAAAAATTATTTGAATAATTTTTACAATAATATTTGATTTCAAACTATAACTGAATCTCAACAAATAATATCATCACATAATTTGTGTATATCTTGAATAAAAATCTCTCTTTATAAACATGTTTATATGAACAAAAATGTTTTTTTTTTCTTCATGATTTCACTATGTTTATTAAAATACTCCGTAAAGGAAAGAAATAATACCCAATTTTTTATATTCAAAAATTATTTGAATAATCTTTACAATAATACTTGATTTCAATCTTAAACTGAATCTCAACAAATAATATGTCATCATATAATTTATGTATATCGTTAATAAAAATGTCACTTTATTAACATTTTTATAACAAAAAATAATTTATTTTTTTCATAATTTTAGTATATTGATTAAAATATTAAATAAGGGAAAACATTTAATAAAAACCAATTTCTTATATTCAAAAATTATTTGAATAATTTTTACAATAATATTTTATATTAAACTAAAACTGTATCTCAACAAATGATATTTCATCATATAATTTGTGTATATCTTTAAAAATCTCACTTTTTTAACATTTTTATAGGAACAAAAAATGATTTTTTATTTCATAATTTTAGTATGTTAATCAAAATATTAAATAAGGGAAAAAAATAAATAAAAACCAATTTCTTATATTCAAAAATTATTTGAATAATTTTTACAATAATATTTGATATTAAACTAAAACTGTATCTCAACAAATAATATTTCATCATATAATTTGTGTATATTTATGAAAATCTCACTTTTTAACATTTTTATAAGAACAAAAAATAATTTTTGTTTTCATAATTTTAGTATGTTAATTAAAATATTAAATAAGGGAAAAAATTTAATAAAAACCAATTTCTTATATTCAAAAATTATTTGAATAATTTTTATAATAATATTTGATATTAAACTAAATAATATTTCATCATATAATTTGTGTATATCTTTAAAAATCTCACTTTTTTAACATTTTTATAAGAACAAAAAATGTTTTTTTTTTTCAGAATTTTAGTATGTTAATTAAAATACTAAATAAGGGGAAAAAATAAATAAAAACCAATTTCTTATATTCAAAAATTATTTAAATAATTTTTACAATAATATTTGATATTAAACTAAAACTGTATCTCAACAAATAATATTTCATCGTATAATTTGTGTATATTTATGAAAATCTCACTTCATTAACATTTTTATAAGAACAAAAATGAAATTATGTTTTTTTTTTTTCACAATTTCACTATGTTTATTAAAATACTAAAATAAGGGAAAGAATTAAATAAGACTGTAGGTTATATTGATATTCCCATGTTGCCAAATTAAATTCAATATATATTTTTTTGAATAACACTTTTGTAAAAGTTTGAGGATTTCTTCCAAGAAAAAACGATAATTAAGAAATTTTGATTTTAAACAATTGTTTTGATTTAAGAAAAAGTTACTTTAGAATTTATTAAAATTGTATTTTTATTCTTGTTAATAACAGTGTAACCATTTTTTTTTTTAATATTGATTTTTGATGATATTTCACACAATAGAAATTTTAATTAATTCGTGGTATAGAAAGGAAAAGGAACCTTAGGTCAAAAACTTCATTAGCAATGTTTTTTTTTTATAATATATATAGTTTCAAAGTTTCACTTCTATTTAGAAGAATATTGACTTGTATAATTTCATTTTGACAGCGGCGTGTTCTGTGCAAATAATAACCTGAAAACAATTTCATTCAATCACTGCATCATATTTTCTCCAATTACACAGTGGGCACGACGTATCGTAGGGAGACGAAAATAACAGGAGAAAATTTCGTAACTATTCTAGCTGATGTATTCTCGCCTACCTACCTGAGATGGCCGTACAACTTGTGTAGAACTATTCTGGCTGATGTATTCTCGCCTATCTACCTGAGATGGCCGTACAACTTGTGTAGAACTATTCTGGCTGATGTATTCTCGCCTACCTACCTGAGATGGATGTACAACTTGTGTAGAACTATTCTGGCTGATGTATTCTCGCCTATCTACCTGAGATGGCCGTACAACTTGTGTAGAACTATTCTGGCTGATGTATTCTCGCCTACCTACCTGAGATGGATGTACAACTTGTGTAGAACTATTCTGGCTGATGTATTCTCGCCTACCTATTTGAGATGGCCGTACAACTTGTGTAGAACTATTCTGGCTGATGTATTCTCGCCAACCTACCTGAGATGGCCGTACAACTTGTGTAGAACTATTCTGGCTGTTGTATTCTCGCCTACCTACCTGAGATGGCCGTACAACTTGTGTAGAACTATTCTGGCTGATGTATTCTCGCCTACCTACCTGAGATGGCTGTACAACTTGTGTAGAACTATTCTGGCTGATGTATTCTCGCCTACCTATTTGAGATGGCCGTACAACTTGTGTAGAACTATTCTGGCTGATGTATTCTCGCCAACCTACCTGAGATGGCCGTACAACTTGTGTAGAACTATTCTGGCTGATGTATTCTCGCCTACCTACCTGAGATGGCCGTACAACTTGTGTAGAACTATTCTGGCTGATGTATTCTCGCCTACCTACCTGAGATGGCCGTACAACTTGTGTAGAACTATTCTGGCTGATTTATTCTGGCCTACCTACCTGAGATGGCAGTACAACTTGTGTAGAACTATTCTGGCTGACGTATTCTCGCCTACCTACCTGAGATGGCCGTACAACTTGTGTAGAACTATTCTGGCTGATGTATTCTCGCCTACCTACCTGAGATGGCGTATAACTTGTGTAGAACTATTTTGGCTGATGTATTCTCGCCTATCTATCTGAGATGGCTGTGCAACTTGTGTAGAACTATTCTGGCTGATGTATTCTCGCCCACCTATCTGAGATGGCTGTACAACTTGTGTAGAACTATTCTGGCTGATGTATTCTAGCCTACCTACCTGAAATGGCTGTACAACTTGTGTAGAACTATTCTGGCTGATGTATTCTTGCCTACCTATTTGAGATGGCTGTACAACTTATGTAGAACTATTCTGGCTGATGTATTCTAGCCTACCTACCTGAGATAGCCGTACAACTTGTGTAGAACTTAATCCTTCCGTACATCTTTTTAGCACGCCAATTATTCACTTGCCGTCTCTTTCCTCGCAGTCTCCTTAGATCCTGCTACACATTATCTAAGACCCTCTAACTCAGTCTGCCGAGTGGCTGTCTTCCATGTTGTTAGGCTTGTATAATGATTTTTGTCGAACATATCAACTGAAATCTTACATGGACTATTCATGCCAATCTTCACAACCGTATATCGCTGGTAATTAGTGATTATATCATTAATTTCTCAGTTTCCACTCTCCTACAGCCTGTTTTGGGTCAAGTGACTTTCGTAGTAGTCTGTTTTCGAAACTTTTATTGGTATTTTAGTGTCATGACGCTTCAGACCCATATGTTTCTACGTCCTACTGTTCGACAGTTTGTGCTGTACTACTGCTGATTGGGACCCTTATTTAAATGTCCTGTATCTATTGATTCATTCATGCTAAATTATTGTATTCTTCTGAAATAAAATAAAAATTTTTCTACAAGAGGTCCTTTTAACCTTTCCACATCACATATTCCATTGTCTCTATGTATATGATAGTTTATACAAATAAATTATTTATATATATACAAGTATATGGTATATTATATATCGGATAAATGTACTGGTATACATATTATTATACATAATACAATGTTTTTATAAATGTATAAAATTATGAATAAATTATAATATTATAGTACCGAACTATTCCATGTTAGAATAACTTATTATATAATATTATCAAATAAAGTATATAATTGAAAATATTACATTTCTCTGTAACATGTCACCTAAATGTGTTGTTACACTCTTGAATTGATTTCATCAACCACGGTTTAACAGATTTCAGATTTTACTTATCACAATGTAACAGATTTTACTTATCACAATGTAACAGATTTGACAGTTTTCATGTTTACTGTATTATATTTCGACCGAGTTCTAACTAAAATTATGATTTAACAGATGCCATATTAAAGATATGATGGTTTAATCAATTCCAGACTTAAGATATGACGATTTGACAGTTTTACAAAAGTTAGACTTTAGATATGATGGTTTTATAAAAGCCAGACTTAAGATATGATGGTTTAACAAAAGCCAGATTCAAGATATGTTGGTTTAACAAATGGCAGATTTAAGATATAAAGGGTTTATATAAATACCTGATTTAAGAAGTGATGATTTTACAAATTTCATATTTTATCTAAAAAAGTTATAGTTTGACAGGTGGCAGACTAAAATATGACGACTTAACAAATGCCAGATTTAAAATATAACTGGTTTAACAAATATCAGATTTAATAAGTGATGATTTTACAAATTTCATATATTATATATGAAATTATAGTTTGACAGGTGGCAGACTAAAATATGATGACTTAACAAATGCCAGATTTAAGATATAACTGTTTTAACAAATATCAGATTTAATAAGTGATGATTTTACAAATTTCATGTATTATGTAAGAAATTATAGTTTGACAGGGGGCAGACTAAAATATGATGACTTAACAAATGCCAGATTTCAAATATTATATAACTGGTTTAGCAAATGTCACATTTAATAAGTGAGGATTTTACAAATTTCATGTATTATGTAAGAAATTATAGTTTGACAGGGGGCAGACTAAAATATGATGACTTAACAAATGCCAGATTTAAGATATAACTGTTTTAACAAATATCAGATTTAATAAGTGATGATTTTACAAATTTCATGTATTATGTAAGAAATTATAGTTTGACAGGGGGCAGACTAAAATATGATGACTTAACAAATGCCAGATTTAAGATATAACTGTTTTAACAAATATCAGATTTAATAAGTGATGATTTTACAAATTTCATGTATTATGTAAGAAACTATAGTTTGACAGGGGGCAGACTAAAATATGATGACTTAACAAATGCCAGATTTCAAATATTATATAACTGGTTTAACAAATGTCACATTTAATAAGTGATGATTTTACAAATTTCATATATTATATAAAAAATTATAGTTTGACCAGTGGCAGACTAAAATATGATGACTTAACAAATGCCAGATTTAAGATATAATTACTGATGACTTACATGACCTAGTTGGTAAAACATCTATTTATTTCTTATTTGATGGACAATGAATAGAAATAAATAAAGAAAATAGCCAATAGTGATGTTGATAATCAACAAACCGTAAAGACGAAACGTGCAAAACTCTCGAAAGTCACCACTTCGAAACAAATAAATTCTGTATAAATCCTGCCAAACCTTTTATAATAAACCTTTTAATCTGTTAAATCGTTGGGTTTTTTTTTTATATCTATATTTTTTTAATTAAGTTTAGTACTTACGCATTTTTTTATAAGGTTTCTAATGAGTCTCAAGACTTATTCAATTTATAATATTAGTTTATAATATTAATGTTTAATAGAAATGAAATTTCTTTATTTTTTTCTTTAGTTCTTGTTGGTGAGTTTAACGTGTGCAGTAATTCCTTCGTTTACGCGGGTAATTGATTCTAGGAAAACAGCACGTAAATGAAAAACAGATAAATAGAATCATTAAATGCTATATTGAATAGGTTTTAAAAACTACGTTGCTTTCAGTTACTTCTTCTTCTTCAACTTTCCGTAGACTCAAGAGTCTGTTACTGCAGGATTGTCTTCTTGTGATGCTGAGCTCCAGCTATCTCTCCATCGTTTCGGGGATCTCCCTGGTGGACACCGTCCATCCGGCACCCCATGCAGAGCTATGTATGGAATTCTTGTTGTGGAATTCATTCTCTGTACATGTTGGTACCAGTATCGTCGACGCTGTCGTCCCCATCTGACCGCATCTTGGAACTCACAGACCTCTCGGATTGTGGTGTTCCTTACGCGATCACGCAGAGTCTTCCCAGCAATAACACGTAGAGTTCTCATTTCCGTTGTTCTTAGCATTCTTTTGGTCCTGACAGTGTCTGCCCTCGCTTCGATGCCATATGGGAGGACAGGTCTTATAAATGCGTACCTTACTATCTGTATTCATATCTTTATTCCTCCATATGACATCATGAGAGCTGAGCGGTTCACTGCCAAGATATCTTAACTGGGTTGTTTGTTCAATTGGTTTTCAGTTACTGTACGTGTTAATTACTGTTTCAGTCACTGTACGTGTTAATTACTGTTTCAGTTACTGTACGTGTTAATTACTGTTTCAGTTACTGTACGTGTTAATTCAAAATAACTCTCGTTAGATGAATCTTCTATTGTTGCTGTTATCGCACTTACAGTTGAAGCTGTTTATGTAATTAAGAATCTATCTAGAGTCTTGCTACTTGGCTATTCTTTTCCATTCCTCTAGTTCGAAATAGAATAAACATCGTCAAAGTAGATTCATATAAATGGAGGGGTTACTGTATATTTATTTTTTTAAGTTAATTTTAGAATGAAAGCGTATATAATTTTCTACTGCATTTATGAAATAATTGTAATGCAATCTCATAATTTTAAATTGTTTTAATTTTATTTTGATTGTATATGAGTTAAGTACAATGAATTAATTAGCTTTTATATTAAATTAAGACTTTACACCCCACAAAACGTATTAAGATCACAAAAAATATTGTTTGAAAAAGTCATATTAATTTTTGTCATTGTGTCAATTGAATAACTATTAATATTGTAAGTTGAAAATTTCCCATTATTTCTTCAATAACTATTTATATAATATTTTTTACAATCTACAACAGCTGTTTGTACATTACTTTTTATTATCTATAACAGCTGTTTGTTTTATACTTTTTATTATCTACAACAGCTGTTTGTATAATACTTGTTATTATCTGCAACAGCTGTTTGTATAATACTTTTTACTATCTACAACAGCTGTTTGTACAATACTTTTTACTATCTACAACAGCTGTTTGTACAATATTTTTTACTATCTACAACAGCTTTTTGTATAATACTTTGTACTACTTACAACAGCTGTTTTTAGAACACTTTTTATTATTTACAATAGTTATTTGTTCAATACTTATTTTTTATCTACAAGTATTGAACAGCATTTAAAGAGGATGCTCTTAATTCCTTTATTTGGTCCGTCCATCTTGTAAGAGACCTTCTTTGAGATCTTTTTAGTTCAACTGTCTTAATGATCATCAGCTTTTCAAGATTTACACTGTTGTTTCTGACAATATGCTCAAAATATGTAAGGATATTTTTCCTACATTATCAAAATTGTTTCAGTAATCATGAATTCCTGAATGATAAAGAAATTCGTACACCTTACAGTTCACGGGATATACAGCATCCACCTCGTAACACCACATCTTAAATGTATCTATCGTATTTCTTTCATTCTTTCTCATCGTCTATTTCCATTCCATACCGAGCGAGCTATGGAAATATTAAAAATTTCGCTAATCGAGTTCTAATTCTTTTGAATATGGACCGGTTAATTCATTTTTGATTTTGCTGTTAATATCCATAGCATAATCAACCTGTAATGTGAATAAAAAAAATTAAATTGTTGAAGAATCAGTTATCTCTTATACAATTGTTACTGTGATCTTAATATATTTCTGTTATCTCTGCAGTTTAACATAATTACATTTCAGTTTTTATCTTTCATCATTAAAAATTATCTCTTGACATTATGAGGAACACCAATAGTATTATAAAGAAAAGATTTCTTCTTTCTTCAGTATTGTTCATTCAATATTTCATGAAAAATTTGTAAATGAGTGTAAAATGTAAGATTTAAAATGCCATGTTTGAAATTTTAGCATTTAAGTTTGTATGAATAGGTTAGGAATTTGATACATTCAAATAATCAATTTTAGTTTATTTCACAGAAAATTGTAAGAATGCCTGTTTTGTTATATGTAAAGAAATATAATATGCAATACTATTTTTCCTTTCTTTTTTTATGAATACATTTATTTTTACTATTTTACAGAAATTATTTGAATCAAAACATTTATCTTTCGTAGATTTTTCAAAAATCATTCGATTATCAATTTTAATTAAATGAACCCGTCAAATTATCAATGATTTTGTTTTCTATTCAGTAAATACCAAACCTTGTTTATTTGTATTATTAGTTATTTTCAGTTGATAAAGTTTCATTTGAAATTAAATTAACAAACTTTCAAAATTAGTATTTGTTTGAGCTACAAACTTGACCATTTACTCTCTTATAATTAATTGACCAATCTTTTTTTGTTTTATTCAAATTGACAATCCTTTACTTTTGAACTTGTCAAAATGTAAAACCTCTGTATTATCTAATTGTCAAACCGTAAATTTGACAACCCTTCATTTATATTTTTCAAATTGACAAACTTTTTATATTTGCATTTGTCTAATTGACAAACTTTACAATTTAAATTATTCAAATTGTCAAAACCTTGTATCATTTTTATTTACTTAATTGACAAACCTAACTATTTAAACTCACCAAATTGACAAACTTTTACATTTGCATTTGTCTAATTAATAAACCTCACCGTTTTAATTCACAAAATTTACATTTGAATTTATCTCATTGACAAACTTTTGTTTTTGTCTAATTGACAAACATTTGAATTTGTCTAATTAACAAACCTTTGCATTTTGATTCGTAAAAACTTTGACAATTGTACTATATTGTATCAAATATCTTTGATATGATTTTTTTTATAAATTAAAGATAAATTTTCTAAATTCCAAATTATTTCAGTTTTAAGATAACTTTTCATAAACAACAAAACGGGCATTTTGTATTTATCAAACTCCAATCACAGAGTTACAATTGTCTATGACAAAGTGTGCAATGTGATTTTTTTTTAAATTTCCAGAGATCTGAAAATGTGAATTTAAAAATATGTATGGAAGAATTTAAAATAAATTGTGTCAATAAAGTTCCGTTGTTTTATTTACAAAAAATTACTTTAGTTGTTTATCGGATTGGTATTATTAATATTATATGATTCTATTTATCGGATTGGTATTATTAATGTTATACGATTCTATTTATCGGATTGGTATTATTAATGTTATACAATTCTATTTATCGGATTGGTATTATTAATGTTATACAATTCTATTTATTGAATTGGTATTATTAATGTTATACGATTCTATTTAACAGATTGGTATTACTAATGTTATACGATTCTATTTATCGGATTGGTATTATTAATGTAATACGATTCTATTTATCGAATTGGTATTATTAATGTTATACGATTCTATTTATTGAATTGGTATTATTAATGTTATACGATTCTATTTATCGGATTGGTATTATTAATGTTATACGATTCTATTTATCGGATTGGTATTATTAATGTTATACAATTCTATTTATCGGATTGGTATTATTAATGTTATACAATTCTATTTATTGAATTGGTATTATTAATGTTATACGATTCTATTTATCGGATTGGTATTATTAATGTTATACGATTCTATTTATCGGATTGGTATTATTAATGTTATACGATTCTATTTATCGGATTGGTATTATTAATTTTATACGATTCTATTTATCGAATTGGTATTATTAATGTTATACGATTCTATTTATCGAATTGGTATTATTAATTTTATACGATTCTGTTTATCGGATTGATATTATTAATATTCTACAATTCTATTTATCGGATTGGTATTATTAATATATTATGATTCTATTTTAGGGAAATGTTTAGAAAGTGACAACCCTGTTTTACCTTGTGGCAATAATTTATATGTATAAGTTTCTTTCTTAAAATTGTTTAACCCTCCAGTTAATTTATTCATATAGTACTCCTCAATATGTCCGAAACGTAAAAACATTTATGTACAAAACAGAAAACATACGATGCAAGTACGAGTACATCAGAAATAAAAGTTACGATATTCGTCACGATAATTTACAAAGAAACACCAAATCGACATTGATAAATCTTAAATATTCTGGCCACTTCAGTCAGAGTCAACAATGATAATTAACAGTAAAATAAAACTTAAAACAATTGCAGATGATTAATCACGTACCACGCACTATTAATCTGTACCACGCACGGTTTCAGATTTCATTTCTGAATTATTGTAAATTTGTTGTTAGAAAATAATGCTTGGATTAACTTTTTACTACTCCTTCAAATAAATTTTATATCAATTTTCCAAATAAAACACTTCATTAACCCTTCCCTTACGGTGATAAAAATAATACGCGTGCTCCGGTGTTGGGTAGTGAGTACGCAATAAAAAATTAGCGATTTTAAATCGGAAAAATAAGAACATTCATAGATAATCCCCTTAATTAATTATAATTGAAGTTAAAAATTATAATAATTGAGATTTATTTGCTGAAAACATTAAAAAACCATCTGGCAACGCTCACGGAATGGGCGTACGTCTAACCTATTTGCAAGCTTAAAAGCCACTAGTGGCGCGGAACGTCAGTCGCATACCCCGGCGCTTACGCTTAATGCTTGCGACGTTGAGACAATTCAGCTCCTCGCAATTCAGTCTAGTATGCAAGAGTGAGATGCGAATATAGTGTCGCGCTTCCCGCATACTATTCACCTATCGTCAAGACGAGGCACTCGCAGCGTTTAAATGCGAATTTGTTTTCGATCTTTACAAAACAACTCGATGTAGTCGATAAATTCTGATTATTATTAATATTATTTTTTAAATCAATGCGTAAATATATTATGGAGGAATACCTAAAATCTTAACCTTGTATTTATTATATTTATAGAGATATTGATGGTTATTAGAAGCAACGTGTAGAAGATACCCAACACAGGGAAGGAAAGGTTAAACTCAACAATACTGCCCCGACACATCAACTGACAGCTGTATGTCAAAACTATAAAAAAAAATCCCTTGCTAATATTATTTATTCAACGCTACATCAGGATGTGAATGAAAAGAAATAAGTTCAATTTTATAATTGAATTTATTACACTGTTAATAATCGTATCCGGAGTATCAGACATCTTTACGATACGATAGACGATGCCTCGTAATCAAGTATAATTATCAACCTTGAAGTATCTTGAAGATGGAAGATGCCTTGCGCAGGTAACACTTCAGCAAACACACAGTACTGTGATGATAAATTGAATGAATGAATAACATAGCATTTGACTACTACTCGTATTGACCTTCTTACGTTGTGTTGGATTTTTTTTTCAATAAATTTAAATAATTCTCTAAAACAAAATAATTTTAATATTTCATAAGTATCAAAGTACACAAGTCAAAATGATTAAAAAATATGTGTATATACAGTTGATTATATGATATGAGTCGTTCTCGAGTCAGCTGCCCGCACCTCAGCATACCAAGTATCATTCTTAACATTAATACGGAAAGAATAACACAGTATAAATTAAACACTATACATTCTACTATCAGCCTTCTTTTATAGTTTAACAGACTATGGTTAACACACTTTTATAGCTTAACAGGCCTACTGTACATATATTTTATTTGTAAAAATAAATTAATAAAAAATGAAATAAGAATGAATTGATTATCTAATAATGCTTTGTTTTCAGATGGTGTAACTGGCAACCCTAAATCAAGAAATGTCGGAGAATCGTAAGTACTTTTTGATTATATAGAATATTTTTCGCGTGTAACATTGATTGTTACGTTAACATTTTTTCATGCATGAATCAAGCTTACTAGTTCAAACCATTTATTTTACATTTCATCTCTAACATTATCTCTTTACGTAAATGAAAAGCAAAAATATTTTATCATTTTCCACTAAATTCAAAAGAAATCCAATCCACATAATAAATATAGTGTTGTTTAGAGAGCAACCGGGACTTATTCGGGACTCGAACCCAGAAAAAACAAATCACATCTAGCAGCTATGGTTGCGTTCAAGGGAATATGGTATATATTTTGATATATTTGAATAAATTTAAGGTACTAATTTAGATAAATAAATTCATTACAACTGAATATAATTTCCTTTTTTTGTAATATACTCGTAGTTAACACGTATTGTATAAGGACTGAAAATTTTCAGAGGTCTCACTCTCCTATTGGTGGGGGGGTATCTTTATTATGAGGATGCTATGAAATGAGCCTAAACCGTTTGATAACTTCTCTCTCAAATCTGTTTTTTTTCTATTGCCTTATTTCAGGATATACGAATATATTACATACTATATTGCTTTCAATAAACCTTTAATTTATTCATACAATATTTCAAATAAATTAAAATACATAAATATTGTGTGGGATGGATCTTTTTTGCATAAATTTATAGATAAGTGCAAACTAGAGCATCTCAATTTTTACCTTTTTCGAAATCAACATTATTGGAGAAATGTCACAAAATTAAATCTATTTTATTTTAAGAAAACTTTTCAATTTATTATAAATAAAAGCAATACAACTCAAATATATTTAAAAAATAACTGACCTAGATTGATAATGTCTCAAAAAGGAGAAAAAATCACTTCGGTTTATCTACTGATAAAACCTGTGCTGACTCATGCATTGGTATATCTACTTCTAAAACCTGTGCTGACTTACTTCGGTTTATCTACTGCTAAGACTTGTGCTGAATTATGCATCAGTATATGTAATGCTAAGACCTGTGGTGAATTATGCATCAGTATATCTACTGCTAAGACCTGTGCTGAATTATGTATCAGTATATCTACTGCTAAGACCCGTGCTAAATTATCCATCGGTATATCTACTGCTAAGACCTGTGCTAAATTATGCATCAGTATATCTACTGCTAAAACCTGTGCTGAATTATGCATCAGTATATCTACTGCTAAGACCCATGCTGAATTATCCAGCGGTATATCTACTGCTAAGACCTGTGCTGAAGTATGCATCAGTATATCTACTGCTAAGACCTGTGCTGAATTATGCATCAGTATATCAACTGCTAAGACTCGTGCTGAATTATCCATCGGTATATCTACTTCTAAGACCTGTGCTGACTTTGTTCGGTTTATCTACTGCTAAGACCTATACTGACTTATTTAGGTTTATCTACTGCACTGACTTACTTCGGTTTATCTACTGCTAAGACCTGTGCTGACTTATGCATCGGTTTATCTACTGCTAACACCTGTGCTGGCTTACTTCGGTTTATCTATTTCTAAGACCTGTGCAACTTACTTTGGTTAATCTACTGCTAAAACCTATGCTGACTTTCTTCGGTTTATCTACTTCTAAAACCTATGCTGACTTTCTCCGGTTTATCTACTGCTAAGACCTGTACTGACTTACTTCAGTTTATCTACTACAAAGACCTATGCTGACTTTCGACTTAATTCATGCCTGATGAAGCTAATTATGAAATTTCACAACGTAAAGCTCAAAACATTTTAAAATATTGAGATTATCTAGTTTGTGCTTTGCACTATTATATTTATATGTAAATGATCCAGAAAGCTATTATTTTTTGTATATTTTTTTCTTCACCTAATCTTTTTTCAGCTTCAATTAAAGTTTTTTCCTATTTAATTTTATAAATTATTTTTAAGTAATTTAAATGTTTCACAAAACAAAAACATTTTAATGGTTTAATAATAAAAGTAGCATTTTTTGTTTCTTATTTTTTTAATAAGGTTTTTTTTTATGTAAAAATTTGTTTTTTATTCAAATACACTGTGGTCTTGTGTTTTTATACTCTATTTCAAATTTTTTTCAATTTACATGAATATGGCCTTTCATAGTATAAAGCAATGGTTCTTAACCGGTGCTCCGTGAGAATGTTTTACAAGTGCTCTGTCAAATATAAAACGTTTGATCGAGGTTTGGCGAATTGCTGTTGAATGCGAATTGCTGTTGAATGTGAATTGCTGTTGAATGCAAATTGCTGTTGAATGCAAATTGCTGTTGAATGCAAATTGCTGTTGAATGCAAATTGCTGTTGAATGCAAATTGCTGTTGAATGCAAATTGCTGTTGAATGCAAATTGCTGTTGAATGCAAATTGCTGTTGAATGCAAATTGCTGTTGAATGCGAATTGCTGTTGAATGTGAATTGCTGTTGAATGTGAATTGCTGTTGAATGCAAATTGCTGTTGAATGGGAATTGCTGTTGGCAACGCAGCCGAGGCGCGGTGCAATCTCCTTCATTTCACATTTTTATTTAAAATCTGTTATTTTTATTTATAAATAAAAGTAATATTTGTGAATTTTTAATTTATTTTTATGACCTTGAACATTATGGTGCTCCGTAACTTTTTTATAATCAAAAGTGCTCCGTGACTTCGAAAAGGTTAAGAACCACTGGTCTAAAGGTTCACCGCCTTTCCCCCACCTAAGGTTGTAATTTTTTAATGTAAATGATAAATAAAAATTTGATATAGTTTTTTCTCATATTAACACTATACACCCCTTGCAGTTACAAAGATAAATGTCGCCAGGTAGTAGGTCGTTTTTTTTTTCAAGAAATATACCTCTCTCTCTCTCATTCTTTGGGACCCCTACATTCTGTTCAAAAAATAAAATGACACATGGGTTGTGCCTTCGGTCCATAATGATTGAGGAAAACATAGTACAGTACCCAGCGGTAAGTAATACGCATAGTTTGTAGAGTGTCGTCTCTTTTGCACGATGCGCTAACAGTCCGGTATCATAGTTACGATGTGGTTAGCGCATCGTGCAACAGAGACCACACTCTACAAACTATATGTATTACTTATCACTGGGTACTATACAAGGGTTGTATCAGCGACAGTAACCATTGGCGGAAGCGTGATACGCATGCGGTACCATCGGCTAGTAATGATGTTTTGTTTTTATAATAATCCTTGCGAAAACATAAATGGGTAAAAGCCAAACAAATTGTTTTGTATACAATAAAAAATAAATTGAAAAAAATTTATACACGCTATATAAAAAGTTGCAAAAATCTCTATACAGTAGAGTATCGATTATCCGACACAATTCGGGACTGAGGGTGTTCGGATAACTGATTTTTCGGATAGTCGATGGTCACAAGTGAAGGCTCACACGCCACTAATGACGCGAGGCTGCTTACGTATACTGGTTGGCAGAGAGGGGGAAAGCGCTACAGCAATTAGAAATTCTATACATACTATAAAACAATAAGTTTAGACTAGCTGCCACAAAGTTGAACTGTCGGTTAACTGATGTTTCGGTTGATCGGTATTCGAAAAATCGATGCTCTACTGTACATAAAAGTGTGGTGGTGTCTACCTTGATGTATAGACATAAAACTTGGACTTAACACATGATTGAAATGAAGATTAATGCTGTAGTATAATCTCGTAACAAAACCGGATCATTCCACCTGAAGAGCGCCTCGAGATAGGAGATAGAAACACTTGTCACAGGGATTAATGTAATAAGTTGAATAACAAAATAATTAACTATGTGTATAACTTATTATGAGTATTTAAAACTTATGTAAACTTAAAATGCTACTTTATGTGATATAAAATATTGAATTTACATTTCCTGCTTTAAAACCAGCTCTGCTTTATTTCTTATTCTATCAAATATTATACAATTATGTATCATATATTATATCTGGCATATTAATTTATGTTGTTTTACCATATTTAACCTAACCTTGTTTCAATATGTAAATATAAAATGCAGTTTAACCTCAAACTTGCGTTTCACTGTAATACTCAGCAAATTCAATTTGAAAATTTTCGCTGCGTATTACAGTGAATGAAAAAAAAATACACTACAATTGTCACTTATATGATTTTGACATGGTCACCTGTTTACAGAGATTAGCTTGTTTATGTTTGCACACGTAATATAACTGCTGTTCTTTCTCAGTGGGCTTTCTTATACTTACGTTAATAATCTTGAGATATTTTGATATTGAATTTTTTTTATATAGGGGGGTTTCGTACCAATTTAGCCACACATTTGCACATAATACACTGGGCATCCTGTTGTCAGGGCCGGTTATTACATGGATCAATGATTTGCGTGGTCAATTTCATGTTTCATAAATACTTTTTGGTAATAAACAATATGAGTTATAGGGGTAAAATCTTTTTTTTTATAAATCGAATGATTGTTTATCTCTAAACTGACGTTTTTTATTCCTAATTTTCATTACACTGACTTTCTAATGTATTGTATGATTTGTATATATCTTTAAATAGGTCTATATATCTTTTATCCACTATGAATTAATACTAATTACGAACATTTAATTTTAGGTATAAAAAAATCGAAAATCCAATTATCGTATACCCCATCCCTAACCAATGCAGACTAACGTAGTGACTTATGATAAACGTTACCAAATATTATTTGATTTTAACAAACTGCCACATTTTTGCTAATTTGTAACAAGATGTATTAATTTGTCATTATTGTTAGTTTTATGTAATGTATTTACCTAAATAACTTGCTATTTATTAGAATCGAGGCTTATATTAAGTTGATAAAATAATTAACGTCGTTACAAGGTTGTATTGGGGCAAATTTGTGAACTGTCACAAAAACAATGCTACATTTTCTCTAGTATAGGTCATCACACTCATCTCTAATCAATCTGGAAAGGAACTGAGTTAAAATTCTATGAAACATGATAAACACGATACAACTCAAAACACACACACTCTTTTATTTCGAGTACGATCAAGATTCAAACTCGAAAGCTTCAGGTGGAAGTCAAGCACCTTACCAATTAGGTCACAGAGGTTGTCTGATAAACTGCTGTACAGTTTGGCAATTGCTATATAAAACAATGTGAATTAATAAATTAAAAAATAAATTAAATATACGAGGCATATCCAGAAAGTAAGTGTACTGAATTTTTGTAGGTTACAATTTTTTTTATTTAAACAAAAAAATTACGTGGTTACCGTAGTACATATGTAAGCTATTTTTCGACATAGTCGCCATTCCTCTCAATGCAGGTGGTGAAGCGGGGTACAACTTTTTGATGCCTTCCTCGAAGTAGTTTCCCGCCAACGCCTCCGTCCACTTCTCCACCTCCTCCTTTACCTCCTCGTCGGTTGAAAACCTTTTTCCACCCATGTGCAGTTTCAGGGAGGTAAAGAGATAGTAATCTGAAGGTGCTAGGTCAGGGGAATGCGCGAGAGGGTTCAGGACATCCCATTTAAACAAGGCGAGCAGTTCCTTCGTGGCGTTGGCCGTGTGTGGTCTTTTTGGTTTAAATGGGATGTCCTGAACCATCCCGCGCATTCCCCTGACCTAGCACCTTCAGATTACTATCTCTTTACCTCCCTGAAGCTGCACATGGGTGGAAAAAGGTTTTCAACCGACGAGGAGGTAAAGGAGGAGGGGGAGAAGTGGACGGAGGGGTTGGTGGTAAACTACTTCGAGGAAGGCATCAAAAAGTTGATACCCCGCTTCACCACCTGCATTGAGAGGAATGACGACTATGTCGAAAAATAGCTTACATATGTACTACGGTAACCACGTAATTTTTTAATTTAAATAAAAAAAATTGCAACCTACAAAAATTCAGTACACTTAGTTTATGGATATGCCTCGTAATTAAGAGGTTAAACTGCAAGTAGATTTAGTATGCATGCCGCATGATAAAACAAGGGGAGATTTTTCACAATTGCTTTTCAGAATTGAAATTGACGCAGCTGAACCTTTACGAGCCGCACCGCCTGTTCCGCCCAAAAACGACAACATCGCAGGAGGCTCTCCATCTCTTCAAGTCTATATTGATAGTGATGATAGCATGAATGTGGAAGAAAGGAGGACTCCCTTGTACGGAACTAACCGAGTTAACGTTCGCAGTTACAGCACTGACATTTATTAATGATAAACTTAGATTCTATTTCCTTTGACAATCACGTAATAATTTATTAACGATCAAACAATGTTGGGTTTATATTGAGCAAGTGGATAGGAATATTTAATTTACAATGTAATGAATCCAATATTGAATTAAAATAATGCTTATGTATTTTTCGGTTTTCCTTTGCGGGATAGATTCCATTTACTAAAAGTCATATCTTTACCGCGGCCAAAGAATGTTGCGTTTCTTCTTTCTTCGTGGAACTTTTCTCCTAAAAGATCAATTCGTGGGCTCAATACTTAAACTACGTAACTCTAAATTTGGCGGTTTCGAGTTATTTACATGAATGGATTGCTCATCGAAGGGGCTTGCCAGTGCTATAAATGGGTATCTTAAAATATTATTTCTCATCTGAATTATTTAGCATTTTCATAATTAGGTTAGTCATAAAGGTGGAAATAAAAGAATGCTTAACCTTTCCTTCCCTGTGTTGGGTATCTTCTACACGTTGCTTCTAATAACCATCAATATCTCTATAAATATAATAAATACAAGGTTAAGATTTTAGGTATTCCTCCATAATATATTTACGCATTGATTTAAAAAATAGTATTAATCATAATCAGAATTTATCGACTACATCGTAGGTGTTTTGTAAAGATCGAAAACAAATTCGCATTTAAACGCTGCGAGTGCCTCATCTTGACGATAGGTGAATAGTATGTGGGAAGCGCGATACTATATTCGCATCTCACTCTTGCATACTAGACTGAATTGCTGAATTGTCTCAACGTCGCAAGCATAAGCGTAAGCGCCGGAGTATGCGACTGACGTTCCGCGCCATTAGTAGCTTCTAGGCTTGCAAATAGGTTAGACGTACGCCCGTTCCGTGAGCGTTGCCAGATGGTTTTTAAATGTTTTCAGCAAATAAATCTCAATTATTATAATTTTTAACTTCAATTATAATTAATTAAGGGGATTATCTATGAATGTTCTTATTTTTCCGATTTAAAATCGCTAATTTTTGATCGCGTACTCACTACCCAACACCGGAACACGCGTTTCATTTTTATCACCGTAAGGGAAGGATTAAAATAGATATCTAGAATTTATATAACTTACATCTTACGATCTATTAAAACCTCCTTTATTAGTTTCATCAAAACATTTTAGTGCGATACCTCATTAGTAAAGAGGAGTTGCCAGACAAAAGGACCTCGAAACTAAGAACGCCATTTTCTCAGAATAGAGATTTTTGAGTTACCTAGTTATAGTATTGAGCCCACGAATTGTTAAATTTTTGAAGCTTAATCTGTTTAAAATTTAAATTATGTAGAATTGTCATTATTTAAAATTAATTTAATTATATTGATTCATATAATTGCATTGTGACTTTAATTCGATGGCAAAAATCACCCTAGTTTGGGTGGATAACCTTTTATAAAAAAAAAAAAAGTTATTGTTCCATATACACTTTAATGAGGTTTCTCTGTTTGAAATTATTAATGCATAATAGTGACATCTGTTAAGTAATAAATTGACTTTTAAAGCAATATTCTTATTTTTTGTTACTGGTAACATCTTATTATTGTGTTTCTTGAAAGTGCCGGGGTACCTATCGGTTGGTTTCACCATCTCTCTTCTTACTGGATAGTGTTATTTTTAAAAGAGGAAGAAGTTATTTAGTGAGAAGAACTAGGATTTTTGAAGTTGTCGTAAATAGATATTTTTTTCCACTGAGAGGGCTCACCGCCATTCCAAAGAAAGAAGTAAACTATCTCCGTAGTTGGCAAAAAATACGACCCTGGCTAGAATGATTATATTTCCATGCCATAAATTGTTCTTTAAAAAAATGTTTCTTTACCATAGTAAAACAGAATTAATTTTGACAGTAAAACCATAGTTTTACTGTCAAAATTATGTGGCTACAAGGGCTACCAAATTTTTTTTTTTTTTTAATATATTCTCATCAAATTGTATATTTTATTAGCTATCAGTAACCACTTGTATATACCATACTTATTTTTAAAATAACTTGGGCTTTTTTAACTAATAGAATATCTGGATTTATCTAAAAGTTGGCTCCATTTATACGGTTTTCATTAACGCGGTGTATACCTGAAACAAATTACCTGCGTAAATGGAAAAATTACTGTACAGTAGGGCCACACTAACACGGAGAAATTGTTTATTGCCAGTAAATATATAAGCTTAAAAACTTTATTTATTAAGTGTGCAATAAACACGATAGAAAAGTAATGTTAATTGAACACTATTGTACTAAAATGCCTTTCCTTAACCACTTAAGATGATAAATGTAACGTATATTACTTACCACTTGATATCGTTCTTCAGCACCCAAAATGGTCCAACTTTTATCTTGCCCACTGTTCCGATATTAAAACTAACGCTCGTCAACAAAACTCATTCATACCATTAATTTACAATACATAGAATTTAACAACCATAGATATTATCGTCTGCTTTATTCTTCTTCTGCATGGCAATCCTCACATAATACGAAACGATAGACTAAAACTCACAATCGAGTATGCTTGCCAGTCCATACCTAAAGTTTCGATGGCGAGGAATTTAATCTTTCGAGACTATCAGCAGCTTAAAATTATAAGTCATGAGAGATTTGACTTATTTTTCTACTTGCTCAATGTAAATCTAACAACAGTAGACTGTTAATATGATTTTTATAAGACTGTTTATAAAAAATTTCTTATATTTTTTACAAATCAAACTTTTCTTGATTTTTCGGATAACAGAGTTAATATTGTATCAAATTCCTTATCTCGAAAAGATGATGCCCGAAAATACGAGTACAACTCTACGATTTTCTTCTTTACAGAAGCTGCGCTAACAGACTATACCACTGTACACAGTAGTATTGTGTTGTTATACACTTTCGTTGTATACAGTACAACTTGGCGGGTTTATTACCTATCTCTACCAACCAACCAATAAGGTGTTAAAGAACCTTACGTGAATATCCTTATTTAAAAAATTAGATACCGACCCACAAATACCGTGATGGAAGACAGGCATCTTACCAATTAGGTGAGGTTGTAGTTGATTAGCGTAGCTTTCTTGCGAGAAGTAAGTTATGAGTTCATATCTCACCTGTGGACATTTTTCTGGCATCGTCTTTTCAAAGAATATTTTTTTGCTAAATGTCTTCCTCACAAAACACAGATATGTTACAAAAATTAAGAATAAACTTGACCATTTTTTTTTTATTTTTTACAAAAAATATTTTATTTTTTAAGTACGACGCATATCCAGAAACTAAGTGTACTGAATTTTTGTAGGTAACAATTTTTTTTATTTAAACAAAAAAATTTCGTGGTTACCGTAGTACATATGTAAGCTATTTTTCGACATAGTCGCCATTCCTCTCAATGCAGGTGGTGAAGCGGGGTATCAACTTTTTGATGCCTTCCTCGAAGTAGTTTCCCGCCAACCCCTCCGTCCACTTCTCCACCTCTTCCTTTACCTCTTCGTCGGTTGAAAACCTTTTTCCACCCATGTGCAGCTTCAGGGAGGTAAAGAGATAATAATCTGAAGGTGCTAGATCAGGGGAATGCGCGGGATGGTTCAGGGCATCCCATTTAAACGAGGCGAGCAGTTCCGTCTGGCATTGTCGTGCAACAGGCAGACTCCCTTTGTCAGCATGCCTCTCCTCTTGTTCTGAATCGCCCTCCGCAATTTTTTTAGGGTCTCACAGTATCTTGCAGAGTTGATGGTCTCCCCTTGAGGCATATATTCAATTAAAATGATGCCTTGACAGTCCCAAAACACGGATGCCATGATTTTCTTGGCTGAAATTGTGGTTTTGAACTTTTTGGCGGAGGGTGAAGAGGTGTGACGCCACTGTTGAGACTGCCTTTTGGTTTCAGGCGTGTAGTGTGCAACCCAAGTTTCATCTCCAGTAACGATGGAGCGGAGAAATTCATCTCCATGGAGTTTGCAGCGCCTCAAAAACTCTTGCCCGGCCTCCACTCGATTCAACTTAGCGGGAGATGGGGTTGACATTTTTCACGAAACGTGTTGTCGCGTCGACACTTCTCAACGTACTGACCTCGAACCGGTCTCTGAACCGGTACTGACTTCGAACCGGGAAGGGTCAGGCTACACGGAAGTGTAGCCAACATGTCGAAAATAAAATCCATCCGGTCGTGAGAGCCTCAGTACACTTACTTTCTGGATACGCCTCGTACAATATAATTTTATTTAAATAATAATTAATTCATAGTAATTTGTTTAGTCAAACACTGTTAATTCCACTTAAAATGACAGTATAACCTACTGGTGTCAAGGTTTTCACCTCATCATCAGGGGGGAGCACAAGCAAAACTTCTTGTTTGTGCTCCCCTGATGACGAGGTGAAAGCCTTGAAACCGGTAGGGTTATACCGTTACATAAGTGGAATAAACAGTGTTTGATAAAAACAAATTACAATGTCTTTAAACCTCCACAGTGTTAATGCCTTAACTATAAATAATATGTAATAAATAAACTTAAGAATTTTGTTTTTTTTTTAATGTTTTATTTCTAAAGTAACATAATTTTTTTTAAATAATAATTATTTCATAGTTATTTATTTAGTTAAACACTGTTTATTTAGCTTAAAATAACAGTATAACCTTACTGGTCTCAAGGTTTTCACCTCATCCTTAGAGGAGCACAAGCAAAATTTCTTGTTTGTGCTCCCTAATGATGAGAGATGAAAACCTTGAAACCGGTAGTGTTATACCGTTATAAAAAGTGGAATAAACAGTATTTGATTAAATAAATTACAATGTCTTGAAAACTCCACAACGTTAATGCCTTAACTGAAAATAATATAATTAATTCATATTTTTGATTATAAAAAAGTAATGTCACATTTTGTCAATAGTTTATAATTTTTTTACACCTTTTGGAACCCAAGTTAACTGGAACTGCCATTTTATCCTTTTATAAATTAACTAACTTATTTTATTTTTACGAACAAAAGTAATTTAATCTTGCCAAATTGATGTGATTCTAAGAAATGTGCCAAATTTAGAACAAATTACAAATGAGATATCTTCAAAGATTTGAATGTTTTTCAAAGTTGTTGCCAGTTTGAATTGACTGACGTTTCGAAGGAGTTACAGCCTTCATCCTCAGGGGTGATTTCGGTAATATTTTTTACTTCACCCTGAGGACAAAGGTTGCAATGCTTTTAAAAGGTTGGCAATAATTTAAGGGGGTATTCTAGTCTAGAGGCACGAATTTCGGGCGTTTTGTCAGACTAAATAAACAAAAAACTAAAAATATTTTTCATATTCTCGTACTTTTCATAAAAAATTGAAAATTCAAGATGTTATCAGCTGTTATATCTTGTCGTGAAAAAAAAAAAGAGGGTGAGCTGATCGACATGATTGGAACTTAATCATACACAGTTTAAATTTAAAATTAAAAAATCATACACAGTTTCTTAATAATAAATCATGTCGTTATAGTCGGTACCAAAGAGAAAAAAAATGTAAAATAGTGACTGTCTGAAAAAGTTTTCCATGTTTTAGCATTTTTTAAAGTTTTTAATTTTATTTAAATATTAAAAATAAAGTTTTGAGTTTTCCAAGGTAGGGACGATACAAAAACATTAATCAAAGTTTCATACAAAATTTGAAGGCAATCGGTTGGATAGAAATTGAGATTTTATGTCGACCAGGTCGAAAAAAGTAGTTTCGAGAAAAACACGTTTCAAGTGTTGGGATTATTGTCCGAGTCATTCCGGTGCAGCATACCTGCTGCCTCATTTATAGCTATGACTTCGTAAATATTGAGAATTTTAACATTTCCTTTAGAGAACATATTCTTACAGGTCTAAACTTTAAGAATATGCAAAAAACAATTTTTTTTCAAATTTCTCAGTGTAATACCCCCTTAAGCCAACTTAACACGAGAACACATCCGAAAAATATTTTAAACTAAATACAATTAAATTTAATTTTATATTTATTAGTTTATTATGTTTAATAAGACAGAAAAATATATTTTATTGAAACAATATTTTAATATTAATCATTTATTTTCAAATTGTTTTGAAAACGTGATCGTTCTGCAAATATGTACTTATGGCTGCGAGACACGATGCAAAAAATCACTTACAATTGCTTTCCAAAAAATATGTAAATATTGACAACCTTCGTAGCCCAGTTGGTCAGTCACTTATCTTCCAAACCAGGGGTGCAAGTCAATTGTCTATTCTGTTGAAACCCAAATTTAAAAAAAAAAGTATTACAATCTTGATTTCACTTCTTTCTGTTTGGTTGGAAGAGATTTCCACTGGTATATTAATAATGGAGGTATAATACAAAAAATTCAATACATTTTTGCAGAGCATATACTAATATAACATATATTTAATTCATCCATGGTCATATTCAACGTCAAAATCATTTCTTAAATATTATTTTACCTATGAAATTAAATCTGGCAAAAAAGTTAATTGTATGTAAAATTGCATCATATCTAGTGGGTATTAAAATGGCTCAAAATATATTGTTAATAAAGAACTTTTATAAAATTTAATATAGACTTAGAATAGACATTTGTATGCAAAAAGAAACCTAAATATATTTTTTTTTAGTTTATTTGCAATATCAAATTAGGAAATATCAATACAGTATAGCGCTGATTATCCGGGATTCAATTATTCGTATGTTGGATTAATCGTGATCGTCTGCAATAAAAACAGTAATCCCGAATAATTAATTTTTTATAATATACGAATGCTCACATTTTGAAAATTACAAAACAGGGACCTAAATAAAATCTGTGGTTTACATTATACCAATTGGCCAACACTAGTAAGTTTGCGGTGTTTCCCCGCATTCACACTGACACAAAAATATGTGGATCCGATATAATTACCATGGTATGATACCGGCTTCCCAATATAATTACCATGGTATGATACCTTCGTTAGCAGTTATATCTAACAAACATTGAAAAAGGTTATTAATACACTCTTCTTGCATAGCAAAATTTATCTTGCATTTCAACTCATTAAATTTTTTATTCGGATCAATGTTTTATGATTATCCGGACTTGAATGTCTACCAATTATCACAGCTAATTGGCACTCTACTGTACAGTATATGCAAAGATTTGCAGCTAGTGAAATGTAAATTTTATGATTTAATTCTGTCAAAGCATCATTCTATACAAGCCCATACAATGCACCCTTATATTTTTTTTATTACCAAGCTAAACAACACTTCGTAGCCTGTCGCACACAACCCCCGTCGTATCTCTCCATTTGTTCCTGCCAATTTTTATTCTGGTTTTTTTACATCCTGGAGCATTTTCCTATCTTTAATAACAATTGAGCCAAGATATTTGACTGAATTTGTCCTTAGTAGGTGTTCGGATTGGAGTTTGGTGGTTTTGTCCCAAATGGCTCGCTAAAAATATAGTCACTCTAATCATATCTAAATTCCTATATAGGACATAGCAAATTAACTCATAGAATCATCCTTTTCAACAACCGTGACTAATATTTCTACTGAATGAATCCATTTCTAGGGTAACATTTAGTAACCCAATTCACGCCAAAAGGGTATCAAATTTGTAGGTGAATCTTCCAAATAGTCATATTGAAAAGTTTTTTAACAGTTTCAATATTTTCAGCTTTTACACTGTATAACGTTTTTACTAACATATATACAGTACAGTCTTACAGATTTATTGGCTTATTGCAATCTCTTCCAATGAACCAGATTGAAATTAAAAAAACCTTGAAGTGAAAACTAGGCTGAGTATCACTGGGAATTAAGCAAGTAAATAGCAATTTGGAAGACACGGGTCTTACCAACTGGGCCACGGAGGGTGCTGTCCAACACTTTTAAAAAAGTATTTTTATTGCAAAAGGTCAAGTCACACAGAAAGCACGACCACAGCATGTTTTTTCACCCTATTTATTGTAATAAATTGGTCATTCATCTCTCTTCTGGAAAGTATATGTTGTATTTTATTACTTGACAACTATCCAGTGCCATGCATGGTTTCAGAGTATTTTTATAACATTTTCAAATTGTTATAAAATTATGTTTATCATATTTATAAAATATTCATTATATTTACTACTCTTTTAAACACGTTTCATATCATTAAACACAACAATACCACTCTGACGCATCAACTGACAGCTGAATATCAAAGCTATCAAATCTTCACACGTGACAATTATTTATTCAATACTATATCAGGATGTGGATAAAGGGAAATTATTTTAATTTTATAATTTAATTATTAGTGTGTCCCTTATTTAAGTTACAAAATGGGAAAAAAATAGTGCGACATCTGTTGTTACAAATGGGTGTTTATTTTTATAATTATTTCCTTAAATATTACAAAAACAGTAACAATGTGTTTTAGATCCTTTTTGCATACAATACATACATTTTTAATACAATAGAAACATGACCTGAGTTATATTTATTCATATACCTTTGAATTAAAGATTGCCACATGGCAATAAACTCGCCAGGTGAAATAAAATTAAAAAAATATGCCTGTGTCATTCGAGGGAGGTAGCACAAAGCATGGTTTCGAACCGACAATATTCTGCACGGAAGTCCAGCAAGTTTCAATGTGACCGTGTATCTCTTATTCCTTTTATTCACATTCCAAGTCATATTTCATTTTGAATGTAAAAAAAAATAAGTTTTTCGAAAGAATGGTGAACAAATTTTTATTACTTTTAAGATAAAGTTCGTTTAATTAATTATAAAGTTCGTATAATAATTACCAATTACGAGTTTTGACCAAATATAACTTTAAGTGTACATTTTTTTAAAACATTTTGACGATACTTTCCATTTTTCATCTATTAATTATCCTTTATTTGAAAAATAGTTTTCAAAAGTATTTTCAAACGTTTTAAATTACATATATATTTTTTAAATATGTATTTTAGTGAGTTGATATCATATAAACCTGACATTTTTTAAGCTTAGATATAATTTTGTAAACTCAAAACCATGCAAGCTTCTAGTTTGAGTTCTTTCCAAGTCTTTTTTATATTCTAACATATGTTAATACAATATAATATGCTTATGAATTTTGTTCATAAAATATCATTTTACTCGTACTTTGTTATTTTCAGTTTAGTGAATATTTAAATTTAAATAAATTAAAATTGAAATTATTTAAATATTCAATAATATCAGGTCTGTAAATATGAAACCGGAATTTTTTTATAGAAAATACACATTTATTGTATGAAAATGGTAAAGATTATTTTATTCAAAGTATTGCCCATCGCTAGCTACACATTTTTCCCATCTTTCTGGCAATTTGTGGATGCCACGTCAAAAAAACTTTTGCTCTTTTGAGGCAAACAAATAATCGAGCCATTTTCGTAAGAAGTGAAGCGCTGCTCAGCAAGTGCGTGTCCCATCGATGCAAATAAGTAGTAATCGGATGGAGCCAAGTCTGGTGAGTAAGCCGCATTTGAAAGTATTTGCCAACTAAACAAACGCCTCAATCGTTTCCTTGACCGGTTTTGCTCTGTGCGATGGTGCATTATCATGAAACAAAATCACTTTGTGTTGCCTCTTTTGATATTCTGGTCATTTTTCACACAATGCTTGGTTCAAATCCATCATTTGTTGTCGGTAGCGTTCAGTATTAACGGTTTCATCAGCTCATAATAGATAACACCCTTCTGATCCCACCAAACACAGAGCATTGTCTTCCGTCCATAACGATTTGGCCTTGCAGTCGATGTCGCTGGTTTGCTTGGAGTTACCCATGATCTTTAACACTTCGGATTCTCGAAATATATCCATTTTTCATCGCCAGTCACAATTCAATGGAGAAATGATTTTATTTTGTACCTGGCGAGCAGCATTTCGCAAGCCTTTTTTCGGTTTTCCTGCTGTCTTTCATTCAGTTCATGTGGAACCCATTTTCCCACCTTCTGGATCTTTCCCATGGCTTTCAAACTAGAGCCATCTATTAGCAAATTCCGGTTTCGTATTTACAGACCTGGTATAGTACTTTCTTATTCTATTTGTTTTACATAAATCTCACAACACCTAAAATTGTTCATAAATACTGTTTTGACATTATAGCTGGCCATATAGCCTATGGATTTAATTATATAGCTTATCACACAAATAATAGAGCGGCTACCTTTATAAAAAATCTAAAAATTAGAGAATATTCAGATGAGTTTTTGTGTTAACACTAAAAATTGATATACTATATTCAAATATAATCAAATAAACAGTGTTTCAATTTTATTATATTTGTATTAATAAATAACTTTGATTAAATGAATCCTCGCTACATTTATTTTTACATCTCGAAACTCTTCAAGTGGAATGTTACGGAAATGATTCTAAAGTTTAACTTGTGTCATATTTTATTGGAAGTGTAATTCCAAATGTGGACGATATTGGTATAAACCAAATTTGATACTATATTTTTGTATTCCTCACTAAACTGAAACTTGATCAAAGTTACAAATGATACTCAATAACTAAATTATCACTAGAAATAAGCAGGGCTGGTTTTGGGGTGGCACAAAGAGGCTGTAGCCCTATATGTTATGATATATTTTTTTAAAACATTAATATTTATTTTGCAATGCATTTATTAAAATATATAATTACTAACTGCATGACCATTTTTATTTTATTTTAAAAATCACCCATCATTTTTGTGTTTTAATATAACTTTATTTTTTTAATTAAATTTCAAACCAGATTACAGTCAGTCCTTGATTTTCGTATATAATTGGATCCTGAAAATATGTATGAATGTTGAATGTCCAAAGATTGAGCAATATGTAAAAAAGACTTTAAAAGGTGTGTTTTAAAATATTTATTTTACAATGGTAACACAGATTTATCATAATAATCATGAATGAAAAATATAAACACTGAACTATTATAGTCACTGAGTCACCTAAACTATTATAGTCACTGAGTCACCTAAACTATTATAGTACTATAGTTCGGTGTTTTTTTTTATACAATGTAAACTTATCGAGAGATCGTTGCATTTTTCTTTTCTTGATAAACAATTCTATAGCATGCTGTGTCCGTATGAATTGTCCTACGTAACTCTATAGCATTCTGTGTCTGTATGAATTGTCCTACGTAATTCTATAGCATGCTGTGTCTGTATGAATTGTCCTACGTAATTCTATAGCATTCTTTGTCTGTATGAATTGTCCTACGTAATTATATAGCATGCTGTGTCTGTATGAATTGTCCTACGTAATTCTATAGCATTCTTTGTCTGTATGAATTGTCCTTCATAATTCTATGGCATTATTTGTCTGTATGAATTGTCCTACGTAATTCTATAGCATGCTGTGTCTGTATGAATTGTCCTACGCAATTCTATAGCATTCTTTGTCTGTATGAATTGTCCTACGTAATTATATAGCATGCTGTGTCTGTATGAATTGTCCTACGTAATTCTATAGCATTCTTTGTCTGTATGAATTGTCCTTCATAATTCTATGGCATTATTTGTCTGTATGAATTGTCCTACGTAATTCTATAGCATGCTGTGTCTGTATGAATTGTCCTACGCAATTCTATAGCATTCTTTGTCTGTATGAATTGTCCTTCATAATTCTATGGCATTATTTGTCTGTATGAATTGTCCTACGTAATTATATAGCAAGCTGTGTCTGTATGAATTGTCCTACGTAATTCTATAGCATTCTTTGTCTGTATGAATTGTCCTTCATAATTCTATGGCATTATTTGTCTGTATGAATTGTCCTACGTAATTCTATAGCATGCTGTGTCTGTATGAATTGTCCTACGCAATTCTATAGCATTCTTTGTCTGTATGAATTGTCCTTCATAATTCTATGGCATTATTTGTCTGTATGAATTGTCCTACGTAATTATATAGCAAGCTGTGTCTGTGTGAATTGTCCTACGTAATTCTATAGCATTCTTTGTCTGTATGAATTGTCCTACGTAATTATATAGCAAGCTGTGTCTGTATGAATTGTCCTACGTAATTCTATAGCATTCTTTGTCTGTATGAATTGTCCTTCATAATTCTATGGCATTATTTGTCTGTATGAATTGTCCTACGTAATTCTATAGCATGTTGTGTCTGTATGAATTGACCTATGTAATTCTATAGCATGCTGTGTCTGTATGAATTATCCTACGTAATTCTGTAGCATGCCGTGTCTGTATGGATTGTCTGTATGGATTGATTGTACAAAAATCTAATATACGTTAATCGAGGACCACTTGTAATTGTGTAACGAGTATAACATTCTAATTGTAATTTATTTTCTGTAGAATTCTATTCTGTATATTTAATGCATGTCACTGTAAATGAATTGGGTAGAAACTTAAAGGTAAATGTGTAAAATAAATTTATTTTCGCTCTCTCATGAAGATTTGCATGTCTAAGTGTTATTCGGAGCTTTCTTGTTTCTAACACAGGTTGGTACAATTTTTTTCACTATTTACAATTTTTATTTTTCTGTTTACAACTTTTTAAAATATCTATCCTTTGAATTTAAATAATAGGATGTCAAAAAAATTTATATCAAATTCGTAGTGATACATGTAATCCAATTTCGTAGTGATACATGTAACCAAATTTCGTAGTGATACATGTAACCAAATTTTGCAATGATACATGTAACCAAATTTCGTAGTGATACATGTAACCAAATTTCGTAGTGATACATGTAACCAAATTTCGTAGTGATAGATGTAACCAAATTTTGCAGTGATATAACCAAATTTTGTAGTGTTACATGTAACCAAATTTCGTAGTGATACATGTAACCAAATTTCGTAGTGATACATGTAACCAAATTTTGCAGTGATACATGTAACCCAATTTCGTAGTAATACATGTAACCAAATTTCGTAGTGATACATGTAACCAAATTTCGTAGTAATACATGTAACCAAATTTCGTAGTGATACATGTAACCAAATTTCGTAGTGATACATGTAACCAAATTTCGTAGTGATACATGTAACCAAATTTTGCAGTGATACATGTAACCAAATTTCATAGTGATACATGTAACCAAATTTTGCAGTGATACATGTAACCCAATTTCGTAGTAATACATGTAACCAAATTTCGTAGTGATACATGTAACCAAATTTCGTAGTGATACATGTAACCAAATTTCGTAGTCATACATGTAACCAAATTTCGTAGTGATACATGTAACCAAATTTTGCAGTGATACATGTAACCAAATTTTGCAGTGATACATGTAACCAAATTTCACTCGTGAAAGGTGGCTTTTAATATTTTCAGTATCTCAGTAATTTCATGTGTCGTAGAATGCTGGTCATTCTTAATCAAAGCCTTGATTTTGTTGCCATCAGCGGTAATCTGCCTTCTAAAGCAGACACCATCTTCTAGTGTCATATCACCATTATAGAACTTTTCAAACCATGTTTTAAACAATCGATCACTTACTGCATCTGTGCCATACACTGTACATATTTTTTTGGGTTGTGGAAATTTTTTGTTTTATTTTTCTACAAAGAACAACTTATTTTATTACATACATACATCTCATCACGCTATTTTCCTGTCAGGGTAGGCAGGGAAGACAGAGCGCCAGACTTTCCTATCTCGACACACACATACTTAGTATTTTCTACATTCATACACCTTCTTTAGATTTCTCTCACTTTCTACATTTCTTTCTTTCAGAATATCATTCACTTGATCTAACCATATTTTCTTTGGTCTTTCTCTTCTTCACTTCGAGGACGACGTGTCAATGTATTACACTTTCATGGTTTTAAAAACAACCGGACGGGTTTATTGCCATTTAACAATTCTTCCAGCCAACCAGAAGTATGTTTAAACAAGCTTTAAGTGAAAATCCTTTTTTAAAAATCTGTCCATCAACAGAAATCTTCTTCGCCATCCTGGCTTGGAACTCTGAAACATCTTCCACTCAGATTTGCACTATAAATCAGTTTGGTTAATCTTTCTTTATTCATTCACACGTACCCAAACCATCTCAGTGTGCTCTTCTTTATCTTACTGAACATCTCAGTGTGCTCTTCTTTATTTTACTGAACATCTCAGTGTTCTCTTCTTTATCTTACTTAACATCTCAGTGTGCTCTTCTTTATCTTACTGAACATCTCAGTGTGCTCTTCTTTATCTTACTGAACATCTCAGTGTGCTCTTCTTTATCTTACTGAACATCTCAGTGTGCTCTTCTTTATCTTACTGAACATCTCAGTGTGCATTTCTTTATCTTACTGAACATCTCAGTGTGCTCTTCTTTATCTTACTGAACATCTCAGTGTGCTCTTCTTTATCTTACTGAACACTGCCTTAAGTTTACATTAATCCCTTATCACTTCATGACATATTGTGTCATGCGTTGTCACTTTGTGTATTCTTCTCAATACACGCATGTCAACAGTATTTATTCAGTTCCTCTTAGTTTTTATCATGTCCATGTTTCACTCAAATACATCAATGTAAATTGGTCATTAATGTACTATTTTAAATCTTCATCTAAATAGATTTTATTTCTGTTAGATTTGAGTTTGTATTATTTTTTTTTAATCTGATAACGAAACATTAATACAGTAATCCCTACATTTACGTGGTCTTACCATCATGCGATACTCCTCTTGAGCTAGACAGAAAGGACAGGTGTCCATGCACACAATCTTTTAGAACTAATTACCCACGTAAATGGAAGGATTAATCGTATTATGAAATTTAAAAAAAAAACAAAATCACTTTGTTTACAAGTATATATCAGATGTAGACAAAAGAATATGTAAAAGTGAAATTAACGTATATTTGCAATATTTCCCCACAGTAGTGACACAGAGAGTGCGGACGTGGGACACCGCCGCGAGGAAGCCCGCATGACAGAGACACCCACCAAGACGAAGAGCAAAGAGGGCATGGTGCGAGCCATGGCACTGCCCAAGGCCATCAACTTCAAGGCCCTACTGCCCGGAGGCAACAAGAACAAGGACAAAGTGTCGCAGGTGGAGAGTCAGGAGCCAGCTTTCAACACTCCTCAGGAGGAAGAAGCTAAGGTCATTATAAATCTGTTTTCTTATTTTTATCATTTTAATAGTGCTTAATTATTTTTAACCACCCTGATGACCACCATGGCTTAGTTGGTAAAACGCTTGTCTCTCAATTTTGAGGTGCGTGTTTGATCCCTGTTGGAACCCAAATTTTCAACACTTTGTATCCCGATACCGTGTTTTAATGGGGTTAAGTAGATTTGCGTTGAGTACCGGTCCCCTGTTTTCACATAATCGATACCTCTTCCAAAAAAGGGCATATTGCTTACATCTAGCTTCCATATCTTTTCCAGCTTTGACATTTTTTTCTATTCCAAATTATGGTTATTATTATTATTGACAATTTATTAAGTTAAACAATTATTTACTTTAAAATTAAATAAATAATTACAGTATTTTACTGTATTGTTTGTATGCAAAACATTCCAACCCTTAAAACTTCCGTGTTTTTTCAGAAAAAAAGTCAGTTAACACCAAAGTTAAGATTAATTTAATTAACTACTTTTTCTGTTAACGGGTTCACTGCCAGATATGAGATATCTTTCCCCATACATCTATGTGCGGCCACGCCAGAGGCGAGATATCTCATCAATACTTTGTTACCTAATTACTGCGTCACAACTAAATATTATAGACAAATTTATAAATCAACACACACACTGACATCAGTCCAAATCATATATTAGGTGTTAACATAAGTTGTGTCCGTTTTTTTTTCAAATTTGAAAATGAGCACCAAAAGTAAAACAAAATGATAAATGTTTTTTTTTCATATATTGGGTGTTAACATAAGTTGTGTCCGTTTTTTTTCCAATTTAAAAACGAGCACCAAAAGTAAAACAAAATGGTAAAGATTATACGTCATTCGAAAGAAAATTTTCTGATCTACAAAACATTGTATTTGCTTTTACGTTACATGTTTTATTTTATTTGATTACAAGCCTTCAAAATGGAATGTCAAGTAGACGAAAGTGAGCATTTTCGACACCTTCTGTTCGTGTTCAATCGAGGGAATAAAGCTGCCAAATCTGCTCGCGATATTTGCGAAGTGTACGGTGAAGATGCTGTGAATTAAAGAACAGCTCATCGATGGTTTTTGCGTTTCAAAGATGGTAATTTCGACCTGAAAGACTGAAGCGATCCGGGCGACCTGTGGACTTCGATGAGGACCGCTTAAACCATATTATTCATGAAGATCCCCTTCAAACCACCGTAGAATTGGCTGAGGAGATGAATTGTAGTCACATGACTGTATACCGCCATCTTAAATTAATGGGAAAAGTCCAGAGGTTTGGTGCTTGAGTTCAAAATTTTTTGAGTGAAAACAACAAAAATCAACATTCGACAATTGATTTTTGTCCCAACTTACGTTAACACCCAATACAAACATTTTATATTATTTCAAATCATCCTTGAACCACTTATCGCCATATTTCGAAGACAGTTCCACTTGGCAGCTGTAGATGTCACCATTATTCAGAGCTGTCCCTTTTTAAAGTTGTAGCTGAAATTTTTAGTTCTTTGTTTATAAAGTTTGCGATCTTATATTTTGTTTTTTTTTTTCGAGTTCTTTTTTGATAATTTTACTTCTTTATAGCCTCTCCAAACCAAAGCTGAACCCCAAGAGCAAGGATTGGTCTACGCAGAGTTGGCCCTTCGCCCTAATCAAGAACAGCCCCCTCGAGTCCCTTCAGACCGCACAGAGTATGCCGAGATAGTATACAAGCAGCCCGTGGAGAATAAGTTGGAGATTAAGGATGATAAATAAACCATCTTCAAGTCATTTCTGAAGCTTTTTCGTATCGATTCCCTTTTTCAAATTTAACAGCCATTTTAATAAAGTCGATTTTCAAAGTATGGCTTATTTTCTTTAATTTTTAAAAATAGTAAATTTCACTTCTGGCAATATTCAATTGAAAGCTATATTTTGACATTCTTTCTTTTTACCATAAATATAAAAACATTTAATAAATAACACAATACATCAGTATTTCAACATCTTTTTCTTGGTAAGCAAAACTGTATACCAAGGAAATATGATTAACTCTTATAAGGCCTATTGTTGTTCTAAAAGGTATATTGTCGTCAGTGTGAGTTTATAAATTCAATATTTATTTTAAAATACACCATTTTTCAACAATATAGCATATGGATCTTTTTATGTAATATGTACCAATTAAAAAGTTAAATAAAAACCTTTAATTTATTACGGAATACGAAAGTATTTAAACATATTTTCTTAGTAAGTCTTGATAAATAACAGAACATGCAATTATTCAAATATAATTTCTTAGTAAGTAGAACTGTATACCAAGAAAATATGTTTAAGTAATTAAAAACCTTTGATAAATAACAGAGCATGCAATTATTTAAACATATTTTCTTAGTAAGTAGAACTATATACCAAGAAAATATGTTTAAGCAATTAAAAACCTTTAATAAATAACAATATGCAATTATTTAGATATATTTTCTTAGTAAGTAGAACTGTATACCAAGAAAATATGTTTAAGCAATTAAAAACCTTTGATAAATAACAGAACATACAATTATTCAAACATAATTTCTTAGTAAGTACAACTGTATACCAAGAAAATATGTTTAAGCAATTAAAACCCTTTAATAAATAACAGAAGATGCAATTATTTAAATATATTTTCGTAGTAAGTAGAACTGTTTACCAAGAAAATATGTTTAAGTAATTAAAAACCTTTGATAAATAACAGAATATGCAATTATTTAAACATAATTTCTTAGTAAGTGGAACTGTATACCAAGAAAATATGTTAAAGCAATTAAAAACCTTTACTAAATAACAGAATATACAAGTGCTTAAATATATTTTCTTGATAAGCAGAAACATATTCTTGAAAGAAGTTTACATTTGATATGGTAAAAAGAAGATTTAACAAATAGAGTTTAAATATAATAGAATTAATTTTTATTTATTCTATACAGAATTTCTTAAAATTAAAATTTCTACATATTTTAAAAATATATATAAAATTTAAGAAATATTATTTTTGTATATTCATTTGAATTTAAATGTTTTTTCAAAGTAAATCGATTTTTATTATCTTATTGACCGCATTTATACTGCTAACTTTACAATTAAACATCTGCAGACAGCCAACTTACCAATCTGACTAAACACTGTCAAAAAACAAATTGTAAGCAAGCCCTGGCTCACTGCAGGCATGCTACAGTAAGCTTACAGTCCAACTTAAAGCTTATCAAGAAAAGCTCGCAGCATGACAGTGGTCAACTGACAATCAGGTTTCAACTTTTTTTTTTATATAAATGCTAATATTATGGAAAAAAAAATGCCTTGAGACATTATATTTATTAAAATATAATACATTTTCTTTAAAATAATCATTTATGTATATTATTTTTTGCATCAAATTTGTTTTCTCCATTTTGTAAATCCTTTTGGACGGATTTGTGATTATTATAAAAAAAACAAATATGAAATAAATAATTTTTTGGTTGTAATTTGTTTAAACAAGTCTTGTTTGTGTTCTCCTGATAATGGGATGAAAACTTTGAAACCGGTAGGGTTATACCATTATATTAAGTGGAATAAACATTGTTTGATTAAACAAATTACAATGTTTCTTGAATCTTAGAAAAGACATTTGTTTCACTTGGTGTTGTCATGTTTATAAATTTTTAATGAAATAAACAAAACACTTATTTTGTATTAACCACTGTTTTATTTGAGTACATTACCGGTTTCAAATACCTCCGTCTTCCTCGTCAGGTGAAGTTGAACTGACAAGGAAGACGGAGGTCTTTGAAACCGGTCTTGAACTCAAATAAAACAGTGGTTAATACAAAATCAAAAATAAGTGTTTTTTTTTTTCTTTTATTGAATTTTTTAATTACAATGTCTTTAAACTCTTCCAGAGTGTTAATGCCTTTACTATAAATCATTTATTTTGTAGTGTTGAAGGTGGATGCTCCATATTCTATGGACCGCAATGCGTATTAATGTCTCTATCATTCAAGAGGTAGAGTTAACCAAAATTCTTTCGACAACACGCAAGAAAATAATTCTATCGTACTTGAGGCATGTTGCCAGAAAGAATAAAGAAATATTTTTGGCTCTTTCGTTAAATTTCGTATTTTAATGTATTGCTTGGAAACAGAGGCACTGCCAGGTTTTTTGGTGCCTTTATCGAATTACGTACGTGTGAATGTCGATATATTAAAATTTTGTCTAAGTATTAATATTTGAAATTCAGAACCTAAACAGTGCCGAGGGTACCAACATGTTATCGGTGCCTCTAGCGACTGTGAAAATACTAGCGCCTCGATACGGTATTTGAAAGGGAATTTTTCTTCAAAAAATCTACTGTATATAGGAGATGAATGATACTTGATGCAAAATATTCATGGAAGTAACAGAAGAAGTCAACAGACGCTAACGAAGAGTAAAAAAATTGTCTGAGAAAAGAATGGAAAGAGAAAGGGTTAATGGAAAACTTTTAGGGTGACGAAATCATTAATAATTTGATCGAAATTGATTATGTTCGAAATCAAATGGTCAATAGAAAGAAAAGTCTTATCTAATAATATATTTTGTCCAAAATTACTAAAACTTCAAAATCTTAATTCATCAAAGAATGCTCAGAATTTCTAAGTATCATCGTATCTTGAATGCCGAGGTACTATGCCGAGCAGATGTAGCTCTTAATTACCATAAAATGCCGAAAAGTTGTTTATTGAAGTCATATATTAAGAGAAGAGAAATATCACTTCTTAAAATTAATTAATTAATTATATACAAGACCTGTGTCCGCCCCATAATGACATACAGCATAGAGTCCAGAGCCGACACTGTCAGAACCAAAAATCTCCTTCGAACCAGAGAAATGAAGGTACTCAGGAGTATCGCTGGCAAAACCCTTCGTGATAGAGTACAAAACACAGAAATCCGAAGGATGTGTGAAGTTGAAGATATTGTCAGATGGGGACAACAGAGAAGAAGGTTCTGGAACGAACATATATCCAGAATGGCGGAACCAAGAGCCGTAAGAATGGCCAGGGACAGTATCCCCCAAGCGAGCAGACCTCCAGGATGACCTCTTAAAAGATGGAAAAACAGCTGGCAGTCGACGTCACAAGAGGGAAACAATGATGCAGGACCATAACAGGTCAACAGGCCTAAAAGAAGAAGAAAATTAATTTTGATGGATAAAATCGAAATCGGTAGGAAATTCCTGTATTGGTTAGGCAATATTTGCGAATGGACAGGTTTCCAGACAGTTGAAGAGCTGTTCCATGCCATCAAAGATAAATAGTTTCCCAAGAGTGATGGACAACATGAGGGGGACAGAACAGCGCACGAAGAAGAAACCTTCTTCAGCATAGGGATGGTCACGAACATAGACACAAAGGTGTACTTCAGATATTTGCTTCTGGAGCCAGTGCTCCGATCGCCTCACCCTTGTCTCAGATCTGCTAATTAATAACTATGCCTCTATTATTTTCTTCAAATAGATGCAATTTTGACATCTTGCCTCTCTCTAGGAACATAAAAAGCCAACTTTATTAAAAGCACCGCTAAAACCGATGCTAACTTATACATCGAAGACCTGAACACTTTCAAAGTGGTATGAAAGAGTTCTCAATACCTTTGAAAAAAACATTCTTCTCAGAATATACGGTCCAATTTATGACAGTGGCACATAGAGACAGTCGTATAACGAGGAGTTCTACACTCTGTATGGTGAAGTTAGCGTAGCAAAAGTTATCAAAACCATTAGACTGCGCTAGCTTGAGCACTTATATCGCATGCAGGACACTGATCCTACAAAGAAGGCTTTGTTTAGAGATCCAAATGGACATAAAATGAAATGCTGGATTGTGTGACAGAGAATTCTATTATGCTGGGTTATCAGAGAAGGAATGCTACTGAGAGAGATAAGTGACAGAGAATCCTGCAATCTGCCGAAATCCATCTTAGGTGATGAGGATGACAATGACTGCATCCTTCAGTATTTTGCATCAATAATCAGTCTCTCTGTATGTGAAAATTATTTAAAAACGTTTGTACTTAAAATACTTTTATAATTTTAACTGTTTTTTTTTTAAATAAATAATACCAGGTCTGTAAATATGAAACCGGAATTCGCTTATAGATTGCTCTAGTTATCAATGTAGTAACTGTCAAACCGCGTCATTGGCGCCTTTTTCTTGTGTTTACATTTGGCAAAGACTTTTAACTCACAACAATACAAGTTTAATACAACTATATATGTTTTCATAGCGTTGAACATGTCTGTTTTTCACTTACCAATTATGATGGTACACGCACTTGCTGAGCAGTGCTTCACTTCTTACGAAAATGTACGAAAATGGCTCGATGATTGGTTTGCCTCAAAAGAGAAAAAGTTTTTTTGGCGTGGCACCCACAAATTGCCGGAGAGATGGGAAAAATGTGTAGCTAGCGATGGGCAATACTTTGAACAAAATATTTTTTACCATTTTCGTACAATAAATGTGTATTTTCTATAAAAAAAATCCAGTTTCAAATTAACAGACCTGATATATGTATAATATTATAAATTTACCAAGCATACTTAATTATTGTTTTAAATAATAAAAATTTTACCTTACTTGTTTAAAATATTTAAAAACTAAACATGTAATAGTCTCACAATTAATGAGCATATTGCTGAATTTATGTTATTTTACCTGCGATGGATATAAAAAATGGTGCATGGCTGTACAATAACCTACTTTTGATAATACAGTCGTTTTAAACCCAAAGGTTCGATAAACAGGATTTTATTGTCTTCCAATGTTGTCTCCCCATGTTGTCTCCAAATTGCTGCTTTTAAACCAGCAGAATGTGTCATATAAATCAAATTACCTAGATAGACAGTGAGATTATGGCTAGAAAGCATTGCTAGATTGTGTTTCTTCCGAATATATGTAAATGTAACCTTAAAATTTTCTTTGTATTCTATTCTGTAGCAGATGTTCTATTTCTAAGTGGCCTGGCAATAAAACAATTAAGATGGGTCTATTAAGCACCCCATAAAAAACAAAAGAACAAAATACAGAAACAAAAACATCCATAAATACGATTGCCGGAAAATGTCTCGGCATCTGGCAACTGAAGAATAGCGGTGCAATCAATATTGCAGAATGGCGCATGTGAGAGACACTGCATTGAGCCACTTTTTCACTTACCAATTATGCTTATTAATTGAGAGACTATTCAAAAAAAATTAAAAAAAAAGAGTATTCACAAAATAATTAGAATTGTGTAGAAGATAAAGGGTCTTTCAAATTGAGCGATTTTTTTAATTCAAATTTTTTTATTTCTTGAATAAAACACACAATTTGCTTTGATTTCAAAAACTTTTTATCGGTCGTTGAAGTGTATGATATTTAAACGCAAAAAGCAATATCCGCATAATGTCCAACTCTTGCAGCTCCACAGATTTTCGATGACATTTTGGCAAAATTGCGGTTCTAACTCGCCAATAACGCGAATAATTTCGTTCTTCAGCTCAGGAATTGATCGGGGGTCATTCTTATGGAACTGGCTTTTCATGTAACCCCAGAAGAGAAAATACCAACGGTGTCAGATCACATGATCTTGGTGGCCAATTAACATCACCGTTTCCAGAGATTACAATACATAAAAGAATTCAACAATTTGAACACGTTGTATTGTATACAACTCCATTTTTATAAATGTCATATATTACACTTCTCAAATGTCACAAGACCCAGGCAAGTACTCGACGCCATCTGTGTTTTATCCAAGAATTTAAAAAAAACGCTCAAAATGAAAGATCGTTTATCATGGAAGTTAAAGACCTAAGAAAGGTTTTGAGGAACATTTTTCAAGATGTATGAGATACATACAATCTAACAAAGAAATCTGTCACTGAGTGGTCCTCCAAATTAAGATGAATATTTATTTACTTTATCAAACTGCAACTCTATATAAGAATATTTAATAGTAAATTACTTTGTTATTCCACTAATTACATTAATCATCGCTATAGATGTTTCTACCTCCTATACAAAGACCCTCTTCAGACTTCGGGCATCATTCCGCCTGAGGAGAGCCTCGGTATAGGAGGTAGAAACAAGTGTAGCGATGAATGTTATTTGTGGAATAAAAAAGTAATTTATTTTTAACTATTTCTTGACTTTTTCACACAAACACGAAATACAGCTGTTACCTGGACACTTTTATAAATGTGTCTGCAGTCTTAGTCTTACGGTTAGCATATATGCTTTGCAAGCGGAAACCCTAGGTTCGATTCCTGGCAGATTCAATTTCATACCTGAATATTTATTTTTTTGTAGCTTATATGCTGCAAACCGCTACTAAATCGCCACTAAAAACTACACATAAATAGCACTATATAAAACTCGGTTATATAAATCTGAAACAAAGTGAACCTGTCAATTTTGGAACATTGATCTCCTCACCAACACTAAATCCACAAGATGGCTGACAATCATGCTCAATCACAAAGATAGCCTATCAATTGTATTTATGAATGTATGAAAAAGTCTACAAGGGACAGATTTGTTTTCTCTTTCCCATTATAACTCTGCACTCTTCTGAATTTGATGGACCACTCCTTGACAAATTTCCAAAGTACGGTGTCACCAACACTTATACAGATATAAAATGGTGATAATTGCTTCATGAACTAGCATAATTTTTTTATGCTAAGGTCGATTTAAAATTAAGCATTTATAAATATTTTTTATTTAATTAAATAAGTTCACATTGAATTACTTTTTTCTACTTTTGCAATTAAATAATAATTGAATTAAGACTATTTATATTTTTTTTTAGCTTTAAGCTTTTTTACTTTATTTATAAGTGTTCTTTATATCTTGAGAATTTTATAAATACGCATTTATACAGGTTTTGCACTTCAAATTCAACCTTATGCACTTCAAATCGAATTTAGCCTTCTGCAAATCAAATTCAACCTTTTGCAAATCAAATTCAACCTTTTGCAAATCAACTTCAACCTTTTGCAAATCAATTTCACCCTTTTGTTAACAAATTCAAAATTTTATAATACAAGACTTATTGAATAATAATTAACAATTCATCAATATTCATAATTATCTATACAAAAACTGACATATGTGGATACTTAATAACTTAATCTTTAATGGTTCTCCTGCAGCAGCTGATGGTAATTTCATATGTTCATACCTAACGAATAGCAAAAGGTTGAATTTGATTTGCAAAGGGTTGAATTTGATTTGTAAAAGGTTGAGTTTGGTTTGCGAAAGGGTTGAATTTGATTTGCTAAAAAGTTTAATTCGATTTGCAAAAGGAGTGAATTTGATTTGCAAAAGGTTGAATTTAATTTGCAAAAGGTTGAATTTGATTTACAAAAAGGTTGAATTTGATTTGCAAAAGAGGTGAATTTGATTTGCAAAGGGTTGAATTTGATTTGCAAAAGAGGTGAATTTGATTTGCAAAAAGTTGAATTTGAAGTGCAAAACATGTAAACTTTTTTTAGATTTAGTCTCTTATTATATTATATTATGTATTTTAATTATAATAATTACATTGTATTTAATCTTTTTTTAAATTTAATTTATAGATTAGATTTCTACCTTATTGTATAAGATGTGTTAAGTGTTTAGAAAAAGATATGTGTTTAGAAAAAGATAAGTGTTTAGAAAAGAATGTTAATAATTCGAAAGTCATACATGCATACCATGTCGCCATTTGCCTGTCCGAGTAGATAAAGTACAGAGTGCCAGACTTTCCTATCTCAACGCACATCCTTCGACTCTTCTACATCCATGCAACTTCTACAATTTCTCTAATTTCGTGCATTTCCTTCTTATTCACTTGATCCAACCATACTTACTTATCCTTGGTCTTTCATTACCACGCCTTCCATTCACATTTTGCACTATATATTTGTTTTGTTAGTCTTTCTTCATTCATTCATCCCCCGTGCCCAAACCCTCTCAGAGGGCTCTTCTTCATCTTACTGAATACATCAGTTTGAAGTTCACATTCATTCTGTATTCTGTCATACATTTTACGTTCTTAATACACGCATTACTACAGTATTTATTTGGCTTCTTTCTTCTTTCATCATCCATGTTTCACTCCCATACACCAAAATTGGTACTAAAAGACACTTGTGGACTTCCATCTTACCAAATTTTGATACTATCCAGTTAAAGTGCCTTATTGACTAACAATGTCACTCATAACCCTTCCACCATCTGAAAAAATACTACCTTAACACTTGCCACCCTATGATGGATAGTGAGTGACCAGGACTTACATAATAAAATAATTTAATAGCTAATTACAAATAATAAATAACCTAGCAGATTTTGCATAATTTTAATTTAAAAATATACATTTTTCACTGGATGCTGGGCGTCCAGCATAGTGGCTGGCGGAATTGTTTAGCACAGTAAGGCAAGTGTTTACAGCAGAATTCTTCCCAGACCCCCTCCGAGTGCTTTTTTTCATCTAACTCAACTACACAACAGCCTCAAGTTCACATTCATCCCTAATCACTTCATTTCGTATTCTGTCATACATTATCACCTCATTTATCCTTCTCAATGCACGTATTTCAACACCATTTATTAAATTCCTTTCAGTATTTTTCCACATATACATTTCATACCCATAACATTGGTTCTTTAACCCTTCCTTCACTGTGATGTGTAACTAGTATACATTGCTTCTAAAAACTTTAATATCTCTATAAATATAATAAATACTGGGTTCAGATTTTTGGTATTCCTCTGTAATACATTTACGCATTGAATGAAAAAAATAATGATTACCACATATTGAACCCATCAGAGATATTTTGTGAAAATCGGGAATAAATTCACCAATACAATCAAACTTGTGCCAGTGTGTGGCGTAGGTATATATTAATTATAAAAAACCGCTATGGGTGAGGAATCGACGCTATTAATGTCTCACTCTACTTCGGTATATGGGAACACAAGAAATAGAATCTCAGTTCGCTCGCTTCTCTGGCTCTGTAGGTCGGCGGCTTTCGGTAGAGGTGGTCGCTTTGCCTGTTTTGTGAACGTTGGCCGATGTTTTTTTTTCATGTTTTTAGCAATTAGATTTCAATTATTATCACTTTTGACTTCAAATTACACAACACCGGAACGGGTGGATTTTTTTAGCACAGGAAGGGAATCCACTAAATGAAAATGGTGAATCTATGAATAATTGCAATGTATAGGTGAACAGTAGAAGATTAGAACGAGTTGAGGAATTTGGCTATTAGAGGAGAATGTATTTCAGAGATGATAAGAGAGAGCATTAAAATGAATTGGTATAAATAGGGGTTTACTGTATAAATGATTGTTATAGTTCAGAAATTCTAGGATGAGTCCTGTGACAGCTCACAAATTTGCCCCAATACAACCTTATGTAATATATTTACCTAAATACCTAAATAAATTTATTAGAATCGAGGCTTATATTAAAGTTGATAAAATAATTTAAATTACTGAACATCGTTACAAGGTTGTATTGGGGCAAATTTGTGAGCTGTCACAGGACTCATCCTAGATTTTCCGAACTATAGTTCTTAATAAATGTATTTTAGATAGTATTTAAAAAATATATTAATAAATATTGTAGCGTATTTGCTTTTACAGTAGTTATTTGTCTTTATGTATATACAGTGGAACCTTGGTTTTCGAACATAATCCATTCCAGAAGGCTGTTAAAAAACTGATTTGTTTGAACCCTGAATTCATTTTTCCCATAAGAAGTAATGTAAATTGCATTAATCCGTCCCAGACTCCAAAAATACAGAGCGCAGTAACACAATAAATTGATTAAATGATATTTAACTGTACTGAGGAGAACTGACAGTGTAAGTGGAAGGTGGAGAGGGAAAATGTTATTGTTTGGAAAGGGAATCAATCACCTTGCATGAAAACATCAAATGAGTATTCTTCTGGAGTCCTTTCTCTTTTCCGTCTCAATAAAAACCTGTCCAAAAAGCTTTGCTTCTATCTGCGTTTTAAAGTTTTTCTGAAGTGAGACATGGCTTTATTATTAAAAATGTATGTTCGAGAACCAAATTAAAACAATTTATTTAAGAACCAAGGTTTCACTGTATTACTATTATGTATAAGTGCCTCAAACCATCAAGTGCCTTAAAGGCAAGATATTAGCGATGAGATTTTTATATGAAAAAAAAAAATGTTGTCTACCCCTGATTTTGGGGCAAAATAAACAAAAATGCAATCGTTCACTCCGTTCAGTGCTGAAAATACCTGATAACGTTCACAAATACTTTTACTAGGTGCTCAAAATGTCCATAACTGGTCAAGTCCCATTCCTTTGAACGGATTAAAAAAGTGGGCCCGGAGTGCCCTAAAGGGTATGATAGGGTCTGTAATGGTATATGACAATGATTTCTGTATAACCTATACATACTCGCACTTTTTCACTATTTTTTAATTATGGGCTAATATTTAAGTACTGTCGTGATTTTAAAATAAATTATTCAGGTGTCAATGTTTTATCTATTGTATTATACCTTAGAATTTTTTTCACTGTGTCGAGATACAATAGAACAAAATCTTAATTTCAACCTGTAGAAGTCAACTGTAGAACATATAGGCTTTCTCTCTTCTTATCCTTATTCCTCTTTGAGTTTTACACACTTCATCTACTAACCGTAGGAAAACCACTTTGAAGTCATTGATCCATCTTGTTCGAGGACGCTATTGTAGCATTTTGGTGGTTTGCAGCTTCTACTCCAAAACATGATTGATCCATCGATCATTTGGAATATATTATAGACTTTTCATTTCTTCTTCAACTAGGCAATCATTTCCACAACATCCCACACATTTTTTTTGTTACGAACCATATAGGCAGAGCCAGAACAAGGTGTTTTGGCAGCTGGGGCGATGCAATATAAAGTTACTTTGAATAAATAGCACTATTATGGCTGCTTTGCAAGCTAAAATAGCAAGCTACTCAAGTATTTGAAATAAAAAGCAGTAACAGAACTATTTTACACTTCGTCGTTGCTGGGTCTTGCAGACGAGGATCCCCTCATCACTCCAACGTCAATCTTGAGCTGCTCTTCCACGTCGATCATGTGGTCTTCTGTGATGAAAGAGCCCAATCCTATATGCGCACTCCCGCAGATGTCACAGACATGTGAATCTGACTGAGTCACCTGGCAATGTTAATGCATGTTCGCAGCACACTGACTATTTCTCACACGTCTAGCCGTTGTAACACCATCAGCCCGAGAACAGATGGTTCCTCATCCTCCGTCGTCCTGTGCCACCTGCCACCTGCACAAAGTCAACGACTCTTGCAGACTGTCCTTAAAGCGCTTTTCCTGGCCACCAACCCTTCGTTTGCCCACTACTTCTCCGTACAAGACACATTTTAGGAATCTATGATAGTCCATGCGTATCACATGTCAAGTCCATCGCAATTTCGCCTTTACAACCATATCATCTATAGGTTAACAGTTAGAGCGTTGCAGGGATTGAGACATTTCTTACATGATCACTCCAGCGGATCGGAAGGATTGAACGAAGGAAACGCTGGTGGAACATTCCAAGGCTTTGAATTTACAGCTTCTCTTAGGATGAAGTGTTTTACTTAGCAACACTAAGAAGTATTTTTTAAATTAATAATAAATTGATGTAATATTTTAATATTGGGTGTTAACATAAGTTGTGTCCGTTTTTTTCCAATTTAATAATGAGCACCAAAAGTAAAACAGACTGGTAAAGGTTATACGTCATTCGAAAGATAATTTTCTGCTCTACAAGATATTGTGTTTGCTTTTACGTTACATATATTATTTTATTTGATTACAAGCCTTCAAAATGGAATGTCAAGTAGACGAAAGTGAGCATTTTCGACACCTTCTGTTCGCGTTCAATCGAGGGAATAAAGCTGTCAAAGCTGCTCGCGATATTAGCGAAGTGTACTGTGAAGATGCTATGAATGAAAGGACAGCTCATCGATGGTTTTTGCGTCCCTAAGATGGTAATTTCGACCTGAAAGACATGGAGCGTTCCGGACGACTAGTGGACTTCGATGAAGACCGCTTAAACCATATTATTCATGAAGATCCTCTTCAAACCACCGTAGAATTGGCTGAGCAGATGAATTGTAGTCACAAGAGTGTATACAGCTATCTTAAATCAATCAATGGGCAAAGTCCAGAAGTTCGTCGCTTGGGTTCCACATGTTTTGAGTGAAAACAACAAAAATCAATTGTCGAACGTTAATTTTCTTTAATTTGAACTTCTGGACTTTTCCCGTTATAACCTTTACCATTTGTTTTACTTTTGGTGCTCATTTTTAAATTGGAAAAAAACGGACACAACTTATGTTAACACCTAATAGTTTCCTCTCTTCTAGAAATTATTTATTATTATATATCATTAGATTTATAAAAAGTACAATTTTTATTGTTTAATTATCTAATATTTCAAGGATATATTATATAAGCATTTTGTCATTTTAATTTTTGAATATTATATTTATATGCAAAAACACAAGACTTTTATGCCATTAAATGTGTGAAAATAACTACTTGTCTTTTTCTTTACCTTTCCTAACTAATCCATTACTTATAATTATTATTATTGATGTATCAGGTACTCGGAAATGACCCAGTACCTGGAAATATTTTCAGTACCAGCAAATGACCCGAATTATTGAACAATTAAATTATTGAACAATTAAATCTCAATACATGATGGCAGAAATAATAATTTGTCTACGTTTCTCTGCAGTAGTTTATTCCTTCTCTCTCCGCAGACAATACCCGCCTCGCTGCATATAACATTCTTTGGCTGGGTATGCTGCTATAGGAGGTGGTGATAAGTATTGCGACAGGATTTTGAGTACTTGGGCTTTCAGGATGAATGACGTGTGGAAAAGATTTGTGTGGGCTCGTGAGTGTGGGTTTCTTCTTGTTGTTTTAAATTTTGTTGTTTGAAATGTTGTTGTTTCCGTATGTTTTTTATTTTTATTCTTATGATTGTGTGCGGTATATTGTGGGATGAATATTTTTGGTCTTTCTGGAGTGATGATGTGTGAGGAGTTTAATTTCGCATGATGTTTCCAGTTGTAATTGAGTGTCACTGTTTGTCAGGTTGATAATGTGCAACGGGGTTTTGTTTTTGTGTAATCAAATATCGATATTAGAGGGAATGGTGTCTTGACTGAGTGGTTTAATATTTCAAAAGTGGTAAAGCAAGGATGTGTTATGTGACCCTGGCTGTTTAATATAATATTTACATATATTCATGTGTGAAAGAACTACAGAGATCAATGAACGGCATACCAATCAAATGTGAATGTATGTGGATTGCTCTATGCTAATGTTAATTTTTATTCTTATTGTGTGCCGTATATTATGGGATGAACAAGTTTGGTCTTTCTGGAGTGATGATGTGTGGAGAGTTTAATTCCGCATGATGTTTCCTTTTGTAGTTGAGTGTCACTGTTTGTCAGGTTGATGAGAACGTGCAACGGGGTTTTGTTTTTGTGTAATAAAAAATCGGAAAGAAGTATCGATTTATTTTTTCATGCTAAATATCCTCAGTGAGATACAGGCAAAAGCCTTGTTTACTGGGGATACGACAAATGAAAGGCAACAAATCCAGATACATTAAAATTGTATGTCCAAATTAAATTACCTGTTGTTTTTTCACAAATTATGTATATTTCTTGTCATGTGTAATAATAAATAAATAAAATAAAATTGTCGAGCCAATTTCGATAGTTTTGGATAATTTATATTTTTAATTTTTTTGGTCTCGAAATGAACTATTGTTAATGCGAAAAACCATGTATTTCATAATCCATAATAAAGTATTTATGAATTCCAATAAATTTAAATTTTTGCCCTAAATCATGAATCCACATAATAGCTGGTCTTGGCCGTAGTACGCCGGCGAGCAGTTCAATTCCCTGTGGCTCCCTCTTTATCACAATATCTCAAGATTATTATCGTAGTATGGGGTTTTGAGTATTCTTGCAGTATGCAAATAATTATGTATTTTTAAGCATTTTTTTTATTTAACCTTGAATAATTTCACAACTAAAGAGTAAAACTCATGAATCAATCAAGAGCCAGAAAATACGTTAAGAGTTATAAGAAAAAAAATGTGTGGTATATGAGTAAACTGCTTGTGGATATGTGCCCAGTGACATCTTTGGTTGTAAAACAGAATCACTTTTAGTTTGAAGTCCCGGGACTAACCAACAGATGGCACCTCTAATAACAAATCCATACCATTCTCAATTAGTACCAACTTTTAGAAGTTACGTGTTAAACTTTCATGACATTGTGTCATTGAGTTACAGTGGTTTTAGAGACGCTATTATTGCTATTTTCAAAACAATGGAAAAACCAAATTTCGTGTTGATAAAACATTGATTTTTAATGGGAAATAATACCGTTCAAACTCAGCGATGGCTTGAAAAGTGTTATCCGGGCTCTGCTCCGTCGAAAACAATCATTTGTCGGTGGTATGCTAATTTCTAACACGGTCGTACAGACACAAATGATGCTGAACGCTCTGGTTGTCCAAATGAGACTTACACCAGAAAACATAAAAAAAACTCTCAAAATCGTGATGGAAAATCGCAAAGTGAAGTTGCGTGAGATAGCTGACCTCCTGAAGACATCATTTGGTAGTGTTTACACTATTTTGCATGAACATTTTTGATCATGAAAAAGCTTTTTTCGAAATGGGTGCCGTGTTTGCTCACAATGGAACAGAAACAACAACGCATCGATGATTCAGAGCGCTGTTCGGCACTGTTTAACCCGAAATAAACAGGAGTTTTTGAGTCGGTATGTGACAATGGATGAAACTTGGGTCCACCGCTATACTCCGGAATCAAATCGCCAGTCAGCTGAGTGGAGAGCAGCCGGTGAAAGTCGTCCGAAGCGACAAAAAACTCAACAGTCAGCCGGGAAGGTTATGGCCTCCGTATTTTGGGATGCGCTTGATATAATATTCATCGATCACGTTGAAAAGCGAAAAACCATCAATAGCAAATATTACATAGCGTTATTGGAGTGTTTGAAGGCAGAAATTGCAAAAAAACGGCCCCATATGAAGAAAAAAGTTCTCTTTCATCAGGACAATGCACCGTATCACAAATAGATGGTAACGATGGCCAAATTGCATGAGTTGAACTTCAAATTGCTTCCGCACCCACCGTATTCTCCAGATTTGCCCCCCAACGACTATTGGCTGTTCGCAGACCTCAAAAAGATGCTCCAATGAAGAAGTGATTGCCGAAACTAACGCCTATTTTGAAACCAAAGATAAATCATTCTACACGGCTGGCATAGAAAAGTTAGGAAAGCGTTGAAATGAATGTATCGCTCTTGAAGGAGACTATGTTGATCAATAAAGAAGAATTTTGGCAAACAAATGTTGTTTTAGTAGTTAGTCCCGGGACTTATTGATCGATGTGTTATATGTCATTTATGGGTATATTGTCGGTTGTTCCATAAAATAAAAAAAATCAAAATATGGTTTTTATGTGGTTTATGAGTTTTACTCTTCAACTGTGAACATTAATTTGTCAAAAACTTTTAATTATAGATTATATCGTTATGAAGTACGTGACCAAATAAAAACCAGTCACATCATCAAATCTATACTAAGCGTTTAAACATAAACAAGTTTGTGCAAACGAGTGACCATGTAAAAATTTAAAGTTTTTTTTAATATTTCATACGCGCTGTCTGCCCTTTAAAAATTGTGCATATTTTTTTACCATTATATATGTTACGTCTCAATATTGCTGAAATATGTTGACAAAACTTTAATTTTAGTTCGGAAATTCTAGGATGAGTCCTGTGACAGCTCACAAATTTGCCCCAATACAACCTTATGTAATGTATTTACCTAAATAACTTGCTATTTATTAGAATCGAGGCTTATAGTAAAGTTGATAAAATAATTAAAATTACTGAACATCGTTACAAGGTTGTATTGGGGCAAATTTGTGAGCTGTCACAGGACTCATCCTAGAATTTCCGAACTATAACTCACATCATTTTTATAGTAACAAAAAATACTACGATGTTCCCAGTCAGTTTTAATAACCTTATAATTCGTAAATTTTGTGAAATTTGGTTCCCTGAATTTTTAATTAACGGACCTTTACTGTATGTCTATAAATAAAGCAACACAATACTCAATTTAACGAAAATTATATGATATTTCTTCACTCAACTAAAAACAATAATACAGTAGACTCTCGATTATCTGGGGCCACATTAAATGGATTGCCAATATGGAAAAATAACATATATTTTGATTATAGTTAAGGCATTAACATTGTGGAGGTTTAAAGACATTGTAATTTGTTTTATCAAACATTGTTTATTCCACTTTTTGTAACGGTATATCCCTACCGGTTTCAAGGCTTTCACCTCATGTTCAGAATAAATCCTCTAATTTATTCTGAAATGGCTAATCATTGTCACCGTGAAAACCATACTTTTTCTATCGATGATGTCAAATTCTTACATATCAGTAGTAACGGAAATAAATTGGACAGATCATCGGACATCATTGATCGATTGACATCGGAGATCATTGGACAGATTTCTAAGTCATCGAGGCGAACATCTGGCAAACATATATATACCAAGAATCTCTCCGCTGCTCGCCGAGGTCGTCCCATGCCTCTCTCAATCCTCAGTCCCCAACCCGAATGTCCCCAACCGTTAGAAGCGTGTATATCGGTACCAGTTCGAACAGAATTTTCAGTCTTGTTTGTGCTCCCCTGAAGATGAGGTGAAAGCCTTGAAACCGGTAGGGTTATACTGTTACAAAAAGTGGAATAAACAGTGTTTGATAAAACAAATTACAAATAACATAAATGTGTCAATTATTTTTGACTGTAACAAAACATTTTCATTTTCATGAGTTTTTATTCTAATTTTAAATGGACCTTTCTTAAAAAAACCAAGCTTCGTAAAACATTCAAATATGATACGTAATTTGTAAAGTTTCTTCCTTCGGTCTTCTTCCCACTGGTATAATTTGTCTTCTCTCCAAGTCTTACGGAGACTATAATCGGAAGCAAGTAGATTTCCCTTAACTCAAAGAAGGATAGTTAAAAAATAAAACAAGTGAAAAAAATTCATAAAAATATATTATAGGACATAAAAATCATGACAAGCTTTATTTATAATCTTTATATACTTCAATAAATTCTCTTACTGCACACGTACACCGTATTTACAATAACATTTTATAAACAAAATATATATTTAATATAAAAAATCAGTTATACTGTTTCAAGAATAGATATCAATACAAAATTTTATATATATTTCAATAATACATCACATTCTGTCCCTATTGTGGTACACGGAGAGGTCTGACCTCGTGGGTTATATATTATATCAACTATAAATAGTTACTACAGTCACTCAAAAATAACGAACTCGGTTATAACAAGAAATTATTCAATTAATTTGGTTTATTTACGTAACGACAATGAATACCTCGGAAGTATCCAAGTGGAAGACCTCGACCCAGAAACCGAAGTCAAGTGCAGAATTTAATCATCTCGTGTGACTTTTAATAAAATGAGAAGCGTATTCTGCGATGATAATCTAAACTTGAAACTTCGACAACGGTTAGTCAAATGCTATGTTTGGTCAGTGTTATTGCATGGAGTGGAATCATGGACCCTCAAAGTTGGTAGTATGAACCGACTAGAAGCATTCGAAATGTGGATGCACCGGAGAATGCTACGGATACCCTGGACAGATATGGTTAACTACACGAGGGTTCTTCAAAGAGCGAAAGTTGATTGAGAGTTGCTGACTAATATTAAAATCCGAAAGGTGTCCTACTTCGGTCATGTACTTAGAGGAGCAAAGTACAAATTACTGCATCTGATCATCCAAGGCAAAATAGAAGGCCGAAGAGGTGTTGGCAGGAGGCAAATCTCCTGGCTCCGCAATATACGTGATTGGACTGGCATAAGGGGCGTTGGAAATCTTTTTCGGGCTGCCGGGGACAAAGATGCCTACTCTTAACTGATATTCAATGTTGGGGGGCACCTGACATGACACTGAGAAGAAGAAGAAGAACGACCGTGAAGACGAGAATTCTAAATAAGCTAGAAGCATTCAAAATGTAGATTCATCGGAGAACGCTCACAATTATCATCATATCTCAGACACCGAGGTGCTGCGTCGAAGAGGTGTTGAACGAAAGTTCTTAAATACCATAAAATGCGTATCTGGGCCATAAATTGAGCTTGAGGGTGAAAAATGTCACGTACAAAAATGAGAGACGAAACCAAATTAGTAGAAAGTGGCTGTTTTGGTTCATTTTGATACCGGCAGATTTATTCTATTGTAGCCTTAAATTGAGCTTGAGGGTGAAAAACGTCACTTACAAAAATGAGGGATGAAACGGAATTGGTAGAAAGTGACTGTTTTGGTTCATTCTGATACCGGCAGATTTATTCTGTTGTAGCCTTAAATTGAGCTTGTGGGTGAAAAACGTCACTTACAAAAATGAGGGATGAAACGGAATTGGTAGAAAGTGACTGTTTTGGTTCATTCTGATATCGGCAGGTTTATTCTGTTGTAGCATTACGGAAGGCAGATTTTTTATATAGCACTTTTATTGTATTGCTTAATAGCAATATAGTAACTAATTATTGGAGTATATAAGTCACAGAAAAAGCATAAATTCAAATATTATTAATCCACCAGGAATCGAATGTAAAATGCTCGGCATCATAAGGCAAATCGAGTGACACGACAGGATGAATGGTTCTTGTTATAACCGAGTTTCGCTGTACATAATTTGTATATAAAATGATGATACTTATAATGTTGCTAACTCCAAATACCTAAAATATGGAATAACCAACTTTTGGAAGTAACCCCGTGATGAGGTATTTTTAATTTGATATGACTAAGAATACATAAAACGTGATTTTTGATCGGGATCAAATCATTATTTATCATATAATTTAATTCAATGCTCGAAAATACATCGCTTAACACATTCACTGCCGACCATACGATATCGCATATCGGGTGTATGCTGCCGTCACAAACAAAAACGCAGCTAACGGGAAAAAAGAAATTTAACTACGAGGGTGGTCCCAGAAGTACCCGACCTGACGTATAGATGGCGGTTGTTGCTTTAAAAAATTCGCACCCTATTCGCCAATTTAGCCCCCTCGGATTATTTTCTTTTTCCAAACTTGAAAAAATGGCTCGGTGGTAAAAGATTTGCCAACAATGAAGAGGTGGAATCTGCGGTTGATGGCTATTTTGAGGCGCTCGACGGTTCTCACTTTAAACAGGGTATCGAAGCTATTGAACATCGCTGGGAAAAGTGTGTCGAGCTGAAAGGAGACTATGTTGAGAAATAAAAATATTTTTTCCCAAATTTTTTGTGTTTTCTTTGTTAGGTCGGGTACTTTTGGAACTACCCTCGTATGTTAAGTATGAGGCAATATTCCATACCAAATTCTGAACCATAATCCATAAAAAAATACAGAAAACCATTTATTTCAATACAAAAATCGACATAATGTCTTTTTTAATTTTACAAAATACTAGGTTTTTCTAAGCAAAACAATAATAAAATGTGATTCATAAGCAAAAAGTATGTATGGAGTATCTTGATGTACGGCTGCGAGACATGGTGCCTATCCGAAAGAGATAGACGAAGACTAGAGGCTTTTGAGATGTGGTCCTATAGAAGACTATTAGGAATTTCCTGGAGAGACCGCATCACAAATGAAGAGGTTCTCCAACGAATCGAAGGAGGAAGGCACCTGCTCAGGATCCTGTCCGAAAGGCGTGCAAGATGGATCGGTCATATAATACGACAAGAGGGCCTCTTGCATGCCATAATGGAGGGTATGACCGAGGGGACAAACTCTAGGAGACGCCCACGCCGAGAGTACCTGGAGGACCTGTTGGTGGACGTGCGCTGCTCAACATATACAGATTTAAAAAGAGCCGCACAGGACAGGGGGGAATGGAGGAGAAGAGTTGAAATTGCTGCAAACCAGTCTTAGGACTGCAACCACGGAGAGAGGGAAGCAAAAAGACAGCAAGTGCCTATGCGTTTGCTGCGTTTTTGCTTATGAATCACATTTTACTGCTTTTTTGTTTTTGAATCACATTTTTAAACAGCAATGAAAAACATAAAAATGCAGTTTTCTCAAAACTTAACTTTTGCCATTAGCTGCGTTTTTGCTTATGAGGGCAGTGCTACTCAAACTGTAGTGCCCAGATCAGTACTAGTTCGAAAACAGTTTGTTATTGGGCCGTATAGAGAAAATTATAACACAAATAATAAGAATTATGCGGTAGTTCTTTTTGGACAGTATTCACTAGTCTTGAGTTGCCTAGTACTCAGCCCCTAGTCCTCTGACATCTCCAAGCCTTCACCTTTGGTTCTAAGTAACTGTCAGTGCTCGGACTTGGTGGAAGAGCACAGAGGCTGGTCTCTTCTGTGTCTGTGTTTTTTCTATCCTCTCTTTACATCCTTCCACTTCTTATTCACATTACTATATCTCAAAACATTTCTACAACATTCCTGCTCCCGTTCAACATCTACAAGAAGATGTGCACTTGTGAATCTGGGACATAGTACTATACCCCAAAATACTGTGTGTTGGCGGCAGCAGAGCTCACAAAATATACAACATGTATATAATTCATACGCCAATGGGAAACCACCACACTATTTTTCTCAAGAAAACCGCATAAATATGTATTGTATTACATTTTCATTGTATACAGTATAACCTGACGGGCTAATTGCCATGTGGCAATATCTTCCAACCAACCAGAAAGATGTTAAAGAGGTCTAAACCCTTTTAATCCCAGCATATTTTCACAAAAAAACTGTAGAAAAAAACTCTATTTTATTTTTTATCTCAGTTAATATTTAGTTTTAAAAGTGAATGATTCTCAAAGTTTAAAAATCGGCCCCGTGGGATTTTTTCAATAAACCAGTTGAGTTTTTTCCAATAAACCAGGTTAAGTGAAAACCAGACTGGAATGTTTTTTTAAATAATCTAAGTTCCAACGGGAATTGAATCCAGAACCTCCAAGCTGAGAGACAAGCGTCTTACCAACTAGGCCACGGAAGTCGTATTACCAATATGCTCAACAATTTGTATATCATATTCCTCAGTATTGAGGGCACGACAAACAAGACGCATTTGAAATGCGTAATTCAAAATATGTGTCCAGTATATTTTGTAATGAAAAAAAAAACACTGGTCTACGAATACGGAAAGTTTAAGAAGCACTGTGCTAGAGGCCACTCGTGCGATATACCGTGGCCAACTACAGTATTTTATATGAGATAGTAAATCCCAACCGTATCGGAAAGTGTGACTATACAGTATCGGAAAGTGTTTGTACGTAACAACTCCGGATGAAATTTAATAGCCATATTTATTCATACAATTACGTACGATTTCAAACATACAAACTCGCATTATTTGAAACAGTTTTGTGCATTAATCGATCATTGTCAATAGAATCTTTGTTCGCCTTTTCTCGAGTAATATTCCAATTGGATTGATATTTGTCTACTTTCAAGTGTACGAGACATGGGTGGCATGTGCAGCTTTAGGAAGCACTTGAAGACAACCCTTTTTGGAATGTCATCAAAATTTATGATTGTATACATCACACTAATGGTGTGCATAAATAAAATAACTATTTGGATAAAACGTTACAAATTTTTTGTCAATAGTTAACGCATTGTTCGATAAAGCATTAATTTCAATTATTCTTGTGCATATTTTTATAGCCTATTTATAAATCTTCAGATGCTCCTTTTGGCTTGGCGTCCGTAAGCAAATATTGAGGTTTCCCTTTTATTACGTCCATTTTTCCTCAACAATTTGGAATTACGAATATGTTCAACAGTTAATAATCCTGAAATTATGTCCATTATTCCTCAACAGTTTAAGAACACATACAGGATGCGTTTTATGTTCCAGGTCGATTTTGTTCGGCCGCCATTTTGATTTGGCTATCATTTGTCAGTTCATATTTGACAATCGTGGAGAATGGTCAATAAAAGTTTATTACGGAGCATCTAACTCCGCAACAACGTGTTGAAATGATTAAAGCATTTTATTTAAATAATTGTTCAATTGTGAATACGCGAAGAAAATACCGTGTTTTTTTGGTTTAAATCATGTGCCAAGCAAGTCAACCATTCAGAGTGTAATGAATTATTTTGAAAATTTGCATACACTGGAAGATAAAGCAAAGTCTGGGCGATAATGTAGCCAACGTACGCCAGAAAAGATTGATGCAGTGAGGCAGAGTGTTGGTGTACGTCCGTGCACCTCTCATCGACGCCGTGCACAAGAATCGGGAATGTCTCCAACAAGTTTGTTATTGTCAAATATGAACTGAGAAATGATAGCCAAATCGAAATGGCGGCCAAACAAAATCGGCCTGCAACATAAAACGCATCCTGTATTTTTCTTCAAATCAACTTTTGTTCGCTGTCATTAGAAATATACGCAACCGTCAAATTTGATCGAATTTTGTTCGAAGTTTGTAAATCATTCTACCTACAGTTTCGGCAAAGTATTTTTATATTAAATTATAATTATGCTATACAGTTTCAACACAACTGCAGGGTAAAAGAATGCACGATCAGATGTTTTATTTTCCACGTCTATGTTTCTGTTCCATACATGGCATGGCACAAATAACATTATTGTGATATCAAATAAGAATTTAGTCACTAACTAAAGACAGGGGTTCTTAAAAATGGTTCTCTCTAAACAAATCCCTATGAACGCGGCAAAAAATTTCAGAAAATACATACACATATACCATCACGCAGTTTACCGTTGAAGTTGAGTTTACTAGAATACCGTTGTGAATTATCATCTTATCAGAGTTTGACACTGCCCAGTTCTTAGTGTCCCATTGACTTTGTTTGCTATCGCTACACGCTGTTCAATATCTTTCATAACCCTTCTATTATCTGCGAAAATACTACCTAAATAGCTGAATACCTCAACTTGCTTCAATATTTTATTGCTCACCCATCATATATTACATTTACTTTCATTGCTCACCCATCATATATGGGAATTTTTGGATTGTTTTGCACAGGAGGGAGAAGCTTTTCTGGACTCGTATCATGACGGGGGATGAGACGTAGGTGTGTCACTACACCCCGACAATTTTCCAACAATCAGGAGGTCGAGGAAGCTGTGAATAATTGGCTGAAAGAGTTGACAGCGGAGGTCTATGACACTGGCATACAAAAGCTGGTGCCCCGACTACAGAAATGTCTCGATCTCGACAGTGATTACGTTGAAGAATAGTTTAATATATTTGTGAAGTATCCTGTGAATTTCAATTAAACACAAGCATTTTTCGATCCTACATAAATGTTGTAACCTTACTTTCTGGATGACTCTCGTAGAATCGAGGATTAAGGATACCTCACATGGTTCATGTTTATTCGCTGGTACAAACTAGCTTCTCTGTTCACCATATTGTATTTTAAGAAGAAAAAAAACACCAGCTTAATAAGACCCTTGGGTGATCTTGCATCACAAGACAATGTAGTTATGTTTCGGATATGAGCACTTCAAATTCAAATATGTGATTCTGTGATGAATCCAAAGAAAAGGTTTGATTGCGGATAGTGAATTAGTAGGATGGCAACTCAAGAGGTTTTCAACAATTTGTTCTGTATACGATATAGTTTGGTGGGTTTATTTCCACAAGGCAATATCTCTGTCAACGGAAATCGAACCTGTCACCCCTGAAATGGAAGACAGACATCTTACTATCTAGGCCATGGTGATAGAACTGTAGGATTAGAAGATTGACAGGTGTACCATAAAGTCTTAAAAGGTAGTTTAGTTCGAAAAGAGTAAATTCACATTTTAAAAAGCAAGATACTTTTATAAGATGTAATGTCGTTATGTAGAAGGTAGATTTATACGCCACTCGACCGTTGACCCATTCACTACCATTCTCGTAAAACAGATTTTTGGAAAAGTCAACGTTTTTTTTCACACTGTGACTACGGACAGATCTCTAATATTTGACTTGAAAGATCATTCACTAGTGACGTCAATATCTTTTCCTAGCTAATAAAAAAAGCTGCATATTTCAAATTTCGAGAGTGGGGATCAATAGAAGAAGCTATCGGAATCAGTAATGTCCGACGAATCAGTAATAACGAGGAACTGTCCATATTGTCCGGCTATCGAAGGCCGCTTCTGCTATGCATTGATGGAGCCCTGTTTTTTGGTGAACATCACCTTCATTGATTCGTCTTCGTCCTGGAGTAGACGCGCCTTGGTACTCTTCGTACGATCAAATAACCTGGAAAAATACAATTCAGAAATAGAAATGACATACACAGTTTAATTAGATGGTCGCAAGAGGCTATTTAAGTTTATAATTTTTAATAGAAGTTACAATGTCTTTAGTTTGTTGTTTTTTAAATAGGCAATCCACTCAAACTAGGATGATTTGTGCCATCAAATTAAAGACATTATGCAAATATATTGGGAGTACAAATTAGTTCGGTCCGTTTCCAAAAGATGGCTCTGGCTGTTATGAATGGTTCATAGTGACAGCCGATTTTGGCGGTTTCAGAGAGGTTAGACATCTGCCAATAATATTCAGTTTATATCGCTTTGAGTTTCATGCAAAAAACCTTGTTTTGTACAGTGTTGAAAATGTCGAATTTTGTGTTAACCAAGCAGCATTTGCCGCTTGGCTAACACGAAATTCGACATTGCGAGAAAAACGTGCATTGCGAGAAAAACGGCCGGAATACGAGCAAAGACATGATAAAGTTATTCTTCTTCGTGACAACGCTCGGCCTCATGTCGCAAAAGTCGTAAAATAATATTTGGAAACGCTCAAATGGAATGTTTTACCGCACCTGCCGTATTCCCCGGACATTGCTCCTTCTGATTACTGGTCGTTTCGAAGGATGCAGCACAATTTGGCAGGTCACCGGTTCACTTCTTTCGTAGAAACCGAAAATTGGCTCCAAACATGGATCGCCTCAAAAGACGAGTCATTTTTTCGAGATGAAATTCGAAAATTGCCTGAGAGATGGGAAAAAGTAGTAGCCGGCGATGGACAATACTTTAATTGATCTGTTCATTGATTTTGTTTAGAAATAAATGCATTTTTTAACACAAAAAAACGGACCGAACTAATTTGTACACCCAATATAATGAAACTAATATTTAAAAAAAAATGGCAATTCTAGTTAATTTAAAAACTCGACTGATTAAGCTTCAAAAATTGAACAATCGATCTATAAGTGGAAAAGTTACATTAAGAAAGAAGAAACGCAACATTCATTGGACGCGGTTAAGATATGGCTTTAAGTAAATCAAATCTGTCTCGCAAAAGACAACCGAAAAATACATGATCCATAGTTTCATCATCCAGACCACACTCGCAGCCAGGATTCTCCACAATACACATTCTGTTAAGGTGACTAGCCACCATACAGTGGCCCATTCGCAAATGACAGACACTTCCATCTTGTCCATTCTTCATATAGGATGGCGCAGAGGAAATGCATCTCCCGTTCCGGCCATGTTTCTTGGCCTCCACGGTCTCCAGACTTGTCTGCATGCAAATTTTTTTTGTGAGGTTACCTTAAATCTAGAGTCTACGCAAACAAACCCCGCACGATACAGGAACTGAAAGTTTCTATTCGTCAAGAAATCGAATTAATACCAGAAGAAATGTTTGTGAGAGTGATGCGTCACTTTCAAGAGAGACTGCAGATATGTGACAGCGAAGAAGGGCAACACTTGCCTAACATTATTTTTCACAATTAATTTAAAGGTGCAATATTATTACTTTATTTACCTGTATTAATCAAAAAATTATCTTGAAAATAAACAATGTTATGCTTAAATGAAAAACATGTGTTTCCTCTGCGTCAACCTGTATATAAAACCATGGTTTCAATGGGGTAGTTTGTTGGATTGATTTATATCTAGACCATATACACCAGTCATATCCCTATCTAACGCCCACCGGTTCCAAGTATCATACTTAACTTTATTTCACCCTTCCCTTACGGTGATAAAAATAATACGCGTGTTACGGTGTTGGGTAGTGAGTACGCAATCAAAAATTAGCAATTTTAAATCGGAAAAATAAGAACATTCATAGATAATCCCCTTAATTAATTATAATTGAAGTTAAAAATTATAATAATTGAGATTTATTTGCTGAAAACATTAAAAAACCATCTGGCAACGCTCACGGAACGGGCGTACGTCTAACCTATTTGCAAGCCTAGAAGCTACTAGTGGCGCGGAACGTCAGTCGCATATCCCGGCGCTTACGTTTATGCTTGCGACGTTGAGACAATTCAGCTCCTCGCTATTCAGTGGAGTATGCAAGAGCGAGATGCGAATATAGTGTCGCGCTTCCCGCATACTATTCACCTATCGTCAAGACGAGGCACTCGCAGCGTTTAAATGCGAATTTGTTTTCGATCTTTACAAAACACCTACGATGTAGTCGATAAATTCTGATTATTATTAATATTATTTTTTAAATCAATGCGTAAATATATTATGGAGGAATACCTAAAATCTTAACCTTGTATTTATTATATTTATAGAGATATTGATGGTTATTAGAAGCAACGTGTAGAAGATACCCAACACAGGGAAGGAAAGGTTAAAAGATCAGTTACTGGCAGTGAAAAATCAGATTGGGGACAACCGGTAACATAGAACATGCTTCCTTTACCAAGGAATCAACACATTCATTACCAGCAATACCAATATGTGAAGGAATCCAAGTAAGAGAAACATCAATATTTTTTTACTTCAATTGGAATAATTTGACTTTAATTGAGCAAATAACTTCATAAGTCTGTTATACAAAGAAGGTTTGTAGTCTTGTCTTAGCTCATGTAGCTCATAACTGAATATCGTAACTCTTATGATAGCGCTTGATGTCTTGTCTCCATAAGATTTGCTCAGAGTGAAATGTTACCTGGCCAGTGGTCGCGGCGTGCCACTGAGATCCACGTTAGGGCCGGTGTGGACGCTTACTGAATCCAGCATCACTGGACCCTCGGCCTCGAGTTCAGCTGCCGTTGGTTTCTTAAACCTGCGAAAAATAATTTCAATGTATCATTATACTAGACAAAATTTAGCATGTGACAGTTCACAAATTTGCCCCAATACAACCTTGTAACGACGTTCAGTAATTTTAATTATTTTATGAACTTTAATATAAGCCTCGATTCTAATAAATAGCACGTTATTTAGGTAAATACATTACATAAAACTAACAATAATGACACATTAATACATCTTGTTACAAATTAGCAAAAATGTGGCAGTTTGTTAAAATCAAATAATATTTTTTATACCTAAAATTAAATGTTCGTAATTAGTATTAATTCATAGTAGATCTTGGCATATTTAAAGATAAATACAAATCATACAGTACATTAGAAAGTCAGTATAATGAAAATTAGGAATTAAAACTAGTCAGTTTAGAGAAAAGCAATTTTTCGATTTATATAAAAACGATTTTACCCCATCCCTTTGAGACATGACGTTTCAAACGTCACAGGGACCATCCTACATTTTCTCAAGTATAGCTTCCAAGCCATCGAGTTTTCGTCAGTTATATGGGATAATTTTTTTATTATACGTTTAAAAACATAGGAAATCTCGTTTTATAACCAAAAATATTAGTTTTCTACTGACAAATATTCTATGCAAATAAATAACGTAATTGCTGCTGCAATATACAAATATTCTATGCAAATAAATAACGTAATTGCTGCTGCAATATACAAATATTCTACGCAAATAAATAACGTAATTGCTGCTGCAATATACAAATATTCTATGCAAATAAATAACGTAATTGCTGCTGCAATATACAAATATTCTACGCAAATAAATAACGTAATTGCTGCTGCAATATACAAATTAATTTAACAGATAAAATAACTGAAGTCCAGCGTTCGAAACCATTGCAATTTATTTACCAAGAATAATATTACATAGAATTACTATTTTTCTCTGCAGTAAGAGTTAATGTTCGTGAATTTATTCCAAAATATCTCAAACTTGACTCAATTTTTTTTTTATATTTTCAAGTCCTTTTCCCATATACATACATCACGCCATCACGTCATTTCCCTGTTGGGGTAGAAAGAGCGCCATACTATTCTTTCTCAACAAACATTCTAAGCCTTTTCTACATCCATACAACTTCTACAATTTTTCTGACTTTATTTCAAATACAATCTGACGGGCTTATTGTCAGGCGGAAATCTCTTCCAACCAACCAGACAAAAGTAAATGAAGCAAGTTACGTGGTCGCATAAATCATTCAAATGACTATCCATCCCCACGAAATCCATAAACACATACGTGAGCCCATGAACCCCACAAGCACGGACAATCACCCGAACATTCTTTTTCATATAAAGTGAGATATCATTAATCAAAAGGGATGGTGGAGAGAATTTTTTCTTGAAGGAGTTGAGCGACACATGAAAAACATCTGTCCGAGGGCACACTCTGTAGAAAAATAATCGCTCAACCACCTACTGATATTTCCAAAGGCAGGTTTGTCCGATTTATAGGTTGATAGAACTTTAGGAACGCTTGTTCCTCAAAGGAGAGATGATGAGGATGATTGTTGATAAATAAAAACTTGTCGAAATCGGAATATGTAAAGAGGAATTTTATTGACAAACGTCGGTATTTATAATGTTTTTTGAACGTGTGCGGGAATGCGCACGAGATATATCGCTGTCTCGTCTTTGCGCTTACAATATGTTTATTGTCGGGCGGTATCCTTTTGTTTTGAGAGACAGCGCGAAAGATGTTGCCCTCTCCTTTCCTCATGGAATGCGGTCTTCACTGGTAGTGAGTTGAATGACCGATCGCGTGGACTTTGGCATTGTTTGTCTCGCATTGTTAAGGTGGGCAAAGGTCGTCTCGTGGGTTCAGTGACCGCGCATACGGTCGCCACAGAACAATCTATGGGTACATTGTCTCAGATAATTATCCAGAACATACAAAATTGTTCAGGACAAATGGGTTGACTAGATTCCCTCTCAGCAAGTAAAAAAAGTGGACCTTCTACACTCGAATGATCTGTAACTAAGCATCCCCAGTAAGAAGACACTTGGTTAGCCAGGGATAATATTCATGTTCGAAGAAATCTCTTCGAAAATGAATATGTTCGTGTTGTATCAGTTAAGGTTTCAACACGATCGGCCTAACCCATGACACTGAGGTCTTATTATATATTTGATCTTTGCTATTGATTCGCATGTTTTTGTTTTTCTAGATCACTTAGATAGCCTAGATTTGAATTGTTAACGTTCATCAAAATTGACCGTAAATAAATAAATAATAAATCTGTACTCACATTTTAAGCATTAGACTAGATCCCACCACTGAAACGGAACTCAACGCCATCGCTGCAGACGCCATCCACGGCTGCAAAATAAAATAATACATTCATTTATTCAATCAAACTAATGCATTCTCACTAAGATGTCATATATCCAACCTTTGAGTGAACACTGGCTCAATCTATTTGTCTATGATGTCATATATCCAACCTTTGAGTGAACACTGTCTCAATCTATTTGTCTATGATGTCATATATCCAACCTTTGAGTGAACACTGTCTCAATCTTTTTGTTTATGATGTCATATATCCAACCTTTGAGTGAACACTGTCACAATCTATTTGTCTATGATGTCATATATCCAACATTTGAGTGAACACTGTCACAATCTATTTGTCTATGATGTCATATATCCAACCTTTGAGTGAACGCTGTCTCAATCTATTTGTCTATGATGTCATATATCCAACCTTTGAGTGAACGCTGTCTCAATCTATTTGTCTATGATGTCATATATCCAACCTTTGAGTGAACACTGTCACAATCTATTTCTGAACTAGAATTGACTTTACAGCACTAAATCTTGACAAGTTACAGAGGCCCAAGAGAGAAGACTTAATTTGCTGATGTGTAGTGACTATCCTAAAGACACTAGTCTGCGTTTAAATGGTATCCCTGTTAGAAGAGCGGATAAATATAAGTAATTGGGTGCCACGATTATTGGGAATGGGGTTCTCGGGAACAAGCTGCTTATCAAAATATAATATTAGACAATTATTAAGACTTATTAAGATATTGCTTAATACGGTATAAATGATAAGTCGTGGAAAGTATTGATTGAATATGGTGAAAATAATATGTGGTAAGTAGAGCATGTATAAGAGTGAATGATTCCTTAACTGAGTGGTTTAATATTTCAAAAGGGGTAAAGCAAGGATGTGTTACATCACCCTGGTTGTTTAATATTTACATAACACATCGATCAATAAGTCCCGGGACTAACCAACAGATGGCGCCTCTAATAAAAAAATTCATACCATTCTCAGTTAGTACCAACATTTAGAAGTTACGTGTCAAACTTTTATGACATTCCGACATTGTGTCATTGAGTTACAGTGGTTTTAGTGATGCTACTTTTGCTATTTTCAAAACAATGGAAAAAACCGAATTTCATGTGTTGATAAAACATTGCTTTTTAATGGGAAATAATACCGTTCAAACTCGGCGATGTCTTGAAAAGAGTTATCCAGGCTCTGCTCCGTCGAAAACAACCATTTGTCGGTGGTATGCTGATTTCAAACGCGGTCGTAGACACAAATTATGCTGAACGCTCTGGTCGTCCAAATGAGGATATTACACCAGAAAACATTAAAAAACCCCTCAAAATCGTGATGGAAATTCGCAAAGTTAAGTTGCGTGAGATAGCTGACATCCTGAAGATATCATTTGGTAGTGTTTACACTATTTTGCATGAACATTTGGTCATGAAAAAGCTTTTTTCGAAATGGGTGCCGCGTTTGCTTACAATGGAACAGAAACAACAACGCATCGATAATTCAGAGCGCTGTTTGGCACTGTTTACGCTAAATAAACAGGAGTTTTTGCGTCGGTATGTGACAATGGACAAAACTTGGACCCACCACTATACTCCGGAATCAAATCGGCAGTCAGCTGAGTGGAGAGCAGCCGGTGAAAGTCGTCCGAAGCGACCAAAAACTCAACAGTCGACCGGGAAGGTTATGGCCTCCGTATTTTGGGATGCGCATGGTATAATATTCATCGATTACCTTGAAAAGGGAAAAACCATCAATAGCAAATATTACATAGCGTTATTGGAGCGTTTGAAGGCAGAAATTGCAAAAAAACGGCCCCATATGAAGAAGATAAAAGTTCTCTTTCATCAAGACAATGCACCGTGTCACAAGTCGATGGTAACGATGGCCAAATTGCATGAGTTGAACTTCGAATTGCTTCCGCACCCACCGTATTCTCCAGATTTGGCCCCCAGCGACTATTGGCTGTTCGCAGACCTCAAAAAGATGCTCCAGGGAAAGAGATTTGGCTCCAATGAAAAAGTGATTTCCGAAACTAACGCCTATTTTGAAACCAAAGATAAATTGTTCTACACGGCTGGCATAGAAAAGTTAGGAAAGCGTTGAAATGAATGTATCGATCTTGAAGGAGACTATGTTGATGAATAAAGAAGAATTTTGGCAAACAAATATTGTTTTAGTAGTTAGTCCCGGGACTTATAGACCGATGTGTTAGATTCATGTGTGAAGGAAATACAGAATGACAAATAGAAATGTGTGCGGATTTCTATATGCAGATGAAATGGTAGTGTTAGCGAAGAATGAGGATGAATAAAAGGAATAAATTAATTATATAAGAGATGTAAAAAGAAAGATCTGAGAATGAATGTTGCGAAGTCAAGGTGATACTAAAGAAAAAATAGTAGCGATATATGTTATGTGTGAAATAGTAGCGATATATGTTATGTGTGAAATAGTAGCGATATATGTTATGTGTGAATAATGAAAGATTAGAGAAAGTTGAAGAATTCTCCTATTTAGGTAGTATTTTCTCAAATGACGGAAGAGTTACGAGGAATACTTAACGGCGTGTAGCGATATGAAACAAAGTCAATGAGGCAATAAAACATATACACTCAAATCGGACAGTATCAAAATCTGCTAAGATGATAGTGATAGTTCAAAAGTATTTTGGTACTAAATTTTGAGATATGGGAGTGAAACAGAGACATAGAAAAACTGAAAAGAGCCTTATACAGGCTGGTGATAATGTATGACAGAATACAGAATGACATGATTAAACGACCATCAAGTGTCTTATAAACATGGAAATTATCCGTTTTTTAACGTCTTCTTCTTCTTCCTCCTGATTTAGGTCGTATGACCTGTTTGTGACTGTGGGCTGTCCTGGGATAACATCCAGCTGTCCTTCCACCTTTTCGGCGGCCTTCCTGGTAATCTCCTGCTATTAGGGTTTTCAATCTTAGCGATTCTTGCCAGTCTTGTATCCTCCATGCGGTCCACATGATCCCTCCAGAAGCGGATTCTGCTTCTTCCCCACCTCACTATGTCTTCAACGCCACAGAGACCTTATCGTCTCATTTCTGATCCGATCTCTAAGAGTTCTGCCTGCGATGGAGCGTAGGGTTCTCATTTCTGCCACTCTAAGAAGGTAAGTCACTTTTATAATGTAAGATATTTTAAATGATAGTGTGAACATACCTGCAATATGAATCCATAGGAGGCGAGGGCACCGGAAGCCAGAGGAATGCCGAGCAGGTTGTACACGGATGCGAATATGAAATTCACCCGTACCCGGGTCACTGTGCTGCGGGACAGCTCAATGCAGCCCACCACATCCAGAAGATCACTCTGAAATCAACAGAAATTTATTATCGTTCAATATAAAACCGTTGAAAGCAACACGAGAGTAAAGTTCGAACAGGCACCTCATGGTAATCTCCCACATGTTTGTGATTTGTTTATTAATAGTGGGTTCGAGTCCCGATTTCGAGCGTCATGTACAATCGTTTTCTCTCTAAACAACGCTATATAAAATTGTATTTTGAATTCGATTTTGTACATGCCACCTATATCTCTAAGGCTGAGGCCACACAGGTCGGAGTCTTCGCACCACGCTACGTGACTATTAGTCACCTAGTCTATTAGTCACATAGCACCTAGCTTAGCACTAAAAAAAGCACTTCGGTGTGGCCTTAGCCTCAGTCTTCAGGTTAAAATTATGTTATTCTGGCAACCTTAGCAGGATATGTAACTAGACAAGCAGAACATTTATCGTAAAGGGTTAAATCTGATTAATGAAGCGACCTGCAAATAGATGGAGAGATAAAAATAGGGAAACTGCAGAAATAGAGTGGATGCAATGGTTCCAAAATAAAAAGAGGAGGGTCGAGGTCCTTGAGGAAGATCTACATCCAAAGATGGACAGATCTAAGCTGATGGTGATGGAAAAGCTCAGATACCAACCCTCATGAGCACCACGTCTGCAGCTTCAACAGCCACATCAGTTCCCGCTGCGATGGCCATCCCGATGTCTGCCTGGGCTAGTGCTGGAGAGTCGTTCACTCCGTCTCCTATCTGAAACACATCAATATAGAAGATTCATAGGTTATCCATAAAATAATATCGTTGTATTGTGTCATGTCACCGCCTGTTTCGTTAATTCTAAGTTTGTCAACATCAGAATTATACATTTCAGCATAAAATACAAATCCAAACCACTAATCAGCTCGCCGAAAAGCTCGGATACTTCGAATCTACAATACGTCATCACACAAACTGAGCGATAATTTAACTGTTTCATCATCTTACTACCTACCCAAATAGCAGAAAATACTACCCAAATAGCAGAATTCCTCAACTTGCTCCCAATCTTACATCGTTCACCCGTATATCGCATTTACTTTTCCTGTCACACTTTTCTAGCACTATGGTTTTGGAATTCACAACATTCATTCTCAGATCTTTTCTAGCACTATGGTTTCGGAATTCACAACATTAATTTTCAGATCTTTTCTAGCACTATGGTTTCGGAATTCACAACGTTAATTCTCAGATCTTTTCTAGTAATATGGTTTTGGAATTCACAACATTCATTCTCAGATCTCTTCTAGCACTATGGTTTTGGAATTCACAACATTCATTCTCAGATCTCTTCTAGCACTATGGTTTTGGAATTCACAACATTCATTCTCAGATCTCTTCTAGCACTATGGTTTTGGAATTCACAACATTCATTCTCAGATCTCTTCTAGCACTATGGTTTTGGAATTCACAACATTCATACGCATTTCTGAAACAATTTACTTATCAAACTCTGTAATTAATCTTCATTTTCCACTAAAACTGCCATGTCATTAGCATAGAGCTCATTGACCACTGTAGTTCTTTCACACATGAATCTATGTAAATATTAAACAACTAGGGTTACATAACATATCCTTGTTTTACCACTTTTGAAATATTAAACCACTCATTCAAGACACCATTTCCTCTAATACCGATTATATTTAAGTAAAAATATCTTTATAGTTAGTTTTAGTAAACTTGTAAAACTTTTTTACTTACCATGGCAACTTTTTGTCCCATCTCTTGTAATTTTTGTATTTTGGCAACTTTGTGCGATGGCAAGACTTCAGCGTATACATGTTCAATCCCCACCTGGAATATTAAAAATCTATTGAACAAAGAGCTCTGGAATGGAAGTCAAGTGTGATAATTAAAGATGTCTCTTATGTTGAACCAAAATAAGGGTTTGTTGAAAAATTATTCAGGATAGTCCGGGAAAAATTGATATAGAAATCAGATAAAAAATCTTTTCCATTTTGACCCAATTTGTAGAATTTTTTAAGTTGTCTGCTATTTACAAAGCCCAATTTACTAACAAGGCAAACCTAGACATTTACCTAGGGGCGCCCAAAGATTCATAAATAGGTTACATTAAAAGTACGTCAATTACAACAACGATAACTCATAATTCGAGATTTATCGACGTTTTCTAGGTGCCGAAATCGACTTTACGTAATTCATTCTACTGATATTTCGAAAAACCGCATGTCTAGTAATGTTTTTTTGCCAAAAAGCATTTATGATTTCTAACAATTCGAAATTTTACACGTAAATCACTGATCCACGTATTAGCCGGCCGTGGCGGTGGAACAACTGGTGTATTATGCGCCGGCAAACAATTAACGTAAGTATAAGGAAGCCCACCAATAAATAAAGAAACAATATAAAAAGGATATAATAAAAAAATTATTTTTTTGTCTGTTATCTTTCTATTAACCTTGTTGGGAGTGAGTTGGGAGTTTCAACTTGTTGGGAGTGTTTCTCCCGAGTGTCGTTTGGGCAAATCTTGTTTCAATTTGTTGGGAGTGTTTCTCCCGAGTGTCATTTGGGCAAATCTTGTTTCAACTTGTTTTCTCCGAACGGAATATATTTTCGTACAGAATTTATTAGTTCACAGTTCGTCATTGTGTTACGTCGCATGTTAAAAATCCGACTGTTAAGTGGTTAATAAGCGTATTTTCTCTGTAATGAAATTTTAATTCTGAGACGAAATTCAAGTGGCTCGTACTTTGATTATTTTCGTATTGGGTTTGGAGTATTCTTTTCATATACAGTGAAACCTCGTTTTTACGTTTTTGAAGGGACTGATAAAAAAAAACGTAATTGGAGGGAAAACGTCGATTCGGGGTTAGAAAAAAAAATGAAAATAATTTTTTATTTAGATAATCACGCAAATCGGAAAACTTTTTTCTCTTAAATCGATAATATTTTTCTTTGCTGAGACATTATTTGAAGGAATTCAACGAAAAATTAAAAGAAATGAAAAAAATGTAAATTGATACACGAAATACACGACAATCGACAATTGAAATTGTATGTACACGACCGACACGTTTAAAACACAAGCATAAATCGATCAAATACATATACAGTCTGCCTGCCTCTGATTCACTAAATTTCCCACCAATTGCATCGTATCCACGACTCGTGTAACCTTGACCATGAGCGCTGCAGGTGCACACGTGTCTATAAATAGACACAACATATTTCTGCTTCCTAATATTCATTTCAAATATTTTAAATCATCGCGTATTTAATTAAATATGTTTATAAATTGATTTGCATTTTAAATATTTCAAACGTAAATTGCGGGAAATAAAAACGTAAAAGCGGGTACTAAATGTACTAAAATAAAACGGGATTGTAAAAATTGACCGCAAATAGCGGGAAAACGTGAATACCGGGCACGTAAAAACGGGGTTTCACTGTATATTATTAAACATATTTATTAATAAGTTTTTTTATATTTTATCTTTGATAATTTCACAACTGTGAAAATGAATTTGTCAAAAACTTTGCATCTTTGTTCGAGTGTTGATATCATACGGGTTTGTTAGAAAAATTCTTCAGTATAGAAAATGATAATACCTGAGCAGCGATGGACATGGCTGTGTTCCTGTTATCTCCGGTGAGTAAGGCCACAGTCATTCCTCTCCTCTTCAATGCAGCTACACACAATGCTGCTTCAGGTTTCACCTTGTCTGCTACCGATATTGCACACCAAATGTTACCTGAAAAAATATAAAGATTTACTAACACAATTCTATCTTAATAAAAGAGGATGAAAATGGCAGTAAAAATATATATAATTCTACCTTGAATGTCAATTACAGGTGACCAGGGGAGCCAAAGCGTGCCCTGATGCATGGAATAAATACAGCCGGTACGGAGGATAAAGTGATAGAACAGGAAGAACTAACCATCGATCGCAATGAGCACGGCAGTCCTACCCATCTCCTCCTCGGACAGCAGGGCCTGCTCCATGTGCGGGGACAATACCAGCCCGTGTCGGTGCATCCACTCTCGGTTGCCAGCCACAAGCAGGTACTCAGTCTTCTGAAACAGTATACAGATATTGTGATACAAAATAATATGTTGTCCGGAAATGAGTTCCGTATTTCTCGGATAGATTTTGTTAGGACAAAATTTTCATTGCTTACTTTTGAAGATGGAACTAAATAAGTTTTTTTTTCGATGTTTGATGCTTTTTTACTAACGTAAAGAAAAAAATGTGACACAAACCAAAAAAGATATATCTACAGTGTTAAATGCGTTTTAAATAATTCCGTAAAGTGATACAATACTCGAAGACGGTGTCTTCTCTGGAAGGCCAATTTATATATGACCGAGCGAGAAAGAGAAAGATTTTGGCCAAACTTGAAGTAGAGGGGGTCTTGAGTCCTAGTGTTGTGTTGTGGTGTCCCCGAACAGATTACGCGATGTACTTGAAATAATAATTTTAAGATGACTAAATCAAGGGTTCGATCGAGAATTACCAGCATTGTACGACACGGGAGATTACTGAGATATTGAAAATATCGAAAACTACCATCCACGAGCATTAGGTCCATAGCTCTCTTAGAATCAACACGGTCACTATTCAGAGTCTTTGAGGAGGTCGTGGGTGATTGATATTTGGCCACAGGTGTTTTATTATTATTATTTATTATTATTACACATGACAAGAAATATACACAATTTGAGAAAAAACAACAGGTAATTTGATTTGGACATATAATTTTAATGGATCTGGGTTTGTTGCCTTTCATTTGTCGTATCCCCAGTAAACTAGGCTTTTGCCTGTATCTCACTGAGGATATTTAGCATGAAAAAATAAATCGATACTTCTTTCCGATTTTTGATTACACAAAAAACCCCGTTGCACGCTCTCATCAACCTGACAAACAGTGACACTCAACTACAACTGGAAACATCCTGCGAAACTCAACTCCTCACACATTATCGCTCCAGAAAGACCAAAAATATTCATCCCACAATATACTGCACACAATCATAAGAATAAAAATCAAAAACAAATTCAAAACAAAAAAAAAGAAAAACACACAGAAACACAAATACAATAACAACCAAAATTAAAACAATAATAAGAGACCCACACTCACGAGCTCACTAAGTTGAAATTTTGAAATCACTAAGTTGTTTGTGTTTCTCACTCCAGACATGCAATATTGCATGTCTGGAGGAAATATCCCAGCAAGTATGTAAACCTTTTGCATTGGGGTTGATCTAAGACATCCAAGCAGGCAACATGTTTCGTTGAAGACTAAGATGCTCCATACTGAGCTAGCCATATTCACTAACTGAGTAGCAATGAGTCAACTTTGAGTTATGCAAGATGTTTGGTTGCGCGCTCCAAGTTGATCCAATTATTTTACGTAAGGTTGTTCCTGATGAAGATTTTCTGTTTAGTGTTACAACAGTGGACAAGAATGGAACTTCCAAGGAAGGTGTTGATGAATAGAAATTCATAAACACCTGGACTCCCGGGAAATAGTAACTTCGCGTACACTGGTCAATCCATCCACTATGACAGAGACCCAATCATAGAATGAGATCAGTGATACAACAGAAACTTTTTGATTTTGTTGTATCTGCTGTACTCTATTCCGTAAGTCATGATTGTCCTGACACATGCTTCGAAAAATTTGACCTTACTTTCTGTAACCTGTAACATAAGTTGATAAAGGGTGTGTATGTATTCACATTGTTGATGGTGTCTCCGATCTCCCGTGTATCGGGCAACTCAGCCCCAACTTCCAGAAGGCTGTCCAACTGGGCTCGCTGCTTCACTGCAGGATCCTCACAAAGCTCCACCTCCACCTCGCACAGCCTCGTTGGGAATTTGGCACCGGGTCTGGAATTATACAATTGAAATCTGTAAAATCTCAGAACAAACTGCCCAATAATGTAGCAAATGTTGTGAAATTAATCCAGTATATGAGATGTCTGAACAAGTTCACACATAAATCTAGGAGTGACATTTTAGTAGTGTTTTGTTTCGTAAGCTTTACCCTTACTGTCTCTCCATGAACATATGAAAGGTACATTTGATATATATAATAACAGCATTCATGCTGCCTGGCTATAGTGATAATACTGCCCGATAGTGTAGTGAGTGCTGTGACATTGAACCAGAGTATGAGACGTCTGGACAAGTTCCTACACACAAATCCAGGAGTACTGTTTTCTTAAATTTGCTTTTCCCTCACTGTCTCTCCATGAACATATGACAGGTACATTTGAAATACTATGCGTATCCAGAAAGTAAGTGTACTGAGGCTCTCACGACCGGATGGATTTTATTTTCGACATGTTGGCTACACTTCCGTGTAGCCTGACCCTTCCCCTCCGCAACGAGACCGGTTCGAGGTCAGTACGTTGAGAAGTGTCGACGCGACAACACGTTTCGTGAAAAATGTCAAACCAATCTCCCGCCATGTGCGAAATTTTAACGTAAAAAGGCAAGAGTTTTTGAGGCGCTGCAAACTCCATGGAGATGAATTTCTCCGCTCTATCGTTACTGGAGATGAAACATGGGTTGCACACTACACGCCTGAAACCAAAAGGCAGTCTCAACAGTGGCGTCACACCTCTTCACCCTCCGCCAAAAAGTTCAAAACCACAATTTCAACCAAGAAAATCATGGCATCTATGTTTTGGGACTGTCAAGGCATAATTTTAATTGAATATATGCCTCAAGGGGAGACCATCAACTCTGCAAGATACTGTGAGACCCTAAAAAAATTGCGGAGGGCGATTCAGAACAAGAGGAGAGGCATGCTGACAAAGGGAGTCTGCCTGCTGCACGACAATGCCAGACCACACACGGCCAACGCCACGAAGGAACTGCTCGCCTCGTTTAAATGGGATGTCCTGAACCATCCCGCGCATTCCCCTGACCTAGCACCTTCAGATTACTATCTCTTTACCTCCCTGAAGCTGCACATGGGTGGAAAAAGGTTTTCAACCGACGAGGAGGTAAAGGAGGAGGTGGAGAAGTGGACGGAGGGGTTGGCGGGAAACTATTTCGAGGAAGGCATCAAAAAGTTGATACCCCGCTTCACCACCTGCATTGAGAGGAATGGCGACTATGTCGAAAAATAGCTTACATATGTACTACGGTAACCACGTAATTTTTTTGTTTAAATAAAAAAAATTGTAATCTACAAAAATTCAGTACACTTACTTTCTGGATATGCCTCGTATCATCCAAGAATTGAAGGTTACCAAAAGACTTTCGACAACATACAGAAAAAGAATCCTTACGTACTTTGGGCATGTTGTTGGAAAAACTGAAGAAAGTCTGGAGATGATGGTGATCACGGGGACAATTGAGGAAAGGCAAGAAAGAGGAAGGTGTCCTGTGAGATGAAGAAAAGATCAAATAAAGGAGTTAACAGAATTATATTTAAGTGCTGCATTCAATATGGCCTAGGACCAGGAGGGATGGAGACAGGTGGTGCGCAGATTTTTGAGACACAGCAGAGGACCACGATGCTCAGCATTGAGCACGTGATGAAAAAAAAAAAGAAGGATAATCAATTTTAGTTTGTTAAGTCAAACACTGTTTATTCCATTTTATATAATGGTATAGCCCTATCGGTTTCGAGGTTTTCACCTCATTATCACGAGACCACAAACAAGACTGAATTACGTTCCAACTGGTACCGACATACACACGCATTTTCATGACACGCGAGCAAAGTTTGAATTTTAGTCTAGTTTGTTTTCTCCGTTCATTCATCAAACTAAATGAACTACTTCACAACCGAAAAAAGATTCCTTCATCTTAGTGAACTATTCTTTCCCATCTCTAGTACAATACACATACATAGCAGGAGTCCCTTATGTCTCACGCACGCCTGTAATTTTATATGTGAGTAAGAGAGAAAGAGAAAGATTTTGGACAAACTTGAGGTAGAGGTCTTGTGTCCCAGTGTCTTGTTGTGTTTTGCATTGTCGGCATCCCAGAACAGATTACACAATGTACTTGAAATAATCATTTTAATATAAACTCTTTTAAAAATGGTTTCGTTTATTCGGTGTTATTGAAAAACCAAATGGTGCATTTTGTCTTATTTGTAATGAAAGTGTCATGACACGTACCTTCCACGTAAAACGTCATTTTGAAACTAAACATAAGAATCTATCGCTTATTAAAAGTTTCCAACTATAAACCGTGAATGAGTAAATTGGCATCAGACAAACAACAAAAATCTCACCGAGTCGTAAATTCAATAAAACATATGGTATGTAATATTTTTAGAGTATTTACAATAAATCTAATTGTGTATTTACAATAAATCTAATTGTGTAAAAACGTGTTTTGATTCTCGTATTATTTATCTGACACGAGAAGATTTCTTTTAAGAATTGGGCATATTCTTTGACACACTCGAAGAAATAGGTTCGCCATCCCTGCCCTAGGTAAACACCACTCTCTGTGTGTCTATACTATCTACTGGAACTGCACTTACTTGGAGAGAGCCTCTAGAGTGTTGGAGGAGCTGCCCTCTAGACTGGGCTTCACCCTGCAGCTCAGCCCGCAGCCTGGCACCGAGGTGAAGTTGCTGCAGGCGCCCGATACGTTGGGGCCAAGGACTTCGCGGCAGAACTTAACTATTGCTGCAAATAAAAAAAGAAAACAATTAAAATTCACCATAATGAGCACATGGTTAATTTCAATTTAATTTTTTTTATACTAGTATTATAGAATCTAGCGGAATTATTTCCATGTGGCAATTTTTTCCAACAAACCAGAAACATGCAAATGTAATAAGTGAAAATTAGAACATGGTCATAAGTGAAAATTAGAACATGGTCATAAGTGAAAATTAGACTGCGGTCCTTTTGGAAAAAGTGATCTGGGTTTCAGTGGAAATTTAACGCACGATCCCAAGGTTTGGAGACAGGACCAATTAAGCCACAAATGTCACAAACAGTTTACTACGGTGAAAACTGGAAAAATGCAACTTTTCAGTATCGAATGTCGTAAAAAATTTAACATATACAGTGAAATTTTTACATTTAATCAGTGCTTTTTTTTTAAAAAAAAGGTGCCGGAGCTCACTTCTTGTCAAGCTTTATGTATACCGTAAAAAAGGTGGTAGAGCGCCGCTCCACTGCGCTCCACCGCAAAAAGCACTGACAGTGCTTTTTTAAAAAATAAAAAATAAAAGTGCCGGAGCTCACTTCTTGTCAAGCTTTTAGAAAACCGTAAAAAAGATGATGGAGCGCCACTCCACTGCGCTCCACCGCAAAATGCACTGGGCAAAAAGTTTTGTTCAATAACGAACTGGTTGCGTTTAATTATTTGTACAACTATTGCATAACAAGACTGCACAGATAGGGTAATCAATATGGGCATTGTATGGATTTTCATGTGACTTTGACTACTTCCAGGAGTGAAGTGAAGAAGTTGTTCTTGAATTCAATAAATTTAAATTGTATAGATTGCACTTTATTGTGTTGTTCATCTTGTACAGTAAAAGTCCATTAATAAGAACAACGATAATTCGTATGTTTCACCAATTGGTAGGTCCCGAAACTAACTTTTCATAATAAATTGTATTGATAGTTAAAAAAATCCCGTGTTTCGTAATTCGTAGTGTTTTATGAATTCTGATAATTTAAAAATTTTCCCACAAATCATGGATCCACGAAATAGTCGGTGCTGGTGGCGGGTCGACGAGTGCATTTTGCGCCAGCAAGCGATCATATTTCTGAGGCTACACCTACTACCTTGATCAAAAAGTTTTAGGACCGGCCACCGTGTGGCACTGTCAGTCACCCGATTGGAATTCTTTTTTTTTTTTGTTAGGTTACCACATCTATCATTGACACTTCCCTCCAAATTTCAGCGTCATAGCTTGACATTTGTAAAAGTTACGCTGTACTGAGTACATCTACCTTTGTGCGTGTTTTCGATTTTTTACAAGTTTGAAAATGGCATCAACTGTGCATCAACGAGTTTGCATTAAATTTTGTGTGAAAAACGGATTTAACGGTTCGCAAACCTTAAAAATGTTAGAGAAGTGTTTTTCGGTGGCACGAACGCTTCAGAAGTGGTCGTGAGTCGGTCGAGGATGACGAACGCAGTGGCAGTCAAAAACCAATGAAAACATCGATAAAATCAATGAAATATTGGCCGAAAACCGCAAATTGACTATTAGAGAGCTGGCAGAGGACTTGAACATCGCTTATGGATCCGCTCACGACATTTTGGTTAGTGATTTGGGCCTCAGATGTGTCGCTGCAAAACTGGTGCCGAAACACCTCAATTTCATGCAAAAAAAGGACCGCGTTGAAATCGCGAGACATGATTTCCATGAGTTTTTGACCAAAAACAACACGAATACTATCCAGCAGCCTTCGAATTCACCTGATCTGGCTCCCTGCGACTTTTTCCTGTCCAACCTATTTAAAAAACCGCTTCGCGGAACGCGTTACAGCACCCGAGAGGATGTCATGAAAAAATCGAAGACGGCTCTGATGGACATACCGAAAATTGAGTACCAGCGGTGTTTCGAGGATTGGATCAAGCGCTGGCGTAAGTGCGTTGCAGTCGATGGGGAGTACTTTGAAGGGGACCATATCGATTTTGATGAATAAACTTGTATTTTCGATTTTATGAATAAAGTCCTAAAACTTTTCGATCAAGGTAGTACATCTAAAGATGGAATATCAAAATATCTCAAGATTATGATCGTAAGTATGGATGGGGTATTAAGTGTTGTTTCCATATAAATTAACACGTAATTTTAAGTTTAATTTATTTTACCTTTAATAATTTAACAACTGTAAACATTAATTTGTCAAAAAATTTGAAATCGTAGATTATAATATCGTAATCAAGTGTGCGACCAAATAAAAACTAGTGACATCACATTTATGTTACGTGTGCAAACATAAACAAGTAAATCTGTATTAACAAGTGACCATGTCAAAATCAAATAAATGACAATTCTAGTGTTTATTTTAATTCGTACGCGTTCGCTACCCATGAAGAATAGTACGTATGTCATTTATTTATTTAACCATTAAATATTCTGTTATTTGTCTCAATATCGTAGAAATATATTAAGCAAAACTTTGCTTGACTTTCATAATTTTTACGGTAACAAGAAATGGCTATGATATTTTCAACCATTCTCTTGATCGTGTAATTCGTAATTCAAATTTTCATTTGGTCAATTGTGACGAGTGTACTATAAGAGAATATCTATACCAGAGGCAACGGGATGTTCCGAATTGGACTCAGCCGTGAGCAGGAGGTCTAGCAGTTTGGGCAGCAGGGAGTTCCCCTGGAACAGGGACAAGCGCACCACCGATGGCTTCCCGTACGTGATAGTACCTGTCTTGTCCATCACCACGGTCTTCACCTGCAAACATTTTATCAAAATGTTTTGAATATAAAGGATCTTTCAAATTGAGCAGTTTTTTTAATTCTTGGATAAAACACAGATGGCGTCGCGAACTTGCCTGGGTCTTGTGACATTTGAGAAGTGTAATATATGACATTTATAAAAATGGAGTCGTATAAAATACAACAACACGTTCAAATTGGGAATTATTTTATGTATTGTAATCTCCGGAAACGGTGATGTTAATTGGCCACCAAGATCACGTGATCTGACACCGTTGGACTATTTTCTCTTCTGGGATTACGTGAAAAGCCAGGTCTATAAGAATGACCCCCGATCAATTCCTGAGCTGAAGGACGAAATTATTCGCGTTATTGGTGAGTTAGAACTGCAATTATGCCAAAATGTCATGGAAAATTTTGACAAAAGAGTGGACATCTGTGGAGCTGCAAGAGATGGACATTTGGCGGATATTGAGTTTTGTGTTTAAATGTTATACATTATACTTCAATGATCAATAAAAAGTTTTTTGAAATCAAAGCAAATTGTGTTTTATTCAAGAATTAAAAAAATTTCAATTAAAAAAACCACTCAATTTGAAAGACCCTTTAATACAGCATTCTCTTGATTTACCGTGATAGAAAGAACATAAAATGAAAGTAAATTAATTGGAGAAATATAAAAGAAATTATTGACTTGGAGAAATACAAAATAATTAATCACTTCGAGAAATACAAAAGAATCACTTGGAGAAATATAAAATAATTAATCACTTGGAGAAATACAAAAGAATCACTTGGAGAAATACAAAAGGAATGATGTTTGTTTTTGAAACATTTTTATTTTAAATTGTGTTTCTAATTGAGTTAATGGTAATTTATTGTAAATAAATAAATTTACCAAAACCTACGTTACTTTTCTGATTTATACATATACAAAGCTACATAATAAATCTAACCTTATGAGCATTCTCCAAAGGCTGTGCACCCTTGATGAGTATCCCAGCATTGGCCCCCACTCCGGTGGCGACCATCACAGCCGTGGGCGTGGCCAATCCTAAGGCGCACGGACACGCTATGGCCAGCACGCTCAGAGCAAAGTGGAATGCCGTCGCGACTATACGTTCTGTATCTGAGCGATCATGCATCATCATACCCTGAAATATATGAAACTTGTTTTATTCAAGGTGGGTTAATTGGAAGATTTGCTTATTTCCTAATTTGTAAAGATTTTTCGCCAAAAAGTATTAATGAATTCTAATAATTCAAAATTTTCTATGTAAATCACCTATCCACGTAGCAGATGGCCCTGGCGGGGTGTATTACGCTCCAGTGGGTTCTCCCTATATTCAACGATTCAATATCTCAATATTATCATCGTAAATATGGGATTTTAAGTATTGTTTTCATATATATTACTATGCAATTCTTTTTTTCATTGCACCTTTAATAATTTCACAACTGAAAACATTAAAATGTCAAAACTTTGAATCATAGATTATAATACCCGAAATGGACTTTTCTTAATAAACTCTACTGTTAATTTGTGAAAATTGCGTATTTTGTAATTCTTTATAGTCATTTGCCAAAAAAATATTTATGACTTCTAATAATTGGAAATTTTCCACGCAAATTATGGATCTTCAAAGTTGTCGACCTAGCCAACAGGACAATGAATGTATTACGCATCAGCGAGCAATTAAATACCCGGGGCTCACCCTATATCCAATGATTCAATATCAAAATATCCTAAGATTATTATCGTAAGTATAGGGCGTTGAGTGTTATTTTCATATAAATTATTACAAGTTTCATTTATTATACGTTTAATAATTTCACAGCTGTAAAGATTAATTTGTCAAAAACTTTGAATCGTAGATTATAATATCAAAATCAAGTGTGCGACCAAATAAAAACCAGTGACATCGTATTATCATATTTATGTTACGTGTGCAAATATAAACAAGAGATCCGTTTAAACAAGTGACCACGTCAAAATCAAATAAGTGACCATTATAGTGTTTTTTTTTAATTCGTACGTGTAGGCAGCCCGTGAAAAAAAAGTACGTAGTTTTTAAATTTATTTTACGACCACCATTTAATATGTTATTATGTCTCAATATTATGGAAATATATTGACAACATTTTACGTAACTCACATTATTTTTACAGTAAGACAAAATGGCCGTGATACTCCCACTTGTTAGAAAGTTCCACGCAAACACAAATTGTTTTTATTTTAGTGAAAGTATAATTTGATTTTTTTGTGAAATTTAGTCCCTTAATTTCAAATGATTGGACCTTTATTGACTTAAATCTTTGGCGAATTCTACTTTATACAAGGGGGACCGAAAAGAAATCAAAATATTTTGACCCCCTATTTTACAGTCAGTGTATGTTGAGACACAGTGCAGTGCAGTGCAGTGAATACGTATTTTTTATTGCTAGTGAATTAAGACTGTTGTAAATGTATTGTTTTTATGTTATTTTTTTTACCGTTATTTAAATAAACAATGTCGAGACCAACAATTGATGAAGAACATTTGTGTCATTGTATGATATTTTTGTTTAGTAAAAAAATGAAAGGAAAAGAAGTGACGCAGAAAATTAACGAAACATATGGAGATGTATTGACACTTAATAAGTGTCATAGGTGGATAAAAAAATTAAAAATAGTGACAGGAACCTCAAAGATGCTCCTAAAACGGGAAGACCTTTAAAAATAGATGATGATGCTCTGATGTCCTTAAAGGAGTCTGATCCTCGACAATCCATCTCAGCATTATCAAGCAAGCTACCTGCCCATGGTCAACTATACGGGATCACCTTCATCGCATAGGAAAGAGTTACAGACAAGGGATTTGGGTTCCTCATGAATCATCATTAACTGCACTAGAGCAGGGACGTACTATCTGTGCGTCTCTCTTATCCAGGCATGAATCTAAACCCTCTTTGCGGCGAATTGTTACCTGTGACGAAGAATGGGTTCTATACAATAATTATACACGAAAAAGACAATGGCTTTGCCCAGGTCAGGTAGTTATTCCTACTCCAAAACCGTCTCTAACGGTAAAAAAGGTACTTCGTTGTGTGTGGTGGGATAGCGCGGGAGTTATTTACTTTACACTACTGAAACCAGGCGAAAGAAACAGTTACTACCGACATATACTGTCAACAATTAGGCATTATTTATTGATTAGTTTTAAGTATTTTTTTAAATAAACTTTTTATTTGTAATTGAATGAATTTTTTTATTTCTTTTCGGTCCCCCTAATATAATGTTCCAGATAACCAACATGAATCCAAGTCCATCGAAATACTCTTGCTAGTGTTCTGATCAAGACAAAAGAAAAATAATTATCTTCACCCCTGTGGGCAGCCTGCTGATGTCAATGTGTCCACTGATGATCCAACACACCAGAGTCAGGGCAGAGAGACCAATCACTATCGGAACGAAGTATCTGGAATAAAAAAAATTGCGAATTAGACCGTTTCCACGTCAGGCACGAAATAGTTGGTGTGTACCTGTAGGACAGACTGTTTGACATTTTTATATTGTTTTAAAAAATATTCCAAGCATTGTTTGTTTATTTATTCTACACATGACAAGAAATATACATAATTTGTGAAAAAACAACAGGTAATTTAATTTGGACACACAATTTTAATGGATCTGGGTTTGTTGCCTTTCATTTGTCGTGTCCCCAGTAAACTAGGCTTTTGCCTGTATCTCACTGAGGGCATATAGCATGAAAAAAAAAATTGATACTTCTTTCCGATTTTTTATTATAAAAACCCCGTTGCACATTCTCATCAACCTGACATACAGTGACACCCAATTACATATGTATACATCACGTGCAATCAAACTCCTCACACTTCATCACTCCTGACAGACCAAAAACTTTCACCCCACAATGTACCGCACATAATCATAAAAATAAAAACATAAAACAATAAAAAAAAACACCACACTCAAGAGCTCACAAACCTTTTCCACAAGTCATTCCTCTTGCAAGCCCAAGTACTCAAACTCCTGTCGCAATAGTAATTATCTATATAAATAAAAATGTAAATGTTCGTTAATTATTGCTAGCTAATCTCCGGAAGTTCTCTACCGATCGCTTTGAAATTTTGAGTAAAGTTAATATTCGTCAACGGAAATGTTTTTTTATTTTTATTTATATATATATATCAGTGTATATAATTTTTTTTTAAATCAAAAACAAATATCTATGCGAACCTGTCGGGGACAATGACTAACTAGATTTGTGACACATGTCAAATTTCATTTTCGACGTTTCGGAGTTTATATCAAATATTTAATTATTAGTCTATATAAATAAAATATTTAATAATTTAATGTTTAAAAATAAATAATAAATTTTATATATAATAAATGTTTTATTTTTGAGTCGAGACACGAACTGATAATAAATTGATTACAGGCGGAAAATAGGTTAGAATCCAAGATACGTCAAACTAACATTTGTGTTAATAAGGATAAGTTCCATTGTGTCATAGCAGCTTGAGAAAATCTTAATATGGCTGAATCAGGACTTTATAGCGCAAGCGCAGGAAATATATTTGACAGAACTAATACTAAATTTGTAAAAAATATCCAACTAATATTTTATCTGTTTTCAAATCTTTCGAGTATCGTTAAAATAAATATAATCGCTAAAACAAATATAGCTTATATTTATAAAAAGATCTAAAATAAAGATAACTTATATGTATAAAAAGATCGAGGATCGCTAAAATAAATATAACTTATATAGTATGTATAAAAAAACAGATGCGTGATACTCTCACGTGGTAGAAGTGAACTTCTTAGCTCTTAGGAAAAGTTGATTTTACGCATTGCTTTTTTTCCATTTGTTAACGATTTTTTAGGATTAGGAAATGATTCTGTGGAATTTAATTCAAGAAAGTCTCTTTTAATTTAATAAAAAAAAAATTTTTTTATTTTTAAAAATAAATAATAATAAATAATAATATAATACACTTAATAAAATGAAATTTAATATTAAATATATTAATATTTTTATATTTATATTAAATTTATTATTTTTAAATAATTATTTAATTATTTATAGCTTAACTATTTTAATTATATAAAATATTATTTAATTATATATTTTTTTTTGTATAGCGCCATCTGCGTTAATTTATCCGCCATTTTCATTTCGTAATGTGCGTTGTTGACATATCTACCTCTAAGAATATCTTTTTCACTTAGTATTTTTAACTTATTTTTTTATTTTTCTGTTCAATTAGCGGTAAAATTTAATTTTATTGATTGATTTTCGTTTGAATTCAAATCATATCGTGAATTGATCTCTTGGAGTGACGCGATCATTTGCTTCACAGAGACAACGTGATGCTGGTATGTACATTTTTGACAAACGTCATATTTATTTTAAACGAACTGACAAATTTTTGCTAATTTGTAAAAAGATGTATTAATGTGTCATTATTGTTTGTTTTTTGTAATGTATTTACCTAAATACCTTGCTATTTATTAGAATCGATATTTATTGTTCATTAATGACGCGATCAAACATGTCACATCCAAATTAAATTCGTGCGTAGTTTGCAATGTTTGCAATGTCTTTCCTTAACATTTAATTAATTCCAATAACCTCTTTTTTTGCTTAACATTTAATTCGTTCCAATTATCTCCGGATTTACTTAACAATACTCCTATTGGACAAATATTTGACAAATGCGTGTCCAGCTGCAAAACGATTGATCAGCTGAGATATTCTCACATCAATTGCTGGAAATTGGGAACGGAAATTTCATTGTCTCATAACTTAATGTTTCACTCATATTTTTAAAGGTTTACAATTTTATATGTTTTTGCTATAACTTTCTTTCTTCTTTTTCTGCAATCTATCTGCTTTAGTTCATCAAAATGTCGAGGAAGCAGCAGAACAACGTGTAGCCAGACTTGAGGATGCACGGTTGCGAGCACGGCGATCGCGTTCTGCAGTTTCAGAACTGGTTCGTTCTCAACAGAATGTACGCGACAGGCTGATAGTGACTGAAATAGGTCATTAGGAATATCAAATGTATCTTTTTTTATATAGAGTTTAATTTTATCTCTATGTTTATATTTCAAATCTATCAAATCGTATGTAGAAATGGAGATTTTTTAAATTAGTTTGATATTCATCCGTTTTAATCAAACCAAGCTTCGCTCTGAAGAATACGTTCATTTGCGAGATGCAGTTGTAAATGACGGTAATACAACTAACGTTGGAAGACTAACGATTTGGCCATCTTCATATACAGGCAGTCTACGTCATATGCACGAGTACGCTCAATATGCAATTGCGTATGTTCATTACTACGGGTGTCCAGACCTATTCACTACATTCACATGCAATCCAGCTTGGGACGATATACAACAGCTCATGGTAAAACATGAAGTGTTTGGGTCTGTGCGCTGCTGGATATACTCAGTGGAATGGCAAAAGAGAGGATGGCCTCATGCGAATATATAGTACCAATCTGGATCTATAACAAAATCACTTCAAACGAAATCGACAATGTAATGTGCGCTGAAATACCCGATGCCGACGTCGATAAGGATTTGCATGAAGTTGTGACGAAAAATATGATACATGGACCTTGCGGTACACTGAATCCAAATTCACCATGCATGATAGACGGAAAATGATCTAAACGATATCCTCGAGCATTAGTATCCAACACAGTTACAGGAAACGATGGATATCCTTTATACAGAAGAAGATCAACAGAAGATGGCGGGAAATTAGCAACCATACAAATGTGAAACGGTGACATCGAAGTAGACAACCATTGGGTTGTTCCATATTCGCCTTTGCTATTCAAAAACATACAAAGCGCACATAAACGTGGAATACTGTAACCCCGTTGAATCGATCAAATACATTTGTAAGTACGTGAATAAAGGCAGCTACATGGCAGTTTTTGGCGTGCAACCAGAATGTGGGATGGGAATGCGGTTATACATATCGATGAAATCGCACAGTATCAGGCTGGAAGATACATAAGCAGCAATGAAGCTGTATAGCGAATTCTTTCATTTCCCATACATGAACGCCAGCTGTTGTTCATTTAGCAGTACATCTAGAAAATGGACAACGCGTTTATTTCACAGCTGCAAATGTGCAACAAATAGCCCTGAATCCACCGGCTACAACGTTAAATGCTTTCTTCACGTTATGTAAAAATGACGCGTTGGCGAAAACACTACTGTATCACTGATTGTGACGTCAAAAGAAGAATTGGTGAAAAAGTATTTCCCTACATTTAAATCAATTATAAGAATCACGATTGGCATAGTGAACGAGCTATTGCTGCCGCCAAGAACAAAGACGTCTACGAACTTAACAAAATTATTCAGTTCCCTTTTTTAATGTTTCTCAATTTTATATTTTTTTGTTATAACTTTCTTTCTTCTTTTTCAGTGCAATCGATCTTTCATTTGAATTCAAATCATATCGTGAATTGACCTCTTGGAGGGATACGATCATTTGCGAGCACGGCGATAAACGCGACAAACTAAGAGTGGCTGAAAGACATCAAAAATATTGTATACCCACAAGCATTATGAAATTAAAAATATTAAAAACGTATGCTTTTTCTTTTCTTTCTTTTCCATTTAACCAGACTGAGCCACAGCAACGCGTGGCCGGGTACAGCTAGTTATAAATAAAAACATTATTAATCACGGCTTGTTAACGTTCTGTTATGTTTCATTCCTCTTTTTGGGAAAATTCAATTAAAATTTTACTAAAGAAATGTTACATAACATAATGCACAAATTTTATTTCAATCTTTATATATCACCAACAGATTGTCAACAATATGCCTTTGACGAGTCCACTGATTCTTTGGGTACATTGCTCGTGGCCAAGGAGATAGTTTGAAGAGGTTTGTGGTTACTGGAACCGTGAAAAGATGACGAACAAGAGGAAAAGCCAAATGCTGTAGAAATACGTGCATTTAGAATACATGGGGTGACTATGTTATGACAGAATATGAAATGAAGTGATAAGGGATGAATGTGAACTTAACCACTTGAACCAGTTTTGCCCGAGTGGGACTCGGGCACGAAGTTTCTTTTTATACTGACAAGCCCGAGCCTCGTTCGGGCAAATCTTGTTTCCACTTGTTGGGAGTGTTTCTCCCGAGCGTCGTTTGGGCAGATCTTGTTTCAACTTGTTTTTTCCGAACGGAATATATTTTCGTATATAATTTATTCGTTCACAGTTCGTCATTGTGTTACGTCGCGTGTTAAAAATCTGACTGTTAAGTGGTTAAGGCTGATGTGTTGAGTGAATGAAGAAAGACTAATAACATAAACAGTGCAAATGAAATGTGAGTGTAAGGCATGGTAAAAGAAGATCAAGAAACGTATGGTAAGATCAAGTGAATGATATTTTATAAGGAAATGTAAAAAATTAGAAAATTTGGAGTTGCATGAGAAGATGTATTTGCAGAAGAGGCACAATGTGTAGTAATAGGAAAGTCTGGCGCTCTCTACCTATCCCAGCAGGGAAACGGTACATGTACGATATTATAATCAATATGTCAGTTTGTTAAATGAAGTATGCAATAGACTCTCTCTCACCCTGCGATCCTGTCAGCCAGCTGCTGCACTGGAGCCTTGCTGACCTGCGCCTCCTCCACGAGCCTGCAGATCTGCGCCAAGGTTGCACTCTCTCCCGTGTGTGTGGCCTTCAGGAAGAGCACTCCGCGCTGGTTCACACTGCCGCCTATCACCGCAGAACCTGGATGGAAACGGTACTGGGATAATATAACTATTCAAGGGTCTAGTTAAAACTTAAGAGAAATATAGGGAATATCTTAAAGCAAGAAAATATATATATCAGGTCTGTAAATATGAAACCGGATTTTTTTTATAGAAAATACACATTTATTGTATGAAAATGGTAAAAAATATTTTATTCAAAGTATTGCCCATCGCTAGCTACACATTTTTCCCATCTTTCTGGCAATTTGTGGATACCACGCCAAAAAAGCTGTTGCTCTTTTGAGGCAATCCAATCATCGAGCCATTTTCGTACATTTTCGTAAGTAAAACGCTGCTCAGCAAGTGCGTGTCCCATCGATGCAAATAAGTAGTAATCGGATAGAGCCAAGTCTGGTGAGTAAGCCGCATGCAAAAGTATTTGCCAACTAAACAAACGCCTCAATCGTTTCCTTGACCGGTTTTGCTGTGTGCGATGGTGCATTATCATAAAGCTAAATCACTTTGTGTTGCCTCTTTTGATATTCTGATCGTTTTTTTGGCTGTCCAGTGCGAGGCTTGTCTTCGACGCTGAAATCTCCATCCTTGAAACGTCGAAACCATTCCCTACATGATTTATCAGTTGGAGCAGCGTCACCATAAACTTCGACAAGCATTCGATGGGCTTCGGCTGCACTTTTCTTCCAATTAAAGCAGAAAATTAAAACCTCCCGCAAATGCTGCTTGGTTAACACAAAATTCGACATTTTCAACACTGTACAAAACAATGTTTTTGCATGAAACTCAAAGCGATATAAACTGAATATTATTGGCAAATGTCTAACTTCTCTGAATCCGCCAAAATCGGCTGTCACTAACCATTCATAACAGCCAGAGCCATCTTTTGGAAACGGACCAATTTAATTTGTACTCTTAATACATATTTGGTCTTACAAGTCTTCATAATATCCTTTGAATATAGTATATACACAAAAAAGATAATTTTATTAGATTTTATTTTTGCTGTAAAATTCACAGCCCTCCGGGATCAGCCATACTAATACCTTACGGCACTTAAAGAGTTAACAAAGAATTTAAAAATACGAGTGTACCAATAGATTTAGGAACAGGCATAGAATTTAAAAATACGAGTGTACCAATAGATTTAGGAACAGGCATAGAATTTAAAAATAAGAGTGTACCAATAGATTTAGGAACAGGCATAGAATTTAAAAATACGAGTGTACCAATAGATTTAGGAACAGGCATAGAATTTAAAAATAAGAGTGTACCAATAGATTTAGGAACAGGCATAGAATTTAAAAATAAGAGTGTACCAATAGATTTAGTAACAGGCAAAGAATTTAAAAATACGAGTGTACCAATAGATTTAGGAACAGGCATAGAATTTAAAAATAAGAGTGTACCAATAGATGTAGGAACAGGCATAGAATTTAAAAATAAGAGTGTACCAATAGATTTAGGAACAGGCATAAAATTTAAAATTAAGAGTGTACCAATAGATGTAGGAACAGGCATAGAATTTAAAAATAAGAGTGTACCAATAGATGTAGGAACAGGCATAGAATTTAAAAATAAGAGTGTACCAATAGATTTAGGAACAGGCATAAAATTTAAAAATAAGAGTGTACCAATAGATTTAGGAACAGGCATAGAATTTAAAAATAAGAGTGTATCAATAGATTTAGGAACAGGCATAGAATTTAAAAATAAGAGTGTATCAATAGATTTAGGAACAGGCATAGAATTTAAAAATAAGAGTGTACCAATAGATGTAGGAACAGGCATAGAATTTAAAAATAAGAGTGTACCAATAGATGTAGGAACAGGCATAGAATTTAAAAATAAGAGTGTACCAATAGATTTAGGAACAGGCATAAAATTTAAAAATAAGAGTGTACCAATAGATTTAGGAACAGGCATAGAATTTAAAAATAAGAGTGTACCAATAGATTTAGGAACAGGCATAGACTCTCCAGTGATCAAAGACTCATCGCAGGTCGATTGTCCCAGGACTATGCGTCCATCCACAGGGATCTTGGCTCCGGGCACAACCTGCAAAATACAATTCATCGTCAACACTAAATTCCTTTTACGATAGAGAATAATTGTTTTATCATCATTTTAGCCACGTAACCGTGCATAATGCTTATATCTGTATGAATCTGTTGTATATTTATGGAGAGAGTAAGCAAATGAAATAGAACACTACTAAAACAGCACTCCTGAGTTTGCGTGTAGGAACTTGTCCAGACGTCTCGTACACTGGTTCAATGTCACAGTACTCGCTACACTATTGGGCAGTATTATCATTATAGCCAAGCAGCATGGATGCTGTTGATATATTTATCAAGTTTGACTGTCATATGATCATAAAGAAAAATAACCAAAATAAACAAAACAGCACTCCTGGATTTCTGTGTGGGAACTTGTCCAGACATCTCATACACTGGTTCAATGTCACAGCACTTTTCCATTCTTCCCGGCCGTAGGTCATGTTGAATGTAGCATCTAAAGAGGATCCTGCTCTCCTTAATTTTATTTATCCATCTTGTAGGAGTCCTTCCTCTTACACAATTTTCCTTTACTGTTCACCAAGACTTACTTTGATCATGTCCAAGCTTTGCTAGCATATCCCAAATATGGTACCAGGATGCAATTGTTAGCAACCAGCTTCTACAAATAAAAAAGAAATATACCTTGATGGTGTCCCCTCTCTGCACGAGGTCTGCGGCGATGGTCTTCTCCCACAGCACGCTCCCGTTGGGGCCCAGTTCCACCAGCACAGCCTCCGAGGGTTGCAGGGAGAGCAGCTTGGAGAGGGCCTCTGAGGTTTTGCCCTAGAAACATCAGGTAATTTTGTGAAACCAAATCTTTAATAATTTAACCTATTTTACACCATGATTATCAGACTACACGTTCTTTGTATTATTTGTATAACATCTTTATAACAAGACTACACAGATTGGGCAATTAGTATGGGCATTGTGTGGACTTCTATATGATTTTGACTACTTATTTATTCCACTTTTTGCCTTTTAACATCATAAATAAATTATTCTTGCTGGGATGAATTGAGTAAATTATCTTTATTATATTATTTATAGTTAAGGCATTAACATTGCGGAGGTTTCAAGACATTATAATTTGTTTTATCAAACACTGTTTAATCCACTTTTTGCCTTTTTTGCAGTACTGGCATTTGATATATTATTTATAGTTAAGGCGGAGTGGAATAAACAGTGTTTGATAAAACAAATAACAATTGTTAAGTTTATTTAATGCGGACGATCAAATGACACATTGTCAGCTCTTATATAGGGCAAGACAAACTTGTAACAATGCTGTTCTAAATACATTCGGAGCATTGTGGCACATAGTATTGTGAATATGAAATGTACCCACTTATCAACACGCCTTCTTACATTTATATTCACAAATTAGAAACATGACAGAATTAAACATTAGTTACATTTAACCTTCAACTCAAAACAATACTTCAACTATTCAAAAAAATATATTTTATCAACTTAAATGTAACATAAAAATTCAATTGCAATTCAGCATAATCAGTTTTCTGTCATAAACAAAATTTATATTAATTTTCACATTTCTCTGAATTTAAAAAAATTTAATTCTTCCCAACGACTTAGTAAAAATATCAGCAATGTTTGAATCTGAATCTATCTTAACAAATTCGACAATTCCAATTTTAACATTTTCATGAACATAATGATATTGTACTTCTATATGCTTAGAATTTTTTGTAAAGTTTCCATATTTAGCTATAGCAAGAGCTCCATAATTATCTTCATAAATTTTAATAGGTTGAACAATTTTAACAAAAAAAACCATCATCAATAACATTTCTTTTCACATCAAGAATTGCCCTATCCTTTGGTTTATTCACTAGTGTCCAAGTGTTATTTTCTTTTTTCATTTTAACAAGACCTTTTATTTCACTGTCCATTACATCTTTCCATCGTCCAGTCTCATTACTTCCTGTCAGCCTAAATACATTCGGAGCATTGTGACACAGAGTATTGTGAATATGAAATGTACCGACATATCAACAACAATATGTTTATTATTATGTGGAGGTTGTCTATTACTGGTTTTTTCTATTGTATAATACTGCTTTCATATTCATTGTTTGTTCATTACACTTTCGTTACACACAAGAGGATAAGCCCCAATGCGATGGACTGACTGAGTGAGAGACACAACAGGACTACCCTCAACAAATGTTCTTCGAACCGTGGAGTGTAGGGATGGATGGAGAGGAGTCTTCAAGGGATATCATGGAAGACACGATGTACAGTCATGAGCTACACGACAGGAACAATGTATAAATAATATAACCTGGTAGGTTACCCTTAACCGGTTCACTGCCACGAGCGTGTTGACGCGCTCTCCGATTCAGTGCTCACCAGGACGGCCATACAAAATGAACGCGTAAATGCGCTCTCTTTTGAGCTTGTCGCAAGCTAATATCAAATCCAATTGTGATAATTTATAAATTGTAACACATAGTGACATTTATTGGGATGGTCAAGAAATATTTAAATATTATAGTACAATTTACCGATATTATCAAAGTTACAGTCATCTTTCTAAAAGCTTTCACTGACAGTCAATACGTGTCTCTGATACAGGGTTACCGACTACAGTTTTTTGCGAAGTAATTGCGAAAATTTATAATGACTTTGTAGTTTTCTTCAATGGTTGAATTTTAACTTTTGTGCGTTATTTTTGTTAATTTTTCAAATTATTTATTTACAAAGTGTGTTTTCATGTATTCTTTGGTTATTGGCGGTAGTTTTGCGGCATAATACGACGTTTATATAGACTTTTTACGGTTTTATTTTATAGTTTATTTACCTTTTGTGCTTTATTATACATCATACAGATAATTTGTTGATTTTAGTTTACAAAGTATATTATATTCCACTATATTTATAAGTAAACGTGTTTTCTGTGTCAAGTTGTGACAACCCTGACATTTTGTGAATATTTAAACTGTGTTTTTCTGAGTGAACGGCAGCTCAAACGCCCCGTTCCGTGGTTGCAGTCCTAAGACTGGTTTGCAGCAATTTGAACTCTTCTCCTCCATTCCCCCCTGTCCTGTGCGGCTCTTTTTAAGTCTGTGTATGTTGAGCAGCGCACGTCCACCAACAGGTCCTCCAGGTACTCTCGGCGTGGGCGTCCCCTAGAGTTTGTCCCCTCGGTCATGCCCTCCATTATGGCATGCAAGAGGCCCTCTTGTCGTATTATATGCCCGATCCATCTTGCACGCCTTTCGGACGCCCTTTCAAACGCCCCACGGTGTATATATTTAGTAAGTTTTCATAATATCCTTTATATCTGTATACAAAAAATATAAATTTTTTAGGTTTTATTTTTGTTGAAAAAATCCCGGCCTGCTGGGTATGGCTATAATAATTTCCGGCACTTAAAGGGTTAAAAATATCCAGCCCCAGGATTTAACATGCTTACTAAATCAAACACTAGACAAATAAAATCTTTTCGGTTGACATAAACATTACTGAAAAACACTTTTTGGCTAAAGAAAGAAAAAAATCCCAATGGTTTGTTTTGAAAACCCTTTTGACTAAATCAATCTCTTTCATCTTGTTCTACATTCAAGTTGGGTAAAGATAATTGTAGTATTCAAGTTTTATAAGGGATGGTTGTTCAAAAGCTGGTGGTTCTTAATATGTCAGGATGGTCGGCTCCTATTAAGTTTTTATGTCAGTTTAAAGCCATACATTGTAAAATATCTTGCTATATAAGCTTGGTAAGCAATGCAAGAGAAATGACTTGTGGAAAGGTTTGTGTAAGCTCTTGAGTGTTGTGTTTTTTATTGTTTTATACTTATATTTTTGTTTTTATGATTATGTGCGGTACATTGTTTTTTTATGTTTTAATAATTATGTGCGGTACATTGTTTTTTTTTGTTTTTATGGTTATGTGCGGTACATTGTTTTTTTTTGTTTTTATGATTATGTGCGGTACATTGTTTTTTTATGTTTTAATGATTATGTGCGATACATTGTTTTTTTTTTTATGATTATGTGCGGTACATTGTTTTTCTTTTTTGTTTTTATGATTATGTGCGGTAGATTGTTTTTTTTTTGTTTTTATGATTATGTGCGGTACATTGTTTTTTTTTTGTTTTTATGATTATGTGCGGTACATTGCTTTTTTTTTTGTTTTTATGATTATGTGCGGTTTCACGGTCACTTTCACGGTTCCAGTAACCACAAGACTCTTCTAACTATCTCCTTGGCCACGAGCAATGTACCCAAAGAATCGGTGGACTCGTCAAAGGCATATTGTCGACAAACTGTTGGTGATACATAAAGATTGGAATAAAATTTGTGCATTGTGTTATGTAACATTTCTTTAGTAAAATTTTAATTGAATTTTCCCACAAAGAGGAATGAAACATAACAGAACGTTAACAAGTCGTGATTAATAATGATTTTATTTATAATAATTACTATTGCGACAGGAGTTTGAGTACTTGGGCTTGCAAGAGGAATGACTTGTGGAGAAGGTTTGTGTGAGCTCTTGAGTGTGGAGGTTTTTATTGTTTTAAGTTTTTATTTTTATGATTATGTGCGGTACATTGTGGGGTGAAAGTTTTTGGTCTGTCTGGAGTGATGAAGTGTGAGGAGTTGGATTCCGCGTGATGTATACATGTGTAATTGAGTGTCACTGTTTGTCAAGTTGATGAGAATGTGCAACGGGGTTTTATAAATAAAAAAATCGGAAAGATGTATCTCGATTTATTTTTTCATGCTATATGTCCTCAGTGAGATACAGGCAAAAGCCTAGTTTACTGGGGACACGACAAATGAAAGGGAACAAACCCAGATCCATTAAAATTGTGTGTTCAAATTAAATTACCTGTTGTTTTTTTCACGAATAATGTATATTTCTTGTCATGTGTAAAATAAATAAATAAATAAATGAATGTATTGAGTACAGTTTGACAGTACATTAGAAAAGTGAAACATATATATCACTATGATTTAAGCTATTGTGTAGATTTTTTCACATTTAAGTGTTAAATAATTCTGTTTGAAAGTAATATAGTGGTCTTACCTTAGCAATGTGCTCCAACCACCTGCCGAGGGAGATGAAGACCAGGAGCATAGGGGGCGTGTCGAAGAAGGTGTGTGGGGAAGAGTGGTGCTGCAGTATCATCGCAGCTAGCACCACGCAGCAAGAGTACACGTAGCTGTAAGGACGGAATACATTTGCTACTATATGAGTGGATACAGAAAAAGAAGTTTTAATGCAGGTGAATTATATAGAATCCAAGATGAATTCTTTCATACATTGACAGTACAAATTTTTGTTTAGTGCAAACATCTCTACACCATTCATCTTATTCGTATCCTTCTGCCAAGTCCAATTTTCACTTCCATACATCAACGTAACGAAGGTGACAACCTCCGTGGTCTACTTGGTAAGGCACCTGTCTCACAACCGGATTGCGGGTTCAAATCCCACTGGAACCCAAGTTTTTAAAAAAGAATTCCTGTCTGGTTTTCACTTAAGGCTACTTTAACATCTTTCTGGTTGGTTGGAAGAAATTGCCACATGGCAATAAGCCCACCAGGTTGTATTGTATACAATGAAGTGTAAATACAAATACAAGGTGGGCAAAAACACACTACCATGTATAGTTGTTCTGCTACTGTTGATATTGCGCAGTTGTTGTATATTAATTATATTAAATGCTCCATTTACCTTATTCCCTGTCGCTACTCATCTTTTAATGTCCCTTTCAGCTCGCCCACCACTCGTTAACATACTGCCCAAATAACATAACTCACCAACCTACTCCAGTCTTACTCCATACATCGCACACACTTTTTACAACACCTCTTTCTATAAACATAACCTTTGATTTCGCTACATTCATTTTCAACCCTTTCACTAGACATCTCTCATATAGCTCACTTATCATATCCCTTAAATCATCTTCATTTCCAGCAAGCATAATCATATCATCTGCCTACAGAAGTGCATACATTAACCTCCCTCATTCTTACATCTCTCCCATCATCTTTTAAATCGCGTACATATGAATCTAAATATGAATTAAACAACCAAGGTGACATTAAGCATCCTTGCTTTACGCCTTTCGTAATCTTAAACCACTCTGTGAGTTCTCCATTTACACATGCACTACTGTCTTCATACAGTGAAGCAGTTGCAATTAGTAATTCGTCATTCACACCATGCTCTTTCTATTCTTCCCAAAAATTCTCCCTTTTTACGACATATGGTTTTAAATTATTTTTAAAACAATTGATCGAGTATAACCTTCATTATTCTAATTCTGCGCACATGTGAATCTATATATGAACTAAACAACCAAAGTAACACATTTACAATATTTAAAAAATAATCTTAAAATTACAAAAAGAAAAATAAAACAATTCAACAAAACCAAATTAAATACATGAGTCAAAATGATTATACCATTCGAGAACACAAATGCTGTCGCTCCCGTAATCCAAATGGATGGAGAAACATTACCAAATTGTGACTCCTTTAAGTATCTTGGGTCACTCATCCATAGCGATGGAGGATGTGCAGCAGATGTAACACATAGAATTAGTGTGGGATGGATGAAGTTTAGATCAATGACGGGAGTTCTATGTGATTCGAAAATGCCAGTAAAGTTAAAAGGAAAACTATACCCAACGATTGTCAGACCCGCACTCCTCTATGGCTCCGAATGCTGGACGATGTATAACTCTTACTCTAGGCAACTAGAAACTGCTGAAATGCGCATGCTAAGGTGGTCAGCTGGTGTATCAAAAGAGAGACAAAATAAAAAGCTCACGTATTCGTAGAAGCCTAGGTGTTACAGACATCAACAGCAAGATGGAGGAGAGGCGATTGAGATGGTATGGGCACGTTGGACGCAGAGCACCCGATCACATTGTGAACCAGGCAATCTCCATGGATCTTCCTTGAATACCAGAGGACGACCAAAGAATTCATAGGTGGTGCAAAAAGATAACCTGATTCAGAGGCATGGCCTGGGGGACGTAGTCCGGCACAGAAGAGCATACAACCTGAGGACGAGGAGAGCTGACCCCAACTGTCTTCGCAGACAGTGAGTTGGGATGGAGCCAGGGAGAAGTCAAAATGATTATAAAAGAATTAACAATACACACAGTTCATCACATGATATGGGGTCTAAACTTCTATATAGTTTGTATGTAGTCAGCTGCTCGCACTTCATAATACCAATTTGTTGTTAATGGGTAAAAAATAGCACAACACAAATTCAATACTTCATCAATCACTATATGTATATCTTTTAAAATGCCAATATATAGTTATAATTTATTTCCGTGTCCAGACCGTCAATTATTAATTATGCCACTGGTTTCCAGTAGGAGGCAACAGATATTCCAGCTCCCTGGCATTCAAAATTGACCCACTCGAGTACCTTCATCATCCTGTCCCTCAAGTGTCTTAGGATGGCGGAAGCCGTCGATGAACCCTTTAATGGTCTCCTTCCATCTGGATCTGTCTCAGATCGATCGGAAAGCGTCCGTTATTAAAGATCCTGTCGCAGTTATGATCAGGTCACTCCATCTGGTTGAGGGTCTTCTTCAAGATCTCGTTCATTCGACGCTTCCGATACCACAAGTTTCTCAATGCTATTCAGCTCTCTTCTCATGTTGTTACCGAAATACTGCAGGACACGTCACATACACAATGACGAGAGAGGATCCTTTATTTTGAGTTCGGTTAAGATAAACACATTTGTTCTCATCTGTCCATGGTATCCGGAGCATTCTGCGCCAACACCACATTTCACAAGCATTAATCCGTTATCTTTCGGATTCTCCATGAAGTACAACGTACAACTGTCGTTAAGGTGGAGAAGAATCTTGGAGGACAATGGATTGAGACTGAGCAGAAAGAAATCAGAGTATCTGTACCTACAATTTGAGAACACAAATGCTGTCGCTCCCGTAATGCAAATGGATGGAGAAACATTACCAAATTGTGACTCCTTTAAGTATCTTGGGTCACTCATCCATAGCGATGGAGGATGTGCAGCAGATGTAACACATAGAATTAGTGTGGGATGGATGAAGTTTAGATCAATGACGGGAGTTCTATGTGATCCGAAAATGCCAGTAAAGTTAAAAGGAAAAGTATACCAAACGATTGTCAGACCCCCACTCCTATATGGCTCTGAATGCTGGACGATGTATAACTCTTACTCCAGGCAACTAGAAACTGCTGAAATGCGCATGCTAAGATGGTCAGCTGGTGTGTCCCTAAGAGACAAAATAAAAACCTCACGCATTCGTGGAAGCCTAGGTGTTACAGACATCAACAGTAAGATGGAGGAGAGGCGATTGAGATGGTATGGGCATGTTGGACGCAGAGCACCCGATCACATTGTGAACCAGGCAATCTCCATGGATCTTCCTCGAATAACAACCAGAGGAAGACCAAAGAATTCATGGGTGGCGCAAAAAGATAACCTGATGCAGAGGCACGGCCTGGGGGACGTAGTCCGGGACAGAAGAGCATACAACCTGAGGACGAGGAGAGCTGACCCCAACAGTCTTCGCAGACAGTGAGCTGGGATGGAGCCAGGGAGAAGAAGAGAAGAAGAACTGTCGTTACTAAAAATTACTATTGACATGTTAGAATTTTAAAAGGTTTCACGGGTGTCCTACCTTATAGTCGTAGTCATGCAGATTAACACGTCCATGTTGGTAGTCCTGTGTTTGAGGGCAGCGTACGCCTGTACGTAGAAGTGCCAACCACCGATTATCTGAAATGCCGATAACAAATTAGTTTATTCAAAATGTGTTACAACATCCAAAGATGCATTCGTACAGCCGAGACTTGAACTTTTTCAGGGTAGCCAGAGGACAGTTCTTACCTTTCTATCGTTCGGTTTCTCATACTTTTCATTAAATATTTCCCATTATCTCCTTTCATTCTATCATTGTACGACCTCCGTGGCCTAGTTCCCAACCCGGAGATTGCGGTTTGAAATTCAGATTTCAAAAGAAATGGATTCCAGTCTGGTTTTCACTTAAGGCCACTATAACATATTTCTGGTTAGTTGGAAGAGATTGCCACATGGCTATAAGCCCGCCAGGTTGTACTGTATACAGCAAAAGTGTAATACAATACATTGTATTGTATTACATATTCATTGTATAAAATATAACCCAGTAGCTTATTGCCATGTGGCAATTTCATACAATCAATCAAAGATATTAAAAAAGCTTGATATGAATCAAACTGAAATAATCAAAAAAAAAATTGAATCAGGGTTTATAGGCTGATAAGGCTTATCGTCTTTGTGCAAGTACAACATTTGTGTGGTCACATACATACAAATACGTTAACAAGATATAAATTTTTGCAGGTGTCGCAGTCTCAATTTTATCTATTTAAGTCTTTTGGGAGGTTGCTAGTGTAAAACAGTGCCCTATAGGAAACAGACCACTAGAAAAATCTCAAAAATATGTAAGGATACCTGTACAGGTGTGGCAAGCACAAACATGATGAGGTTCTCTAGAGAGAGGCCGGGCACCACGCAGCAGGCGTCGTGCGGATCCCCAGTGCTGGCCACGCCCATGAAGTACGCCATAGCAGCCATGCACGGGCCACCGAAGATCAGAGACACCAAGAAGGCGTTTCTCCATTTCCTTATTTCCTCTCTGCAATACAAATAGTCCATGAAACCGAACGATATGGAAAAAGGCCATTGAGGAGATAAAGATATACCAGATACAACAATCAAGTCTAAGTTCTATGAACAAACTTTTCTGTGATGAGTCCAGTGTGCTGAAGGTATTTAAACACATTACTTCCGAGTTAAAGTACAATACTGAACAATTTACTTTTTTTTTACAGAAAATTAATAATAAAGCATCACGGTTTATATCATGTAATGTTTTTTTTTTAATGCCTTATCCCAAATAGTTTTTCGGGTTTCGCCGTACACGTTCTTATCAAACAGACTGTACAAATACTTTAATTTCCTTGATTGCCCGAAAGAATGAAGGCATATAATGAAATGTTCACCAAAGGCAATATGCTTATTTGGCTCCCATGACATACAATGGCGTGCCGAATTCAATAAGGGTAAAGGTAGGAAAACCATTTTGACAGTCGATCGGAGCGAGGTTGTTATTGCGACAGGATTTTGAGTACTTGGGCTTTCAGGATGAATGACGTGTGAAAAAGATTTGTGTGGACTCGTGAGTGTGGGTTTCTTCTTGTTGTTTTACATTTTGTTGTTTTTGTGTTTCTGTATGTTTTTGTTTTTTTATTTTTATTCTTAAGATTGTGTGCGGTATATTGTGGGATGAATATTTTTGGTCTTTCTGGAGTGATGATGTGTGAGGAGTATAATTTCGCATGATGTTTCCAATTGTAATTGAGTGTCACTGTTTGTCAGGTTGATGAGAACGTGCAGCGGGGTTTTGTTTTTGTGTAATCAAAAATCGGAAAGAAGTATCGATTTATTTTTTCATGCTTAATATCCTCAGTGAGATACAGGCAAAAGCCTAGTTTACTGGGAATACGACAAATGAAAGGCAACAAACCCAGATCCATTAAAATTGTATGTCTAAATTAAATTACCTGTTGTTTTTTCACAAATTATGTATATTTCTTGTCATGTAATAAATAAATAAATATCAGCATGAAAGATTGACCTTATGTGATTAGACTTCTTTGATATGATTCAACTGTCTCTGGTGTGATAAGACTATCTCGAAAAGTTTTATCCCACGTTTTTACATATTTTCATTCCACTAGTTACTTGCCATAGTTCTAGTAACATTTTATCTTTCTTTAGTATTATTTTGTATCGTTCAATTTGTTTTTATTAGGTATTGTTTGGTTATAGGTGTTTTATCGAGAGTTTGTATTGGATTTACATTATTGGAGTAAAATCTTTCATATGGATGCAAAAGTTAGGAAACAGATGAGGTATTATTGTCCTGATTATAATTCACTAACAGTTGGTTGACTTTTGGGCTACTGAGATCGTGGTGCAGCCTCCGTAATATTCTCAGGCCCTCGACCATCGTTTAACATACGCCTCACATGTCCCAATCAGCACAACCGCTTCTCATTTAGGACAAATACGTATGTGTCTGCTATATTTCTACGTGTCTGCTATGATAAGTATTTATTTTAAGATAGTCAAGCACAGGATACTCACTTATGTTCTAGGCAGTCTTTGGTAGATTTGTCCTTATTATTAATAACCAAAGTCTCGAACCCCAGCTCCTCGATGGCCTCGCTGATGTCTCGAGGTCCCGTCACCTCACCGTTGAATGTGAATTTACCCCTGAAACATCAAATACACTCATTCAACCTTGATATACGAAAACACTAAATTTTTTCAATATAAAATTAAGTCGCAATTGCAACCACGCTCCGATCCACTGCCTGGATTTCTCATACCCTTTTTTGAATTCAGTATCTCATTGTTTGTCATGGGAACTAGATAGGCATATTGCCTTTTGTAAAAGATGTTCTTAATTGAGGGGTAGTCAATATTTGGGCAGTTGTCATGCGTGGCATGTATATCTGTTGAGTTTGTATTTTATTACAAATAAAATTTAGTATAGTTCGGAAATTCTAGGATGAGTCCTGTTTTTTGTATCGTAATAAATTGTTTTGTTTATCAGTTATTATGTTTTCCTAAAACTTATTTCTAAAACAAACAACATATTAGGTTGTTCAAAATGCAATGGTCGATTTTAGTATTATATCATTTCGTACATTCTTTGCTAGAAAATATTTATTCATTTATTTTTGTCTGACAGTTTGGATTCAGCCATTTTTATTTCTTAAGGAAAGCATTTAATTTTGTGATTGACCCACAGGTTGAGAAACGATTGGTTAAGGAATGCTTATTTGATATTTTCAATAATATTTCCGTTTAAGAGAGAATTGAAAAACTAATAACAGCATTAACCCTTATCATGGCATTGTAACACAGGTGTTACACTAATTTAGGGATTTAAAAAAAAATCCAGAAACTCTTAACGTAATTGCAAATATGGCAACACATTCAAATACTATACATGGACTTTTGTGTGCAGTGGTATCATCTGGTGATAAATATTGACAACGCTACAAGCTTTCAAACGACATCGGGTCAATATGTCTGGACAGCGTGGGCGCGTTTTAAAAATTGGGGTAAATAATCTATCATAAATATCTTATTGATAACTACATGTAGAGAAAATTTTATTCAAACCATTTTATTTGTTGATAATTCAGCTATGTAAATGTTGTTCGTGTTTTAGATTATAGAATCATTTTATAGGCCTTCTTGTGTTTTATAAAAATTGATATTTTGGCAATGTAATGTGGGTGTTACATATAAAAAAAAAACTATAAGGAAAAGTTGTGATTTTTTTCCCTCAATTTTCCTTCATAACTTACCATACGAGTATAACAAGGAATCACCAAAGAAAAATGTTAATATTTGGATAAATTGAACTTTGCTACGATAAGGGTTAAGAAAATCTTACCCTACTTAATTTTTATTTGCTTCCCTTCCTTATTCTTGAACGAATTCCTTTCTTTTCTTTCTACCAATATTGATAGAGGCTAGTCACTACTTCCTACCATTATTGATAGAGGCTAGTCACTACTTCCTACCATTATTGATAGAGGCTAGTCACTACTTTCTACCATTATTGATAGAGGCTAGTCACTACTTTCTACCATTATTGATAGAGGCTAGTCACTACTTTCTACCATTATTGATAGAGGCTAGTCACTACTTTCTACCATTATTGATAGAGGCTAGTCACTACTTTCTACCATGTTTGATAGAGGCTAGTCACAAATTTGTTTATTTTTTTTTAATTTAAGCTAATATATACAGTAGAGCACCGATTATCTGGGCTCAATAACCGTGAGTTGGATTAACCGTGGTTCTTCGTAGTACAATTATTTTAGTAATCTTGAAAAACATTTATTTCTAAAGTAAAAATTGAAAAGCAAGGACCTAAACTGTTATAAAATCTATGGTTTAGATTATACCAATTAACTAACGTCAGTAAGCTGGCGGTGTTTCCCGGTATCCACAGACTTCCCAATGTAATTGCCGTGGTACGATACCGGGGTTTAGCAGTTGTAACTGTTAAACATTGAGAAAGCTCGTTCGTGTAGTCATCTTGCGTAACAGAATTTATCTAGCATTTCAACTCTTAAAATGTTTGACTCAATAAAAACTTAATTTGAATTAACCATATTTTTCAATTATCCGGGCTCGAGTGTTACCTATTTATCACGGTTAATCGGTGCTCTACTGAATAATGTATCCAAGATGAACTGGTTGGTTCGAAGACCTTGCTGTAATGCAATAACCAATAGCATGTTTAATCGCGTACACTAAAGAATTACAGTCGAAAACAATGGGTTTTATGGCTTCGTTACATCTAAGTCCATATACCGTATTTTACAGACTATAAGACGCTATGGACTATAAGACGCTACAGACTATAAGACGCTACGGACTATAAGACGCTACGGGCTATAAGAAGCTACGGACTATAAGACGCTACGGACTATAAGACGCTACGGACTATAAGACGCTACGGACTATAAGACGCTACGGACTATAAGACGCTACGGACTATAAGACGCTACGGACTATAAGACGCTACGGACTATAAGACGCTACGGACTATAAGACGCTACGGACTATAAGACGCTACGGACTATAAGACGCTACGAACTGACCTTTAAAATCCCTGAAAATCTTCTTCTGCATATGCTATTACTTTCAATTTATAGTCCGCATCATACGAATACTTTTTATTTTTTCCCATTGCGAAACTAGTTACTAACAAAAATATTGTACTGTTACCGATAACACAAATCACTTTCAATTCAAGTTCACTGGCACCGTAGACTGCAATGACGCATCATAGGCTAGACAATGTTCATAGGCTAGACAATTGGCGGGGCGGGCAATGTTCTGGGTTTGTGATGGCAACTCATGTTCGTCACATCGGTGCACTGCTGCTGCCAGTTGAATCCAGATAGAGATAGAGATATGTTGCCAGATAGAGATAGGTTTCCCGCGGCATCGAATTTATGGCCATTTTTAAGACTAGCGGGAATTTTAAATCAAACACCGGACATTTTTATATTAATTTTGAGTATAAGACGCACCTGAAATTTGGAGGCAATTTTTTGAAGAAAAAAATGCGTCTTATAGTCCGTAAAATACGGTAAGACAAGGCTACATACTTCTGTGTGGTGAGTGCGACAGCTGCAGTGAGAACTCCGGGAATCTTCTTTACAGTAGTTTCTATTTTATTTACACACGATGTACACGTCATTCCTTTTATCTGAAACAGAACAGAACAGAAAACTTACAATTGCTATCCAGAGAATCAAAGCACGTAACCCATGATGATTCAGAACAGCCCCCAAGTTCCCAATAAACGGCTGTTCTAAATCTAAATCACTGAAACATAAAATACTTGAACTGGGCAGTTCTTAGATGATGGAAGAGATACAATGGATATCGAACAATGTGTAGCGATGGGATACAAACTCAACAGGGCATCAAAATATTTTGCCATATATTATTTTTTTTTGTTTTTTTATCTTAGTCTACGTGTACAAGTTAGTCTACATCAGTGTTTCCCAACGTGGGGCCCACGCCCCATAAGGGGGCAATTTGATTTTTAAGGGGGGCATTTCAAAAATTGACTCCTTCAGAATTTAGTTGTATATTGATCGCTTTGTCACGTCACCATTACGTAGGGGGAGCATAAGAATTTTAGAAAGGCTTAGGTAGGGCATAGCACAAAAAACATTGGGAAATACTGGTCAACATGTACAAGGGTGTGGACTGAAAAACATCTGGAGTCCTTGCGACCAGGCTTGCCCTATATTAGTGGGGTATATCTCGGCCGCGGGGGATTTTTCGGAATGAGCCTAGACCAGGGGTGGCCAACCTTTTGCATACCATGCGCCAATTTTTTTAACAGACGCGTTCAGATGCGCCATACAACTCAAACACTTTTTTTACCTTCTAATGTTCACATTTGGGGTTGTAAAATAGGGATAGGGGTAGGATCTGCTTTGCTTAGGGGAGGAAAAGGAATAACTCAATCACGCAATTCAATTAATTAATTTACGCCATTTCAAAAAACACGTTTATTGGAGCACCAATCTACAATAGTCAGAAATGATCTCTTGGACGAGAGGGTGATCACTGTCGTGGACCACACTGATGGTACTACAGCTGCCGGAGAGTCTCATTTGGTAAAGATAACTCTGGACCACAGTTGTTGGATGTGGTGAGAGAGAGAAAGCTCTGAGCGCTCGCTGTTCATCCGCACGTGACTTCAAACACGTGGTGCGCGGTGTTTGCGAACGTTTGAGCGGGAACGCGCAATGGCAACACCGATAGAAATATTCGTACGTTTGTAAACACACCTAAAGTGACAGCTCACAAGTTCCATTCTAAGTGTCAGACACCGTAAAGTTGAACAATACCGAAGGCTGTATGAATTGAACTGATAGCACTTTGGTGTTGAAAATATGAAGATGGATTCAATTATGACGCCTATTTTAAAAGAATAAGTAGGCGCAAGGATGCAATGCGCCATTTGTAATCATCCAATGGGCCACGGTTTTTGTCTGCCATTTGTTTATTTTCTGTTTTTTTTTCTTCTCAATCTACATCTACAAGGGTGTCGACTGAAAAACATCTGATGTCCTCGCGGACAGGCTCGCCCTATATTGGTGGGGTGTATCATGGGAAATATTAGGAGGTGAACCCAGACCTTTTGATAGCTTCTCTTTTAAATACATTTTCTGCTATTTATCTCGAGATATATATGTGACCCTTTCGCCTTTTTGTCTTCCAGCGCCCCCCATGAAACTTGTACCGCCCCTTTGGGGATAGCGCCCACTGTGGGAATCACTGATCTATTATATATAGTCAATCACACTGTCACACTGGAAAACATCTTTATACAGGGGCTTTCAAATTGAGCAGTTTTTTTAATTAATGGATAAAACACAGATGGCGTCGCGAACTTGCCTGGGTCTTGTGACATTTGAGAAGTGTTATGTATGACATTTGCAAAAATAGAGTCGTATATAATACAACGACGTGTTCAAATTGTTGAATTATTTTATGTATTATAATCTCCGGAAACGGTGATGTTAATTGCCCACCAAGATCATGTGATGTGACACCGTTGGACTATTTTCTCTGAGGTTACGTGAAAAGCCAGGTCTATAAGAATGAACCCCAATCAATCCTGAGCTGAAGGATGAAATTATTCGGGTTATTGATGAGTTGGAACCGCAATTATGCCAAGATTTCATCGAAAATTTTGACAAAAGAGCGGACATCTGTGGAGCTGCAAGAGGTGGACATTTGGCGGATATTGTTTTTTGTGTTTAAATGTCATACATTATACTTCAATAACTAATGAAAAGTTTTTTTAAATTAAAGCAAATTGTGTGTTTTATTCAAGAAATAAAAAATATTTTACTAAAAAAACCGCTCAATTTGAAAGACCCTTAATAAAACTAAGCATTTAATGGCTTTTTGAAATAATATTTTCAACATAGATAGAATAACTATACATTATTGTTAGCCATGTCCCTTTGCAAGAAGGGACAGGGACACACTCTTCTATCCGGGCTAATTCCTTTAGTTTCTTCTATATCAATAATACATCCTGTAATGTGAAGACTCACGGCTAATATTAAGTGTTGCTCTGTAGCTCCGGTATCCCTGAGAACTTCCGCAGGGAACCCCAGATCCGTGATGGCCCTCGCTATCTCCAGGGGACTCAGCTTATCCGGATAGTAGCGTACTTCTGCTCTGGCAGCTAACAGCGCCACGGCCACCGAGTGGACTCCTGAAAGGATACAAGTAGAACCTGTCAGCAAAATGTTCTTAATATTCACTCTGAAGATCGTGTTTTTCATGACCAGTTAACACATCGATCAATAAGTCCCGAGATTAACCAACAGATGGCGCCTCTAATAACAAATTCATACCATTCTCAGTTAGTATCAACCTTTAGAAGTTACGTGTCAAACTTTCATGACATTCCGACATTTTGTCATTGAGTTACAGTGGTTTTAGTGACGCTACTTTTGCTATTTTCAAAACAATGGATAAAACCGAATTTTGGGTGTTGATAAAACATTGCTTTTTAATGGGAAAAAAATACCGTTCAAACTCAGCGATGGCTTGAAAAGTGTTATCCGGGCTCTGCTCCGTCGAAAACAACAATTTGTCCGTGGTATGCTGACTTCAAACGCGGTCGTACAGACACAAATGATGCTGAACGCTCTGGTCGTCCAGAAAACATTAAAAAAAACTCAAAATCGTGATGGAAAATCGCAAAGTAAAGTTGCGTGAGATAGCTGACATCCTGAAGATATCATTTAATAGTGTTTACACTATTTTGCATGAACATTTGGTCATGAAAAACTCGGACCCCCGGTTAGGACCAAGACAGGTAAAGTGCACTTAAATTTTCAATAATTTAATATTTTTATTGCGTTGACATGTTTTGTATTTTTTAGGGGTCTGAAACGGATTTAACCAATCTGCATTAAGTCTAATGGGAAAAATTGATTCGGTTTTCGAACAACCTTCTGGGACGGATTTAGTTCGTAAACTGAGATTCCACCGTTCAAAATAAATAATTCACAAAGTCAATAATATAATGATACGTCAAGAAGACTATAAAAGTAAGATATCAATATATTGACATAAATCTTCTGCTTCATGTCAGAAATCAAGAATGTGTTGCCTTTATTCACTATGTTTTATTATTTTGTTTATAATTTATAAAAAAAAAACCATAGGCCACAAACAACAGCCTGGCGGACCGAATGCGGCCTGCGAGCCAGGGATTGGTCATGCCTGTTATAAACAAGTACAGGTGTCTTCCATCCAGAAAATGGCTAACGATCATACATGACCACGAGGGACAGTCTATTGCAGGGGCGGCTCGTCTTTAACCTTTCCTTCCCTGTGTTGGGTATCTTCTACACGTTGCTTCTAATAACCATCAATATCTCTATAAATATAATAAATACAAGGTTAAGATTTTAGGTATTCCTCCATAATATATTTACGCATTGATTTAAAAAATAATATTAATAATAATCAGAATTTATCGACTACATCGAGGTGTTTTGTAAAGATCGAAAACAAATTCGCATTTAAACGCTGCGAGTGCCTCGTCTTGACGATAGGTGAATAGTATGCGGGAAGCGCGACACTATATTCGCATCTCACTCTTGCATACTAGACTGAATTGCGAGAACCTGAATTGTCTCAACGTCGCAAGCAAAGGCGTAAGCGCCGGGATATGCGACAGACGTTCCGCGCCACTAGTAGCCTCTAGGCTTGCAAATAGGTTAGACGTACGCCCGTTCCGTGAGCGTTTTTTAATGTTTTCAGATGGTTTTTTAATGTTTTCAGCAAATAAATCTCAATTATTATAATTTTTAACTTCAATTATAATTAATTAAGGGGATTATCTATGAATGTTCTTATTTTTCCGATTTAAAACCGCTAATTTTTGATTGCGTACTCATTACCCAACACCGGATCACGCGTATTATTTTTATCACCGTAAGGGAAGGGTTAAGGGCAACCGGGCCACTGCCCCACACACATTTCTCCTAATAAAAAAATAATAATTAGCTGAAATGTTTTTGAAACGTGTTTTTATTATTGGTATAATTGTAATTATTCTTAGTTTTTCAGAATATTATTTGCACGTAATGATTTATAAATATTTGAATAAAAACTATATTAACTTATTACTGGTAAGTAGGTGTGAAATATATACGCGCGCGAAGTACGAAATACGATGCACGCATACAACCAAACGAGTTGCGACGGGGCAGTCTTGTATCTGCCGTGGTCACGCGGTCGCTAGCTTCAGTTAAGCTGTTGCTCTGACGCGAGACCTGATAGTGTTTGGTCAGTCAGTGGAGATAAAGAGAAAAGTTCCGTATTACCGTATACAGAAGGTCGTGAATTTTGTGAAAAATATATGTTTTTTTATAATGATAGTTTTGTTAATGTTTAATGTTAATGTAAATAGAAATTATTTTTGTTTAATTTCGCAATAAAAAATTTGATAATTCTTAGTATTTTCTTGGTTCGACCTTACTGTACTAAAAATATATACAACAAATTTTTTTTTTGAAAAAAAAAATTGGAGGGGGGGGAGAAACTTCAGCCTCATCAAGCCCCGCCTGTTTTAAAAGTCACGAGCCGCCCCTGGTCTATTGTCTTAGTACTGTAATGGTTGTATCTCCAAGTAGGGATAAATTGACCATTAATTGTTTAGTCGTAAAGGAAGTGTTAATGACATACCATTGATTTTATTGCAATGCTTCTCGATGGCAGCGACGCACGACGCACACGTCATCCCGCGTACGTGCAAGGCGCAGGAAGCCAGGTTCTGCTCCTCCTCTTCCCTCTGCATGGGACTTGGGGCCAGGCCGTTGGGGGTTTTGGATCTCCTGCTCTCGACACTTGTTGATCTTCTAGCCGCATCTCCATTTTCTGTAACAAGATATACGTAAACCGATAAACGAACACTCGAGCCACAAAACAAATTTATATCATCGTTCAAAGAATGAGCGACAATGTAATTCACGTAACCAAGCTTCTAATTTTATTTAATTTACGACACGTAACTTTTATTTTTGATAATCTAAAAATAAAATTTCTTAGAAAACACCTACATATTAATTTATAACTAGATAACAATTCTTACAACTAATTATTTTAAAACTTATTATTTAACACTGAATTGATTGTATTGACTGCTTATTTATTTACTATCAATAATTTTTTTTTGTTATTGTAATTTACATGACGACCTCCGTGGCCTGGTGGTAAAACACTTGTCTGCCGATCCAGAGGTTGCGGGTTTGATCCCCGTTGGAACCCAAATTTTTTTAAATAGGATTCCAGTCTGGTTAACACTTAGGGCCTATAAAAACATCTTGCTGGTTGGTTGGAAAAGATTGCTAGATGGCAATAAACTCGCCAGGTTAAAAAAAAATGTACAAGGGTGTGGGCTGAAAACATCTAATGTCCATGCGGCCGGGCTCACCCTCTATTGGTGGGGTGTATCTTGACTGGAGGGATGTTATGACACAAGTCCAGGTCTTTTGATAACTTTTCTCTTAAATGTATTTACTTCTCCATTATTTTGAAATATATATACAATTTTAGGATATATCATATATAGGTATTTATATATGATATAATTTTAGGATATATCATATAATATATTTATTTGTTTTATCAAACACTGATTATTCCACTTTATGTAACAGCATAACCCTACCGGTTTCAAGGTTTTCACCTCATCATCAAGGGAGTACAAACCAGTCTTGTTTAAGCTCCCCTAATGATGAGGTGAAAGCCTTGAAACCGGTAGGGATATACCGTTACAAAAAGTGGAATAAACAGTGTTTGATAAAACAAATTACAATGTCTTTAAACCTCCACAATGTCAATGCCTTAACTATAAATAACTAGTTGCAACCCGTGAAATATTCACGGAAGTAAAACAAATTCTACATTTATGTAAATATATATTCATAAATGTAAAATTTGTTTATATATATCATTGTAATTTATTTTTACCAAACACTTTTTATTCCACTTTTTTGTGACGGTATAACCCTACCGGTTTCAAGGCTTTCACCTCATCTTCAGGGGAGCGCAAACAAGACTAAATGCTGTTCGAACTGGTACCGATATACACGCTTCAACGGTTGGCACCGATATATACGCTTCGATATACACACTTCAACCGTACCGATATACACGCTTCAACAGCAACAACCTCCACAACGTTAATGCCCTAACTATAAACAACATATTATATATATATCATTTATACATCGTCCCCTTTTACACAGGTTCAAAAATTGTTAGCTAGGTATTTAAAATTCGTTCAGTATCACGGACCCACCGAGATTCAAATTTCGAATTACTTTCGGAGAGAATCCAAGTATTCCTCTCTTGCTCTCTTGTATTCAAAATTCAATTCTTTCTTTGGCGACAACTGTCGTATGGGTTTTGGCCTATTTATACTATGATATATATTTATATATTATTTATTTGAAAAATTGAGATTATCACCCTTCATATTCACTAAATTTAATCTTTCTGACTACCAGCTGTTCTCAAATCTGAAAATATATGATAAATAAACCTGAAAAAAAAACTTGGGTAAAATTAACATTCGAGATGTTGAAATTGACGTGGAAAAAGTGCATGGAATTTAGGGATGAACATGTTAAATTTAAATAAACACAAAAAGATTTAATTATAATATAAATTATTGGATTTGCCTTCGTACCTTTACAACTACCCCCATCCTCGCTGATCACGGTGGTGTCGAATCCCATATCATAGATCCATGAGGATATCTCCTTGGGACTGGTCTTGCTGGATGCGTATTGCACGTCGGCTCGCTTTTCCTTAAGGCTAACGGTTATGCTGACTATTCCGGGCTTCGTTCTTATTGTATCTATAAAAGTAAAAAATAATCAAGATTTTTTTTTATTCATTTATTTAATAAACGACACAGCAGTGTATTTTATATACAAATGAACATATGACAAGTAACACAAGTACTTAAAATTATTGACAAAAATACAAAACTTTGTCTTAAATGTACAGGAGATACAAAAAAAAAGTTGTGATAATAACAAAGTCATTGTTAAATATCATTTAATATTAATAACATATATATACCTATTTAAACTCAATATATGTATGTTTATTAAAAAATATTACCAAATTTAGCCTATTAGAATTACGTAATTGTGTAAGACATATTTTATAGTGGTAGAGAACTTAGATTTGTTATTAGTGGAACAACGCTTACATAGAACAAGAAGAATTGGATTTTTCTAGAATTTTATAGAAAGATCTTGAGAATTAAAAAACACACGGGCTCACTTGTAGCACAAGACATAGCAGAATGGAAACCTTACACATGTTGATGCAGGGTTACTCAACTCCAGAGGCAAAGTATTGTCCTTAATGTTTCGTTTATACTGGGTTATTTATATTAATAAAGGAGAGCACAAAGTTAATAGCTATTTCTAAATATTGTTGTGATACTCTGGCCAATACTATATATACTTATATTAAAAATATCTAAATTGATGCAAAACTCATTTCCAAGTCTTTGCATAGGAACTATAGAGGAGTTAACACATCGATCAATAAGTCCCGAGACTAACTACTAAAACAACATTTGTTTGCCGAAATTCTTCTTTATTCATCAACATAGTCTCCTTCAAGAGCGATACATTCATTCCAACGCTTTCCTAACTTTTCTATGCCAGCCGTGTAAAACTATTTATCTTTGGTTTCAAAATAGGCGTTGGTTTCAGGAATCACTTCTTCATTGGAGCCAAATCTCTTTCCTTGGAGCATCTTTTTGAGGTCTGCGAACAGCCAATAGTCGCTGGGAGCCAAATCTGGAGAATACGGTGGGTGCGGAAGCAATTCGAAGTTCAACTCATGCAATTTGGCCATCGTTACCATCGACTTGTGACACGGTACATTATCCCGGTGAAAGAGAACTTTTTTCTTCTTCATATGGGGCGGTTTTTTTGCAATTTCTGCCTTCAAACGCTCCAATAACGCTATGTAATATTCGCTATTGATAGTTTTGCCCATTTCAAGGTGATTGATGAATATTATACCGTGCGCATCCCAAAATATGGAGGCCATAACCTTCCCGGCCGAATGTTGAGTTTTTGATTGCTTCGGACGACTTTCACCAGCTGCTCTCCACTCAGCTGACTGGCGATTTGATTCCAGAGTGTAGTGGTAGATCCAAGTTTCATCCATTGTCACATACCGACGCAAAAACTCCTGTTTATTTCGCGTAAACAGTGCCAAACAGCGCTCTGAATCATCGATGCGTTGTTGTTTCTGTTCCATTGTGAGTAAACGCGGCACCCATTTCGAAAAAAGTTTTTCATGACCAAATGCTCATGCAAAATAGTGTAAACACTACCAAATGATATATTCAGGATGTCAGCTATCTCACGCTACTTTACTTTGCGATTTTCCATCATGATTTTGAGTTTTTTTTTATGTTTTCTGGTGTAACATCCTCATTTGGACGACCAGAGCGTTCAGCATCATTTGTGTCTATACGACCGCGTTTGAAATCAGCATACCACCGACAAATGGTTGTTTTCGACGGAGCAGAGCCCGGATAATACTTTTCAAGCCATCGCTGAGTTTGAACGGTATTTTTTCCCATTAAAAAGCAATGTTTTACCAACACACGAAATTCGGTTTTTTCCATTGTTTTGAAAATAGTAAAAGTAGCGTCACTAAAACCACTGTAACTCAATGACACAATGTCGGAATGTCCTGAAAGTTTGACACGTAACTTCTTAAGGCTGGTACTAACTGAAAATTGTATGGATTTGTTATCAGAGGCGCCATCTGTTGGTTAGTCCCGGGAATTGTTGATTGATACGTTAATTTTATAATTAGTGTAGCCATTATCGATATATGATAAAAGACACCTACATACATACATAATATCACGTCAATTCCCTGTTGAGGTAGGCAGAGAAGATAATGTGCCATACTTTCCTATCTCGACACACATCCTTAGCCTCTTCTATATCAATACAACTTATACGATTTCTTTGACTTTCTATGTTACCATCTTTCAATATATAATTCACTTGATACAACCATACTTCCCTTGGTCTTTATCTCACACAGCTTGCACTCGCATTTGCAATATATATATATCTATCTGTTTTACTAGTATTTCTTCTTTCATTCGTTCCACCCGCCCAAACAATCTCAGCATGCTCTTCTTCATCTTACTCAACACATCAGCCTTAAGTTCACATTCGTCCCTTATCACTTTATTCCGTATTCTGTCATAAATTGTCACTCCATGTATTCTTCTCAATGCACGCATTTTTAAATGCAAATAAATAATTAAATTAAATACACGATTTTGAAGCAGCAACAATGCTTACAACTTATTCATTGGGTCTTCTATGATAGTAAGCAATGCCCAGTGATGGTCTCACCTTGTATATTCCTAACGCAGGACTGACAAGTCATGCCCTCCACTCCGATACAACAGGACTTCTCCCTCACCGGACTTGGAGGTCTGCCCTCTACGTCTACAGCCGCCACAAAGCCCATATCTTCAATGGCTGAGACTACTGCAGTCACCGAAGTTACGGATGGATCAACGCTTACATATCCTGCGTTCTCCGACAACTCCACCTAGAAAATAAAAAAATATGCGATATAAGGTCTAATCTGACATAGGAAGATAGACTGCGTATATTAAAGTTGTCCACTCTGCAACGAAAACGTAATCATGGAGAATGTTATAAAATAATGAGTAGGCATTAAAATTCTGCAAACTTTATACTTCGCCACTAGCGAAATATAGTACGAACAAGCCCTTAAGATGAAAACTGCAACGTTTCCGAAACATCAACATCAAAGGCCACAAACCACGTGGTACATCACTTCGAAAGACCTTTTATACTACAAGATAATCTGTGTAACTAAGTGACCATATCAAAATCAAATAAGTGAGAATTATAGGGTTTTTTTTTTTATTTGTACGTGTTGATTGCCCATGAAAAATAGTACGTACGTTTTTTTTTATTTATTTTATCGTGAAATATGATACATTATTATGTCTCAATATTACGGAAATATGTCGACAAAATTTTAATTGACTTACATTATTTTTACAGTAAGAAAAAATGACAGCCATGTTCCCACAAATTCGAATTGTTTTTTTTAGTGATCGTGTAATTTGATGTCAAATTTGATGGACTTTCACTATATTTAGTTTGAGTAAGAAACGAGTTCGATAAGAAAGAGACAATCATCCGACAGTGATTAAGATTCTACGGATGAAGAAAAGATAATATGAAAAAATTAAAACTCTAATTTGATCAAAATTATGGAAAAGTATTCCATGTGCAGTTTCCTTTAAGTACTAGGTAAGTCCAGAAAGTAAGAGTACTGAATTTTTGTAGGTTACAATTTTTTTTATTTAAACAAAAAAATTACGTGGTTACCGTAGTACATATGTAAGCTATTTTTCGACATAGTCGCCATTCCCCTCAATACAGATGGTGAAGCGGGGTATCAACTTTTTGATGCCTTCCTCGAAGTAGTTTCCCGCCAACCCCTCCGTCCACTTCTCCACCTCCTCCTTTACCTCCTCGTCGGTTGAAAACCTTTTTCCACCCATGTGCAGCTTCAGGGAGGTAAAGAGATAGTAATCTGAAGGTGCTAGGTCAGGGGAATGCGCGGGATGGTTCAGGACATCCCATTTAAACGAGGCGAGCAGTTCCTTCGTGCCGTTGGCCGTGTGTGGTCTGGCATTGTCGTGCAGCAGGCAGACTCCCTTTGTCAGCATGCCTCTCCTCTTGTTCTGAATCGCCCTCCGCAATTTTTTTAGGGTCTCACAGTATCTTGCAGAGTTGATGGTCTCCCCTTGAGGCATATATTCAATTAAAATTATGCCTTGACAGTCCCAAAACACAGATGCCATGATTTTCTTGGCTGAAATTGTGGTTTTGAACTTTTTGGCGGAGGGTGAAGAGGTGTGACGTGACCGTTTTTAAACTCGCGACACCATTTGTACACACTCATACGATTCATAGCTTTATCACCATACGCAGTTTTCACCTCATTATAAACCTCAACCGGAGGTTTTCCCTTCCAAACGAGATAACGGATGACGCCCCGTATTTCGCACTTGGCGGGAGATTGGATTTACATTTTTCACGAAACGTGTTGTCGCGTCGACACTTCTCAACGTACTGACCTCGAACCGGTCTCGTTGCAGAGGGGAAGGGTCAGGCTACACGGAAGTGTAGCCAACATGTCGAAAATAAAATCCATCCGGTCGTGAGAGCCTCAGTACACTTACTTTCTGGATACGCCTCGTACATTTCTGCGGATTTACGAGAGTTCTTTTGTATCTACAAATCAGCGAATAATGCTTTGTAAATTGAATATATCTTATTTAAACGCTCTTGCTTGGTGTGATGGGATTTGATTTGTGCATACATACATATCATCAGGCAGAGGCAAGGTAAGCAGAGAGAACAGATCTTCAATTTTTTTTTATACAAGCAGACAACTTACGCCTTCTTCACATTCATACAATCGTGTCATTAACAATCTTCTATCATTAATACTTTCCACTTTAGCTTCTTTTAAAATCAACTCCATTTGATCTAGTCATCTTTTATTTGGTCTACCTGTTACAAACGCACCTTGCACTTAGCCATTCTTTGGTCATTCATCCATTCCAAATGTCCAAACCATCTTAAAGATCCTTTTCTCGTCTTGTTTAAAAAATCCATTTAATTTATATATTCATTTCTGATTTCTTTATTCAGTCATGTTTTCTTTGATCTACCTGTTACAAACGCACCTTGCACTTCTGACTTGTATACTCACTTAGCCATTATTTGGTCGTTCATTCAGTCCAAATGTCTGAACCATATTAAAGGTCCTTTTATCATCTTGTTTAAAAAAATCCATTTAATTTATGCATTTATTTCCGATGTCTTGATCCAGTCATGTTTTCTATGGTCTACCTGTGACAAGCGCACCTTGCACTTATGACTTGTATACTCGCTTAGTCATTCATTCTCTCCAAATGCCCAAACCATCTTAAAGATCCTTCCTTCATGTTACTTAAAATAATCGTTTTATTCATGCATTAATTTCTGATGTCTTCGTTCCGCCTTCTTTTATACTCGTACATAGGCACTCTTTAATGTTTTATTAGTGCACATATCTCCACGGCATTAATTTTACTTTCATCTATCTGCTACAAAGTCCATATTTCACTTGCATTAAGTCAAGGTGGACACCAAAACACTATTAAGTATTGTTATTTTTGCTACTTTTAAAATAGCGCCGTTATTGTATGTTACACTGAATGCTCCATTTACTTTGTTCCCCATCACGCCCCTTCTTTCAATGTCCTTTTCAACCAGCCCATCACACGTAAAAACAGATAACCTAAATCATCAAATTTTATTTTATCTTCTGTTATGTGATTTAATTTATCTTCTGTTTAAGAGTAATTTTTACTCTTATGACTACACTATATATGTGTCATTAATTTTTGGTTTAGTTTTTAAAAACTTACCTCTTTTAAGATGGGCATACGTCTACCGTAGTTAGGCAGAGGAGTGTTTCGTACATTGAATTTTAAAAATTAATAAATACTAATAAAATACTAAAATAATTAAACCCTTACCCTGATGGAAATCACCCCGGGTAGGGCTGCCACCCCACCGTGGATGGTGTTGACGCAGGACATGCATGTCATCCCATTGATGATGATGCGGGAGGAGCATGGTGGCGCATCCGATAAAGAACTGTAACAAAACAAACGAACGTTTATTCTATTGGTAAGAGGAGACGAACTACAAAGAAACCTTTATAAACCTTACAATATATGTGATAATAACACTTTCAGCTTTAAGTTTAGTAAAGTTTATGTGTGTATGTTAGTAGTCATTTAACATCATAAATTTTTATTGAAGACCTCACAAAAAAGGTTGTCTTCAACTGTTTCCTAAAGCTGCACAAACCACCAATTTCTCAAACACTTAGAGGCAGACTATTCCACACAACAGGACCAGTAATAGCCCGCTCATAAGACCCCATCCCGTTTCTTGCGATACAACTAAAGTTCAACTTTCAAAATTAAAAGGACAATTTTATATAGCGTCGTTTAGAACGCAAACTTTTCTCAAGGGCGCTCTAATTTGGGTCTCGAACCCACAATTCCTAAACAAATCACGCCTGGCAGCTATAGCTACGCCCGAGCGAAACATGTATAAAACTCACTTTGTATATAGTATAACCTTGCGGAGCATTGTTATGTGGCATTTTTTCCAGTCAACCAGAAAGATTAGGTCTTAAGTGAAAGCTAGACTGATTTTTTTTTATATAACCAGAGTTCGAACCCGCAACTTCCGAATCGGAATACATGTGTTCTAACTAGACCACGGAGGTTCAATATGTAATGTAATACAATAGTGATTAGTTATGCAATTATTTTAAGGATAATTAGTACGAAAAATACATACTCGTTATTTCTTAGTCTCTGCCAATACATGACGGAACTAAGAAGAAAAAAAACACAAATGTCACAACATTCACTTCTGACACTTTTTCATTAACACAAAATTATTCACAGAACTAAGATTAGAAAAAATCTTATAATTAAATTGTGATTAAATTTTTTTTTAAATATATGTATTATATATTGTCTAAGATTGAGAAACGCTTGTTTATAACTGTCAAAACAATTTTGATTCAATATCACACAATCACTAGTTTTAATAATTAGAATGTGAAAAATAATATGAGAGCATTCACTTAAAATTCACACTCCGATAATGAGACACATAATTGTAAGATTTTTCTACGTATCAATGTCAAATAATGCTAGACGAATCGTATACCAAGGCACGTGACGTGAATAATTATGGCTATCGAATTTTAATAGAAGGCTAAAAGGAAAAGTGACACTTTATGCAAAAAATTAACAAATGGTAATGGAATAAATAAAATAATTGTTTTTAATGGCTAGTCCTGTCTGTTGATATCGTCTCAAGTCTGAAATATAAAACTGCCTTATTAAGAATGTGATGAAAAAAAAAAATTCTAAGATTGAGAAACGTTTGTCTATAACTGTTAGAAAAATCTAATTTGAACACACAATCGCGAGTTTGTGATTCGAATGTGAAGAACAATATTAAGGCATTCTCTTTAAATTCACACTCGAACAATGCAACACATTATGGTAACACTTTTCTGCGTAACAGTGTAGAATTATGCTAAACGAAGTGGAAATCAAGGCATGTGACGTTATAATTATAATTGTTGAATCTTATGACACTATAAAAATACTATTTAATAACAGAATTATTTTTTTGTAGCGAGCAGCAGGCAATATAGTGAATGGTGGGTTATACAACGTGTTTACCGACCGGGGCATTACAAGAGAAGTCAAGATGGTTGTTCATAATGGAATATTGGTCAAACTTTTTGGATTCGCAAGTAAAATTTGTATTGTATTTACACTTACGTTGTACATAATTCAATCTGGGGTATTTATTGCCATATAATAATAAATTCCAACCAATAACAAAGTTTTTTAAGAGAGTGTTAAGTGAACACCAGACTAGAACCCTTTTGAAAAAAAACTTAGTTCGAACAGGAATCGAAACCGCAAATTCCCGGGTTGGGAAATAGACGTATTTACAACTCGGCTACGGAGATCGACAAATTGGAAAAGACGAAAATGTGATAAAAGTAAGACAAATGCAGTAGAAGAACCTTGCATATTAGAATGAAGACATTATAAAACACGTAGTACTTAAGGTGTGGAAATTAATAAGGATTGAGATGGGTCGGTCACATACAAAAAAAGAATTATGAAATATTTATAAAAATAATCTAAATAGGTTATGGTTTGGGCATTTAGAACGAATGAAAGAAGAACTAGTGATATAACAAATGTATAGTGCAAATGTGAGTTGAAGGTATGTGAGAGGTAGGCCAAAGTATGGTTGGATCAAATAAATGATATTTAAAAAAAAAAGATCGTTGAAAGTCAGAGAAATCGAATAAGTTGAATGATAAGGTGTATGGATGTGAAGGAAATGTGTCGAGACAGGAAAGTCTGGAAATCTGTAATTTCTGCCTACCCTAACCGATGGCGTGATGATACGTATATATGTATTAAACTTTCGATACATACATTCAGGGGGGCGACTCGTGACTTTAAAAACAGGTGAGACATGATGAGGCTGAAGCCCCCCCCCCCCCCCCCCCCCCCCCCCCCCCAATTTACAAGACAAGATGATGACGCTATTATGGGCATGTGAAACGTGAGAACTGACCAAATGAGAGACGCAACTGGGCTACCCTTAACAACACTGCCTTTCGAGTCGCGGAGAGCAGGGATGGATGGAGAGGAGTCGTCGGAGACTATCATGGGAGTCACGATGCTCAATCATGAGCTACACGACAGGATGATGACGCTGTTATGGGCACGTGAAACGTGAGGACTGACCAAGTGAGAGACGCAACTGGACTACCCTTAACAACTGCCTTTCTAGTCGCGGAGAGCAGGGATGGATGGAGAGGAGTCGTCGGAGGCTATCACGGGAGTCACGATGCTCAATCATGAACTACACGAATATCGGTAATCAAGCATTCAATTGATAAAAAAATTAAACCCGCTCTTATGTCATTGTTGATTAAAGGTAGTTCGTAATTTTAATATGCTCAAGTCACGTTGAGTTCAAACTACTGAAGCTGGAAGAATTGAAAATATTCTCAACATAATGTAGACGCTTAAATAAAGTTCCATTCATGATTATGTTGAAAAGTTCCAGAGAAGTGGTGTTTGAGCTAGATTGTCCAATAATTATTGATATTTGAAACTTCAACAAAGTTTCAAATATCAATAATTATTCAATTTCAACGAAGCTCAAGTTCTGCATCCCAATACGGGGTGCGCCCGATGCTACTGCCCCTCTCGCCCACCCATTGTTTCGACTTTGTACACAATTCCTTTAACATCTACTGCGGTGCGGAAATTATTCCCAAGAAAACCACATGAATATGCTAAACAATCTGCGCGTCACGTTTCTCAGCATTGAGGTCACGACGAACGAAAAAGAGGAATGAATTCGGAATACGTCAGAATACTTAAGTAATAATTTAAGGATTATGTTTAAAGATGGATAAAAGCACTGAAATGTAAAAAGTTGTATGGATGCAGAAGAGGCAAACGATGTGTATCGCGATAGGAAAGTCAAGTGTTCTCTTCTCTCTGCGTACCCAGTAGGGAAACGACTTGATGTTATGTATGAATTCGGACCCGAGTATTTAGCGTCAAAATATAAACTCGGGTCAAAGTGACGATTTGAAACAATAACTTTTTCATTCAACACACACTATTTACCATAGACAATAAAAATATATTACTAAGGCGCATTTATTCAAAAACGATCTAACCAACAAAGGGCATACGAATCACAAATAAACGAAATATCCAATATTTTAAATTCACAAATAAAAAGCCAGTCAAATGATGTGCCTTCATAGTTGAATTATGTTTAAAAAAACCTTTCATACAAGTCTGTACAAGACAGTTTTATATTATATATCTCAAAAATATGTAACATGTGGGATGGATTCTTTTTGCATATATAGGTATATTTACAGAATATAAATAGCGGCTTAACACGCGACGTAACTTCGAATAAATTTACAAATTTCCCGCGCGAACGAGAAACGTCACTACACGCGGCACACTGTAGCGGCGATTCTTAAAAGTGAACGGGAACCGAATGACAGAATTGGTGCCGTTCTCTCTCTCGGTATTGGTCGGAGACGTGGGCGGGAGGTTGCACTCGGATCTGTATGTAGTGTAAACGCGCGCTATCGCTGTTGTGTGGTGCGCAAAGCAATTAAAAAACCTTCCAGTGTCTGTAGGTGTCGTACGGGAATTTTCTTCTTCGTTTTAATATGAACCTTTTATTTTTTTAAAAAGGTATTGTCTGGTTTATTCTTTATACACATACCATTACATCGTTTCCCTTTCGGGATAAGCGCACAAAACAGAGCGCCAGACTTTCCTATAGCCGCACACATTTCGCCTCTTATACATCCATACACCTCATCATACAATTCCTAAGATCTCTCTGACTTTTTAAATTTCCCTCATTAACCCTTCCTTCCCTGTGATGTGTTACTAGTACACATTGCTTCTAAAAACTTTAATATATCTATAAATATAATAAATACTGGGTTCAGATTTTAGTTATTCCTACGTAATACATTTACACATTGAATGAAAAAAATAATATTAATAATAATTGACACTTATCGACCCCATAAGAGATATTTTGTGAAAATCGGGAATAAATTCACCAATACAATCAAACTTGTGCCAGTGTGTGACGTAGGTATATTCATTCTAAAAAACCGCTATGGGTGAGGAAGCGACGCTATTCACGTCTCACTCTCACTACTTCGGTATATGGGAACGCAAGAACTAGAATCTCAGTTCGCTCGCTTCTCTCGCTTCAGTAGCTTTCGGGCATCCATTTGAGGTGGTCGCTTCGCCCCTTTTGTGAACGTCAGCCGATGTTTTTTTTTTCATGTTTTCAACAATTAAATTTTAAGTATTATCACTTTTGACTTCAAATTTAATTAATTTAAGCGATTGGCTATGAATATTCTTATTTAACCGATTTTAAATCGCTCATTTAACATGTCTATTGAATACACAGCACCGGAATGAGCGGATTGTTTTAACACAGGAAGGGAAAAGTTAAACATATACGAGTACATCTGATTCAACCAAACTTTTCTTGGTCTTCCTCTACCGCGTACTCTGTCATACATTGTTTACCGCGCGTATTATTCTAAGTGCAACACCGGTTTTGATTGTATACTTCTTTTAATACGAAAAATATTTCTGCCCCAATGATTTCGTGTTAAACGATTTGCATTACATATAAGGAATTAATGAAGAATGATTAACAAAAAATATACAGTGCAGATGTTAGTGGAAGTTTTGGTAGATGTACACCAAGGAAAGTGTGGGTGAATCAAGTAAATGATTTTCCAAAAGAAGGAAATGCAAAAAAATCAGAATCGTAGGTGTTGTTGAATGGAGAAGATTCGAAAGATGTGCGTTATGAAAGAGACATCTGGTGTTTCTATTGTCTGCCTACCGAGACAGGGAAATGGCAAAATGGTATATATGTACAGTACACGGCGGTAAGTAATACACATCGGGCTTAATAAAGAGACTGTCAGCCATAATCCGATAGCTTCGGCTTTGTAGAGCGTCGTCTGTGTCGCACGATGCACTTACAGTCTCGTGGCGGATTACGTGTATGAATGACAGAGACGACGCTCTATAAAGCCGAAGTTAGCCGATTATGGCCAACAGTCTCTTTCTTAAGCCCGATGTGTATTACTTACCGCCGGGTACTGTATGTACATATGTAAGTCAAATTGAAAAAGGAATGTTAATAAGATAAACCACATTGGAAAAACGAGTTGTGAAAGATTTACGGAACAAATATACACATATCGCTCGTTGTACGTGATCTCATTATATACGACTTCGCTATAACGTGATTTAAATAAAATTAATAAAAAAATACTTTTCCACGTTCACGTTCCACTCCCATACATCAAAGTTGGTACTAAAATAATATGGTGGACTATTATCTTAGCAGATGTTGATACTGTCCGGCTCATACGTTTTATTCCGCCATTGGCATTGTTTCCTATTACTACACGCCGTTCAAAACCCCTCGTAACTCTTCCATAATCTGAGAAGCAAAATTCTTCAACTTGCTCACCCATATATCACATTTACTTTTTCTTTCCCACTTTTCTACCACAATGACTGGATTTCGCAACATTGGAAAATAGTGATCTACCAAAAAAAAATTATTGTAAAAAAAATATAATGCCACAATACATTCCCGCACATTGCAAATATGTATAGACAAGTAAGATTTAAGATATAGCCCGTTGCGGTAATGTTTGATAGGAACGTCAGGAATGCTTTGGCGCGTGACGGGATCATTGAATATCCCAGCAATCCCGTGGGCGGCGTCTGCACGTTATTATAGGGGCGGATATCACCCCTGCTCCAGCCTTCAATTTGCAGCATTACTTCAAAATATCGAATAATTATTTATAATTTTTTTTTTCAAATAAAATATAACTGGCTTTTGAATAAAAAGGCGGGAACTTAGATGTCATAGACAACATGAATTTTATTTTTTGAATAGCTGTGAATAACTTCTATATACAAAGGAGTATACGCCAATGTCAATTAATGAAAAACATGAATTATTTTGTCTAGTCGTAAAATAAGTATACAGGGTCCAAAAAAAATGTACACACTTTGAATTATTATAAATTCAGTATTTATTAAGGTATATCTGAGATTAAAACTACAAATTAAAGGACACAGACGTTGATTTTTTTGTTATCGCAAGTGTTCTAATTGATGGATTTGTTTTGGTATTTGGGCGCATTACCTTTCTATGAGTGTTATCAGTTAATTACATTTAGCATATATTAAGGTATATCTAAGGCAAGGCGAACTAACGCCTCTATTTTCGAAGAACTGAGAATCATTTTCAGCGTCTTTCCAATCACGGATTAGCGCTACGCTCAAACAGAGATTGTTTATTGGCCTTTCCAGTTCACCGCTCCTCTTTCTTTACTGTACATGCAGTCAGACTCTGGAATCAGTTACAAACCAATATAAGACTCGCTCCGTCCTTGGCATGCTTTAAGAAGCGACTGAAAAAACTCTTAATTTCTTATCAGTAAAATAACGTGTTTCATTCCTGATTTTTCTTTTCCTTTCCTCTCCACCATCCTTTCCTTTCCTTCTGATTGATGATATCTCACTTTATATGAAAAATAATGTTCGGGTGATAGTCCGTCTTTGTGGGGTTCGTGAGCATGTTCTCGCGTATATGTTTATGGATTTCGTGGGGATGGATAGTCATTTGAATGATTTATGCGACCACGTAACTTGCTTCATTTACTTTTGTCTGGTTGGTTGGAAGAAATTGCCACCTAGCAATAAACCCGCCAGATTGTATTGCAATAAAAGTGTTAAATAAATAAATAAATCATCGACAGATTGTCGACAGTATGCCTTCAACGAGTCCTCCGATTCTTTGGGCACATTGCCCGTGGCAAAGAGACAGTTTGGAGAGGTCCGTGATTACTGGAGGCGTGGAAGGACGACGCACAAGAGGAAGAATCTCAATACGTTGGTTTGGTCAAATGAGAGATGCAACTGGACTACCCTTAATAACTGCCCTTAGACAGTCGTCAGAGGCCATCCATGGGAGTCACAATACTAAGTCATGAGCTACATGACAGATATAGAGTCGTTTAAGGAGCAGACTCTCTTCAAGAGCTCGGAATTCGAACCCGCTATCATGAACAGATTTAAAAGACTACAAAATACTTTATTTATACGTGACATGATATTGTGTAACTACACAATTTATGAAAACAACAACAGGTTTTTCTTAAGTGGACACAAAAATTACATGGATCTGGGTTCGTTGCCTTTCATTTGTCGTGCCTCAGTAAACTAGATTTTGCCTATATCTTACTGAGGACATATAACACGGAAAAATAAGTTGTTTTTTTTTTATTTGTTGATTATACAACACCCTGTTGCAAACTTTCATCAACTTGATCAACAGTGACATTAAATTCCATGTATACATCACGCTCATCAATTACCGCATACTTATCATAATCATTCCGAACAGACCATAAAGTCCATCCCACAATGGCCACACAAAATCACCAAGAACACACCACACTCAACGTTTACATACATGTTTGCTACAAATCATCCCTCCTACAAGCCGAAGATCTCAAAATGTAATATAATAAAATAATTACAGTTTATATGGCGCCGTTTAGAGAGCAAACTCTCCTCAAAGACGTTGTAACTCATAACTCGAACCCACTATTATTGATAGATTAAACTGATGTAAGAATAGTAAAGTAGTTGTTAGGTAAGTCCCCACATCTGATTATGTTCAGAAAAAAACATATTTGGTAAGAAAACCACAGAAAATTTACCAAGGGAAGTCGAACTACAAAGAAACCTTTGTAGATCTTCCGATATGTGATAGTAACACATTCAGCTTAAGGTGGAGTCTAGTGTTCATATAGCATCATTAATTTTGATAAGACCTCCTAAAAAGGCTTTTTTTATCCACTTCGCACGGATTTCTCCTGTTACACAGAGGGTCTGCTTCTAGCGTTAGCTTATTCGCTAGGAAGAATATCAGCCAGGATTCTTCTCATACTGCTAGACGGTACCGAGAATATATCCACAGTGTCATTCAGTTGGTTCAATATCTCTATACCACGCGTTACTGAGTGTTTAGTCATGATATTCGTCCTGTAAGTTGGTATGTAGAACAGAGGGTGATTCATTGCACGGCTATATTTATTAGGTACATATAAACTTAGTGCTTCTAGAATCGCGGGACAGTTAAAGCAACCTTGATAAACCTTTAGTAAGAATATCGCAATGGATTCTTGCCTTCTTGTTTCGAGGCTTCTTTCAAGTGATGGATAGCTTGTTCGGAGTTTCGGTCCGATGGTAGGACACCTTACTCCTTCATCGGATAAGTTCTGACTGTTAAGATATTTATTGGAAATTTTTGGATCTTTTTGGGAATCGGGAAAGGATAGGTTTGTGGTAAATGTTTAGATTTTATGAATGATTATGAGAAATTATAAACGATTAAATACATATATAAATATGATGATATATACATAATATTAAATACAAATATACATAAATTTGTGTCGTCACACACTGTTTTATATTGAATGGGTGAAAAAAAAAAAAAAAAAAAAAAAAAAAAAAATAATGATGGTGAATAAATTATAAGAATGAATATAGTATATGTAGATAAGTAAATGAGTGGGGAAACGTGTGTGACTTTTATAAATATATTAAGGTGTAGAAAATGTTTGTTGAAGGTGAGAAATGCGGTTGCCTATGGGGGTAAACTGTCTGCCGGAGGAATTATCGATGATGGGGTGTTCAGAGTGACAATCGGGGGGTCATTTGGGGGGATGATTAGAGTTAAAGAGGGGGGGGGTCGGGGGGATGTTTCGCAATATTGATTTCGGACGAGTGTGTCTGTAACTGGTGTTCGCGTTGTAGTTATCTAAGGCTTTTATGACTGGGTTGGGATGACGGGATATAGAGCTGTAGAACCTTTCGGCCAGAGCGCGCATATGTTCGGGGATAGTATGTAGTTTGGTATCTGCGTGGAGTCTTGAATTACGGACGATGTAGGGTGCTTTTAAAATTATGCGGAGGGCTTTGTTTTGAATGATCTGAATGTGATGTAGCGTTGTTTTCTTCGCGTGGCCCCAGACCGGAAGGGCGTATGTCAGTTGCGGTCTGACGATCGCTTTATATAGGTGGAGTTTAGTGCGCGTGCTAAGTTTGCTGTATTTACTGATCAAGGGAAATAATGATTTGAGTGTTCCGTGAGCTTTTGATTTGATATTGAGGGCGTGTTTATGCCACGAGAGTCTACTGTCTAATGTGAGGCCTAGGTATTTTACGTGTTTTGACCATGGGACGCTCTGGCCGAAGAGTTTAAGAGTTCTGATGGGTTTGATGTATCTGCGTGAGAAGCGGACTGCTGTGCTTTTGGTGGGATTTATTTTGATCTTCCATTTGGTGCACCAGTGCTCCAGAATGGGAATGAAGTCTTGCAGTCTGTTGTGGGATACGGACTCATATTTCGATGAAGAGAGAAAGGCTGTGTCGTCAGCGTATTGCGCGGTGATACAATGTGTACGTGAAAATTGGGGCATATCGCTCGTGTATATGTTATACAGGATAGGGGACAACAGTGCACCTTGGGGCACACCTGCCAGAATGGGGCGAGGGGATGAGTTTATACCGTCTATTTTGACGGAGAAGGAGCGATTTTCAAGGAATGATGCGATGATTTGCACTAGTCTGAGGGGAATACCTGACTTGTGCAGTTTGAATATGAGTCCGTTGAGCCAGACTGTGTCGAAGGCTTTCGCCACGTCTAGTGAAAGGAGGGTCGTGAGGCCTTTGGAGCTGAAGTATTTGATGATGTGTTCTACAACGCGAAGAAGCTGATGGTTGGTAGAGTGTAATGGCCTAAATCCGTGTTGCGAATCTGGGATGATGTTACGTGAGTAAGTTTCTAACGAGAGACGTTCTAGGATTAATTTTTCGAGCACTTTACCTAGAGTCGGGAGCAGACTGATCGGCCTGTAATTTTCAGGGATAACGTGGCTTTTACCCGGTTTAGGGAACATGATGACGTCGGCGTTTTTGAATGGGGTTGGAAAGAATTTATGTCGAAGGCAGGCATTGTAAATGGCGGTAAGGGCGTAAATGGCTTTTTTCGGAAGTTTTTTCAAGGTGAGATTATTGATTTTATCGGGGCCGGGGGCTTTTTTGTTGATGAGATTTTTTATGATAGATTGAATTTCTAACGGTGAGAAGAAGTCTGTGGTGGGGGGGGTTTGCTCATTTAATATGTCGGCAACTGCGTTGTCGACCATTATTGAGTGAGAGGGGTTAGAGAGGTCTGCATTTGGCGAGAAGATATTAGCTAGAGAGTCAGCAAAGGTCTCTGCGCGGTCGCGAGCAGAGAAAACGGGGCCATTTGGTCCTTGAAGAGAGTTGGGTCGGGAGGGCGTATTTCTAAGGCTACGCGTTAGTTTCCATTTGAGTCCATCATTGTATTCGAGAGACTCGACGAAGTCTGACCATTTGTCATTGCGGAGTTGCTGTAGGAGGTGTTTGATTTTTTTGACTAATCTGTTGTAGTCGGTTTTGTAAGAGGGGACAGCTGTGTTTTGCCACAACTTTCTGGTTTTGTTTTTTTCCATAATCAGTATTTTGATATGTGGAGGAAGGGGAAGTTCGGGTTTATCGGCTGGTCTCTCTTTTGAAGAGGATGTGAGAGCGGATTTGATGGTGGTTGTGAAGTCATTTATAGCGGCGTCTATGGAGTTCGTGTCGGGGAAGGTTGTCGGTATTTTGATGCTGCTGTCGACGTTAATAGCGAAATCGCTCCACGAGGTGGTGTGTCGCGGGGGGGCTGAGGGCGAGAAGGGTGGTAAGCCATCCGTCAATTGAAGTAATACCGGGTAGTGATCGGATTGAAGCTGGTGAACAGTCGTGAGATCTGTTTGATAGAGAATGTCGTTATGGACAATGATGTCGATGACATCAGGGCGATGATTGTCTATTAGTGGATAGAGGGTGGGAGACGTGGGTCCTTCCACGAAGTATCTTTTCCGGGAGGAGATTTCGTCAAGTTTATTACCGTGAGTGTTGGAAGTGCGGCTGTGCCAGAAGGGGTGTTTAGCATTTAGATCTCCCGCCATGATGGTGGGGATATTATCTGCGAGGAATGAGTCCAATTCAGACTCGACAAGTGGGGAGGTAGGTGGAAGATAAGTCGCGCAAAGTTTAAGAGGGCCGTGATTGGCGGTGTTCACCACTACGCATGTGGATTCTATGTTGACGGTGGAAGGGGAGGGGATGTGGCAGTGGTCTATTGTGCTTTTGATGAGAGTTGCGGTGCCGCCTTTTCTGCCGATGAGGCGGTCGTCTCTGTAGCAGTAGTAGTTACGGATGCTGTAACGGTAGCTCGGTTTGAGATGCGTTTCCGTTATCAGCAACACGTCCAGGTTGTGCTCGAGAAGGAAATCCTCGACCTCTTGTTTATGTGTTCTGAGGGAACCGTTTGCATTCCAGAACGCGGCGGATATATGGGATGGTTTATAGGTGCGAGCCATGTTCTTGGATGTAGTTGAGGAGGTTCATGGCTTCGGTGATGGCTGATTTTAAGTTATTCAAAATGAGATCGCGATTTGGGGGGGGGGTGGCGGGCAATATGTAGTTTTGGGGTGTAGATGTTGATAATAGAGGGCGATGAGTTGCGACGTTCGCGTATGACGCGTTGGAAGTGACTGGTTTCGATGCACTCTGGGGGGCGTTGGGGAATCGCCGTGTGGCGTTGTTTGCCGAGGGGGCGTTCGATAAGGGGGCGTTGGTGGAGGGGCGTTGGTAGATGCCATCCATGAGGGGGCGTAAGGACTGCGGGGTCTGGAAGTGGTGGTGGGGAGCGATTGAAGGGAGGTTGCTCTTGGGGAAGCGCGGGCAGCCTCTGAAGTTGGCCGTGTGTGGGCCTCCGCAGTTACAGCAGGTGGCGGGAGTGTCCGCGGGCTTCCTGCATTCAGATGTGTGATGCGTTCTACCGCATTTCACACAGTTGGCTGGGGCGTGGCAGTTGCCGGCGGAATGGGCGAACTGTTGGCATCGATGACACTGGCCCATGCCTTTGCGCTTGTTCAGCTCCTCCACTGTGACTCGAATATCGAGTACACCGTGGAGTTCGGTGAAGATGCGCTTTGCGGAAGAGTCCCTTGTCATCTTGACGATGACCATGGGGAGTTCCACTCGATTCCGGTTTTTCATGCGATACACATTTAAAACCGGATAATCGAGTGATTTGAGTTCATCTGAAATGTCCTCGACGCTGATAGGGGTCGGTAGGCCGCGGATGACGGCTAGCAGGGGCTTCTCGCTCTCCAAATGGAAAGAGTGGTATGGAATGGCGAGAGAATCGGTAATGTGGACTAGGGAGCGGTAGGCCTCTACGGTTTCAGTGGTGATTTGAAGATCACCATTGGGCTGCACCTTCGAGGAGAAGTGAATGTTTTGAGACCTGAGTTTAGCTCTCAGGTCTCCATATTTGGCGGAATTGTGAAGTACGATGGGGGGGATGCGGTCTTTTTTGATCTGAAGTAGAGGTCGTGAGTCATTATTTAGAGGTGGGGCGGGGGCTGCGGGATGAGGAGGGCTGAGTGGGCCTCTCATTTTTTTGCTGGTTTGGGCCACGGTGGCACCAGCTGGCTTCGGGTCTGATTGGGGGCAGACGAGGGGGGGGCTTTCTTGGGATTGAAGAGCCCTTTTACGGTTTTTGGCAACAGATTGCCAGTCCATTTCTGGAATATCCGGAATGATAATTATTGGCGGGGAAAGTGGGGAGTCAAAAGTGGGGGTGGGGCGCGGCGGTGTTGTGATAGGGATAGGGACCACTGACAAGACAGTGGGTGAAATAGATGGAGGGTTTTTGGCCTCAATCGAGACCTCACCTTTATTGAAGAGTTCACGAAGAAGTTTTACCATCTTCATTGTCTCTTTTTTGGATGTGGTCTCCATCTTGAAAAGCTCGAAGGCTTCCTCGAAAGTGGAGATGGTCAGATCAGGGGATGTTGAGCGGTCCGGGGACTTAGCGAGGTCTGGTATAGGCTTGGTCACGGGGACGGATGCGGGCGTTTCGGTTGGTTCGGAACTAGTTTTTCTAGTAATGATGCGTGGAGTTTTAATGATGAAGTTCGGTTTGACGGATTTGACGGACTTCATGGCTGCTTAATAGGAGGAATTGAACAAATAGAAAGAATAATTGTGGACAATAAAAAAAGTAGGATATAGCTGTGGAAAAAAATAAATATAATTGTGTAATGAGTAGAAACACAAACAGTGATAAATAAAGAATTAAAGTTTTGATGAGTAATGTGAAATATGAAATGAAGATAGGATGGGGAGAGCTGTCGACCTTTTGAGATCTTCAACTCTGCCCGCGAAGTGTAAACGGATAAGAAGGATAGTAACAGTCAGTGGCTTACTCGATGAAGAAGAAGAAAAGCTGGCATCGACCGGCACTCGGAACAAATCACGTCACCAAGAATTTGTGGAGGCCGGCTCTTTATCACGAATTATATAAAAAACCGATTTGATCTAGACGGCTGTCTGGGTCGAGTGGAATGTCAATTGTTTATTTATTTGTGCACTTGCGCCGCCGAGAAACAAACAAAGCACTTGAGTTTGAGCGACAAACGGGCGACGGTAACTTGACGCGACACTATATGTGACGAATCGTAATTGTTATTGTTAGTTATCAACGAAATGCTGTGAGATCGCGCTGTTTAGCGGGAAGCGACTGCTCTGTAGCAGATCCGTGACTGAACTCTCGAGGCTTCTATAGTTACACACCGTGAGAAGTTCGACATGGTGAGCATATTTTGGATAATCGCCCTTTGTTCTGTACCATAGATATCTGAGGATTTTTTTTTGTATTTGTTCTATTTTGTTTTTAAATTTGGCTTGTCTTCTAATGCTTCCTTAAGCTGCACACGTCACTCAAATATCTAACACTAAGAGACAATTTGCGTCACAGGACCTGCAACGGCAAAAACTCTATCATAATACTCCTCCTTAATATATAAGATCGATTTGGAATAATCAATGTATTGTATGAAGAATAATTCGACCTTAAAGTTCTACTTATCTCCGACGAAACATTCTAGAGACACAGATTCAAAAAATACAATGGAGACCTCCCATTAAGGGGCTTGAATATAAAGAGGCAGTTTTTATTTGTTTTAGTCGTTAAATAAACTATTTTTCGTCATTTTAACGCGTTTATTTTGCTATTGTAAATGTCATATAAATAAAGGTTTATTGATAGTATCATTGTTACATTACCCGGCGGTAAGTAATACGCATCGGGCTTAAGAAAGAGACTGTCGGCCATAATCGGCTAGCTTCGGCTTTGTAGAACGTCGTCTCTGTCATTCATACACGTGTTCCGTCGCTATTTGTCAGTCGTCAAGCGTTCTAGGGTGTATGAATGACAGAGACGACGCTCTACAAAGCCGAAGTTAGCCGATTATGGCCGACAGTTTCTTTCTTAAGCCCGATGTGTATTACTTACCGCCGGGTACTATATCTCAAGATAAATTAAAGCAGAAAATACATTTAAGAAAGAAGCTATCAAAAGGTCTGGCTCATATCATAAAATCCCTCCGGCCGAGATATATTCTACCAACATAGGGCGATCCCGGCCGCAAGGACATCAAATGTTTTTCAGTCAACACCCTTGTACATGTAGATTAAGAAAAAACAAAAGAACATCAATAGATGGCAGAAAAAATATATGTGTAAACCCACGAATAACACCTCAGATTAACTGTCCGCTATTATGATTACATACGTACCGCCACCCCATTTCTATGCCGGGGTAGGTAGAGCGCCAGACTTTCACATCTCGACACACATCGTTTTCCTCTTCCACGTCTATACAACTTCTAAGGTTGAAATCAATCAAGACGTATGTCCCGCTAGAAAAGTCTTGCGGACTATTATCGACTATCATCTTCGCAGATTTTGGTACTGTCAAGTTCGAGTATATACGCTCAGACAGGTTGTTTATTGGCCTTGCCAGTTCCCCGTTCTTCTTTTTTTTTTACATCGTCCTTTGCCCGCCAGATTGTTTTCGCAATGAAGTATTAACCTGTACACCGCGTTAAAAATCAAATTCCACGAATCCTGTGCGCGGCACAATTTCGGCGTTTTTTAATTTCTAAGTTTGTTTAAACGCGTATTTTGTTTAGAACCACTGATATTTGGTTACAGCACCAAGTAAACATGACATTCAAGTAATTTTCTGATAATAAATAATAGTCATTACTCTTAAGGAGATTTGAAACTTGGATTGTCGTCAGATCACAGACGTTTGTGCTTCCCGCGAGGAACACGTTAAATAAATAAATATGTGTCAGTGCCTCATTGATTTTATTCCCTTTTGCTATACGCCATTCGATATTCTTCTCATATTTTCCATCATACAAAAAATACTACTCAAATATCAGAAATACTGAACAAATAGACGCGATGTTTCCTAAATTATCTCACAACATGTGGGTGGGATATTTTTTATATTAATCGAAATATAGTCCAAATATAGCACAACTCCGTGGGCGAGATTCTTCCTTCAACCCCTCGTGCTATTACGATCTTTCCAGTTTATCTCAAGTATGTCATGATCCACCCCCGTTAGTTCCACACCCACGCATTCTTGAATCCCTTAGTATATCCCGAAATAAAAGGCGTAAGGGTAAATTCTCTGTTTGTTTCCATTGCCATTGTAAAGGTCAAGGGAACAAATTGACGATGATATTTAATATAATATTTAACCTGTTCCCCGCGGGGAGCACAAACGCCTGTGATCTGACGACAATCCAAGTTTCAAATCACAAATACTTAAAAAAAATGACACAAAACCGGAATAAAAATTGAACTAAAATTTAAAATAATCTTTATTCTAGCGACATCTCTGAAAACCTTGTCAAATAATATATTAGTTTATGAGATATTGTTGAATAAACAGAGCGCCGATTTTTTTTGGTTTCTCAATATTTCCAGCATTAACGACCTGTCTCGCGGATCGAGTCCTGCGATGAGTCTCTTTTACGTAAATAAACATTACTAAGTCTCTCTTACGTAAATAAACATTACTAGTGCTATATGCATTTGATTGGGTGAGTGTCATGAAGCATTGATTTGATCGTAGCATTCCTTTGTTTATTTTACGTAATGTTAAGTTTATCTCCTTTATTTAATGAGTCTCCTTAAGAGTAATGACTATTATTTATTATCAGAAAATTACTTAAGTGTCATGTTTACTTGGTGTTGTAATCAAATATCAGTGGTTCTAAACAAAATATGCGTGTAAACTTAGAAATTAAAAAACGCTGAAATTGTGCCGCGCACAGGATTCGTGGAATTTGATTTTTAACGCGGTGAACAGGTTAAAAAGGTTACCCGGAAAATAATAACTCTCAGCAATCTCTTATGTCGTAAAATACTGGTTTTTGTAGATCAGCAGTCGACAAACATTTGTCAAGGGCCAAATATTAAAATGGGGGTTCCCGTTTTCTCTTCTTTTCTTGTTTTGACAGTGCCATGATTGATATGCACGGGTAATATACCATATATATTTTTTAAAAACATTCTAGATTTATTTATAATAATCCCGGGTTATAAAATGTAAACAAAATGTCGCAGAACAGCGCTACACGTGAGACTGGTAACGCTGCCGAATTATAATGGCGTGGCGTCATAGCAGAGGTCACCGAATACAAAGCTATAGAATCACCACATACGGTCGTCTCTCGCAACTCGGCGGTTACGTTATAACGCATAATTTGAAATTCAAAAGAATTTGAAATAGGAAAATCCATCCTTAGCTCGCGGGCCGTACAAAAAGAGACGACATGCAGGATTTGGTCCGCGGGTCGTAATTTGCCGAACCCTGTTCTAGATGGAAGCCTAGGTTTAGTCGTCATCATAGGTAATACACAAACATACCATCACGCTATCTCCCTGCCAGAGTAGGCGAAGAAGAAAGAGCTCCAGCCTATCCTATCTTGACACACATCTTTTGCCTCCTTCACATCTACACACCTCAAATAACTTCTACAATTTATGTGACTTTTAACGTTTCCTTCTTTAAAAATATCATTACTTGATCCAAAATACGTTGACTTCGAATCAACCAGATAGCCTCTGACGACTTCTCTCCATCCATTCCTGCACTCCGCAGCTCGAAGGACCATTGTTAAGAGTAGTCCAGTTGCGACTCTCACTTGGTCAGTCCAACGCATTGGGATTCTTCCTCTTGTGAATCGTCGTTCCACACCTCCAGTAACCATACACTTCTACAAACTGTCTCCTTGGCCAAGAGCAAAGTGCCCAAAGAATAATCGAAGGCATACTGTCGACAATCTGTCTGTGATTCTCAGTTCTTCAGAATGGATGCGTCAGTTCCCTTTGCTGTCCATGGAATTCGTAACATCCTTCTACAGCACCACATTCTAAATGAATCTATTCTACGTCTCTCGCTTGCTCTCAAAGCCCAAGTGTCCGCGCCATACTTGAGTATTGGGAAGACGAGAGACTAAACAAGGCTCATTTCGTCGTGATGATGATAATTTTACTCTTCCATATCTTTTCCAGCTTGGACATCGCATTTTTTGCCATTCCAGTTCTTATTTCCACCTCAGCCTCGCATCCTCCATTGTTGGTTATACTGGAGCCTAGGTGAATAAAAACAGTAAATACATACCAGCGTAGTCGTGCTTTGTATACTATACTATCGACGAATAACAGTTCATGGTCCTGGGTTGATCGATATACCCTGGATTGAACTAATTATGTAACAATTCAAATATATGTAGAAGAGTTTCGAAGGTTTAGCCACACTCGTGAATCGGTTTTCGTTAATCGCTGAATTATTTAATTTAAATAAAATACAATGCCCAAGGGTAATTTACATAACAAATAAACATCATGTAACTGATAATATAATTTAACAATGAAATACAATGACAAAACAATAACAAAACATATCCAAAAGATCAACGTACAGAAGAATCGTGTTTAAAATCCAATCTTGTATATTATTCCTCCCATGAGACATCGAAAAGACAATATAAACACAAGTCACGCTGACTCAAGCCTGAGGGTCTCTGGATAAATGAATTTACATATCAAATATGTTTTGAGGCTATCGATCAAATGGATAATGTTTTTTTCGGAGTGTTCTGGCTTATTATGATGCCAACGTTTCGGAAACGTAGCAGTTTTCAACTTCAGGGCTCGTTCGTAGTCAACTTCGCCATAAGTGAATGTGCGCCGGATACCGCTGACCTACAGTAGAGTCTCGACCGCAACGTGCATGGCCGCCCGGTAACGCACTAGACTTTATCTTACAATAATATATGATTTCTTAGAAATAATTAACACCTACATACTACTTATAACTAGATAATAATTCTTACAACAAATGATTTAGCAAGAACAAGTCCACTCGTTCAGGCTACTTGTATTCTATCACATTCACTCAGACCTTGGTCGTCCCAGCTAATACTGTAGGTGGACTAGTCAGGCACTAGACTTTTGTGCGAAAGTTCGCCGGTTCGAACCCCGCGCAGTACTATTATTCCCCTCGAATGACAGAATTTTTTTGCACCTAGTATTCAAGGGTATACGGATACCCTTGACTTCGGTCTTGTATATTCTTTCAAAAAAGAGAAGGAAAAAATATGCCTGTGTGATTTGGTCATCTCACTTCGGTGTGCCATCAGCCACAACTTCGCTTTCCAACTGAATTGACGTTGGAATGCCGCAGGAATCCTCGACTACGAGGCCGAGCAACGATTCCATTCAACCATAACGTGAGCGCATGGTTCCTTCCCAACAAGCGAGCGACTTCCACAAATGTTAAAGTAATTGTTAATTTTCATTTAGTTGTCGCTATGATTTGATTATGGGGTTCCATGCTTGCTGATTTGAGGTGAAATCCTCCGTGACGACCTCCATGGCCTAGTGGTAAGACACTTGTCTGCCGATCCGGAGGTTACGGGTTCGATCCCCGCTGGAACCCAGATTTTTTTAAATAGGATTCCAGTCTGGTTAACACTTAGGGCCTATAAAAACATCTTTCTGGTTGGTTGGAAGAGATTGACACATGTCAATAAACTCGCCAGGTCAAAAAAAAACTGTTGTCCCCGTTAATATTGTTTGGATGTTTATATATTTCTATAGTATCATTGTTTAATCGGGCGTGATAACTTCCCAGTTCGCCGCTCTTCTTTTTTACGTCATCCTTTACTGTCCAGTGCAGTGAGACTCTGAAACCAGTTACAAACCAATGTTAGACTCGCTCCGTCATTGGCATACTTTAAGAAGCGACTGAAAAAAAAGTCTTAATTTCTAGTCAGTAATATAAACCGTTTCATTTCTGATTTGTCTTTCCTCTCCACCATCCCTCCCTTTTCCTTTGATTGATGATATCTCACTTTATATGAAAAGGAATGTTCGGTAGATTGTTCATCTTTGTGGGGTTTATGAGCGTTTGCTCACGTATATGATATGTGCATGGGTTTCGTGGGGATGGGAAGTCGTTTGAATGTTTTTTTGCGACCATGTAACTTGCTTTATTTTGTTGGTTGGAAGAGATTGCCGCCTGGCAATAAGCCCGCCAGATTATTATTGTAATAAAATGTTAAAAAATAAATAACTCTGTTTTGCCGCGTATTTTTGGTTCAAATGAGAAACGGTGGCCTGTTCCAATGAAGTGATCGGACAAAACTGATTTTTCGGGATAAGCAAGTTATCTCGTGTTTGGAGGGGTGAAGGAGAAGAGAGGAGAGAAAGAGAGAGATGGAACAAAGGCAGAAAGAGACGGAGACAAAGACAGAGAGAGACGGAGAGAGACACTGAGTTGTAAAGTTAATTTTTGGCCATCCAGTATAACAGTTTTCCTAGCCAATAGTAGAAAAGATATTACACACGTGTGATATAAACGCACCGTTACCATTCCAGCGTAACAGCGTCACTCGTGTGTTGCGCAGACACTCAATGGTCATATATTGTAACAGCATGAGTGGACAGCACACCGGCACGAGTAGCAGCGGCCAAGGTAAAAGTGAAAGGCGAACGGCATCGAAAGTGAGGTACGCCGCACCGGACACCTGTGCCACATTTGGGGCGACTGACTGCGGCAACCAGAGCGAGACGTGGACAGAGACGATAGGCTGCTGATACAGAAGCGACCTTCAGCCTAATGGCCCAAGTTTCGGGAGCTGGTGAAACAGTCACGATATGTTTGATTCCGGAAATCATTATGAACTGATTTTCTTCTCCTCGAGGTGCCATCTCCTATCAGAAGCTGGTCTGTACTATGGACTATCCCTTATGATCGTATATGAGTATCAGCTATTGGTTTATTAAGTGCAAGCTTGTGCACTTCAACAAGGAGACAGTTTTGACATATAGACTATCCCTAATGATCGTATATGAGTGTCGGCTATTGGTTTATTAAGTGCAAGCTTGTGCACTTCAACAAGGAGACAGTTTTGACATATAGACTATCCCTAATGATCGTATATGAGTGTCAGCTATTGGTTTATTAAGTGCAAGCTTGTGCACATCAACAAGGAGACAGTTTTGACATATAGACTATCCCTAATGATCGTATATGAGTGTCGGCTATTGGTTTATTAAGTGCAAGCTTGTGTACTTCAACAAGGAGACAGTTTTGACATATAGACTATCCCTAATGATCGTATATGAGTGTCGGCTATTGGTTTATTAAGTGCAAGCTTGTGCACTTCAACAAGGAGACAGTTTTGACATATAGACTATCCCTAATGATCGTATATGAGTGTCAGCTATTGGTTTATTAAGTGCGAGCTTGTGCACTTCAACAAGGAGACAGTTTTGACATATAGACTATCCCTAATGATCGTATATGAGTGTCAGCTATTGGTTTATTAAGTGCAAGCTTGTGCACTTCAACAAGCAGACAGTTTTGACATATAGACTATCCCTAATGATCGTATATGAGTGTCAGCTATTGGTTTATTATGTGCAAGCTTGTGCACTTCAACAAGAAGACAGTTTTGACATATAGACTATCCCTAATGATCGTATATGAGTGTCAGCTATTGGTTTATTAAGTGCAAGCTTGTGCACTTCAACAAGGAGACAGTTTTGACATATAGACTATCCCTAATGATCGTATATGAGTGTCAGCTATTGGTTTATTAAGTGCAAGCTTGTGCACTTCAACAAGGAGACAGTTTTGACATATAGACTATCCCTAATGATCGTATATGAGTGTCAGCTATTGGTTTATTAAGTGCAAGCTTGTGCACATCAACAAGGAGACAGTTTTGACATATAGACTATCCCTAATGATCGTATATGAGTGTCGGCTATTGGTTTATTAAGTGCAAGCTTGTGCACTTCAACAAGGAGACAGTTTTGACATATAGACTATCCCTAATGATCGTATATGAGTGTCGGCTATTGGTTTATTAAGTGCGAGCTTGTGCACTTCAACAAGCAGACAGTTTTGACATATAGACTATCCCTAATGATCGTATATGAGTGTCAGCTATTGGTTTATTAAGTGCAAGCTTGTGCACATCAACAAGGAGACAGTTTTGACATATAGACTATCCCTAATGATCGTATATGAGTGTCGGCTATTGGTTTATTAAGTGCAAGCTTGTGCACTTCAACAAGGAGACAGTTTTGACATATAGACTATCCCTAATGATCGTATATGAGTGTCAGCTATTGGTTTATTAAGTGCAAGCTTATGCACTTCAACAAGCAGACAGTTTTGACATATAGACTATCCCTAATGATCGTATATGAGTGTCAGCTATTGGTTTATTAAGTGCGAGCTTGTGCACTTCAACAAGCAGACAGTTTTGACATATAGACTATCCCTAATGATCGTATATGAGTGTCAGCTATTGGTTTATTATGTGCAAGCTTGTGCACTTCAACAAGAAGACAGTTTTGACATATAGACTATCCCTAATGATCGTATATGAGTGTCAGCTATTGGTTTATTATGTGCAAGCTTGTGCACTTCAATAAGAAGACAGTTTTGACATATAGACTATCCCTAATGATCGTATATGAGTATCAGCTATTGGTTTATTAAGTGCAAGCTTGTGCACTTCAACAAGGAGACAGTTTTGACATATCAAATCCAATTTTTCGATGTCAAATATATCAATGTTACGAGACGATCGGCAAAGCAAAATCTCCTTCAATTTTTTTATTAGGCAAAATTTTATATAGCGCTATTTTTTACTGCTTCCCGAGTAGGCTTGTTTTAATATAAAGTGAGATATCATCAATCAAAAGAAAATGAAGGGATGGTGGAGAGGAAAGGAAAAATCAGGAATGAAACATGTTATTTTACTGAATAGAAATTAAGAAATTTTTCGGTCGCTTCTTTAAGCATGCCAAGGACGGAGCGAGTCTTATATTGGTTTGTAACTGATTCCAGAGTCTCACTGCATGGACAGTAATTATACAAAAAAAAATATATAAAAATATTTAAAAGGATTATTTAAAGATTTCTTACCTGGTCTCCGCATCAAAATTCTCCAGCAGGTGATACTTGAACTGTTTGCTCATGATGTAGAGCGTTCGATCATTTTTACCGCAACTTCCGCAATCACGGTCACCGCAAGTAATCACCGATCACTGATTACAACAAATCACTTAATCGCTCACCGTTCACGATACACGCTTTCCAAATCGATTACAATGTAAGAACGGAAGCAAAAAATTGATATTGAATGTCAATTTCTATGATCGTTAAATAAATATTAATTCAAAAATACTGAAATTGATTCGCTCATATGTATGGAATGCATTGATTCTGAAATTTTCAATCACATTTCGATATTAATGTTTTTTTTTTCAATAAACCATATACAGGCAATCTATCCGCAGTATGAATCAAAGTCAACGGGGCAGTAAAAGACAGATACTCAAACCATGAACGTATTAGTTGATTGTTGCTATGCTAACATTGATGTATGGTAGTGAAGCGTGGACGTGGAAAACGAATAAAAGTAGTCGAGTAAATTTGATGATTTATCCGTAGAAAGAAGAAATGTTATCAGACAATTTATTGTCCTCAGCGAGATACAGGCAAAAGCCTAGTTTACCGGGGACACGACAAATGAAAGGCAACAAATCCAGATCCATTAAAATTGTGTGTCCAAATTACATGCAAAAGCCTAGTTTACCGGGAGTACGACAAATGAAAGGCTACAAATCCAGATCCATTAAAATTGTGTGTCCAAATTACAGACAAAAGCCTAGTTTACCGGGGACACGACAAATGAAAGCCAACAAATCCAGATCCATTAAAGTCCATTACCGGAGACACGACAAATGAAAGACAACAAATCTAGGTCCATTAAAATTGTGTGTCTAAATTACAGGCAAAAGCCTAGTTTACCGGGAGCACGGCAAATGAAAGCCAACAAATCCAGATCCATTAAAATTGTGTGTCCAAATTACATGCAAAAGCCTAGTTTACCGGGAGCACGACAAATGAAAGCCAACAAATCCAGATCCATTAAAGTCCATTACCGGAGACACGACAAATGAAAGACAACAAATCTAGGTCCATTAAAATTGTGTGTCTAAATTACAGGCAAAAGCCTAGTTTACCGGGAGCACGACAAATGAAAGCCAACAAATCCAGATCCATTAAAATTGTGTGTCTAAATTACAGGCAAAAGCCTAGTTTACCGGGAGCACGACAAATGAAAGCCAACAAATCCAAATCCATTAAAATTGTGTCTAAATTACAGGCAAAAGCCTAGTTTACCGGAGACACAACAAATGAAAGCCAAAAATCCAAATCCATTAAAATTGTGTGTCCAAATTACAGGCAAAAGCCTAGTTTACCGGAGACACGACAAATGAAAGAATACAAATCCAGATCCATTAAAATTGTGTGTCCAAATTACAGGCAAAAGCCTAGTTTACCGGAGACATGACAAATGATAGCCAACAAATTCAGATCTATTAAAATTGTGTGTCCAAATTAAAGGCAAAAGCCTAGTTTACCAGAGACACGACGAATGAAAGACAACAAATCCATTAAAAGTGTGTGTCCAAATTACAGGCAAAAGCCTAGTCTACCGGAGACACGACAAATGAAAGGCAACAAATCCGGATCCATTTAAATTGTGTCGAAATTAAATTACAAGTTGTTTTTTTTTCGCTAATTGTTTAAATTTCTTGTCATGTGTAAAAAAAATGTTCAAGTGCTATTTTTCCAATGAAACTCAATTGAGGAAACTTCAATAAAGGGAAAGAAAATAAAGGGATGAAAACTTTATGTTAATTAATTCAAATGATAATTCTTATACAACACCGTTTAGAGAGCAAACTCTCCTCAAGGGCGCTCTAACTCAGGTTTCAAACTTACAATTATTGAACAAATCACGTTTGGCAGCTATAGTAACGCCCGAGCGAAACATGTATAAAAGTTTTTTTTGTATACAGTAAAACCTTGTGGGATTATTGCTATGTGGGAATTTTTCCAATCAACCAAAAAGATGTTTATGAGGATTTGTGTGAAAGCAAGACTGAAATATCTTTTTGTTTTTTGTTTTAGTATGGGTTATAGCGGGAGTCAAACCTGTAACTTCAGGCTCAGAAGACAGGCGTCTTGCCAACTAAGCCACGGAGGTATTCTAGATATGTGCACGGTAAAACAATCTATAATTTATAATGTATTATTCTTTATTAATATTATAGAATCAACTTGGATGGGATGAAACGTATGGGAGTAAAACGTGGGCGTGAAACAAAACTGAAAAGCGCCAGACAAATGTTGTAGAAATGCGTACACTGAGAAGAATGCATGGCGTGACAATGTATGACAGAAAACGTAATAAAGAGATTAGGGATTATTGTGAACCTAAGGCTGATGTATTCAGTAAGATGAAGAGCACTTTTAAATGGTTTGGGAACGTCAAACGAATGACTGAAGAAAGGCTAACAAAACAACTACATATACAGTGCAAATGAGAATTGAAGACTTAGGCTAAGGCCGCACTGAAGTGCTACGTGACTAATAGACTAGGTGACTATAATAGTCACGTAGCGTGGCGTGAAGCGTGCAGTGTGGGCATTGCGATAGTTATGCGGTGCGTTGGTTCGCTAGGATATGTCACTTAGCTCGCAGCGTAGCTCTAAGCACCAAGCGAGGCTCCTACCTGTGTGGCCGAGGCCTTAGTAGAGGAAGATCAAGGAATGAATGGTTGTTCTGATCGAAAAATCTGGTGCTCTCTCTTTTCTACATAACTAGACGGGAGAGGGCGTGATTGTATTTTTTATTGATTTTTTAAATTTTATTTATACTAGTACACGACAAGAAATCTATAAATACACAATTTGCGGAAAAAAAACAACAGGTAATTAAATTTGACACACAATTTTAATGGATCTGTGTTTGTTGCCTTTCATTTGTCGTGTCCCCAGTAAACTAGGCTTCTGCCTGTATCTTACTGAGGACTATCTTACTGTACGTATCATAGTATAAATAGGCCAAAACCCATACGACGGCTGTCGCCAAACAAAGAATACGATAATTGATTTTTGAAAACAAGAGAGCGAGAGAGGAATACTTGGATTCTCTGCGAAAGTAATTCGAAATTTGAATCTCGGTGGGTCCGTGATAACTCAACGAATTTTAAATACCTAGCTAACAATTTTTGAACCGGTGTAAAAGGGGACGATTTATAAATGATATATATCAACAAATTTTATATTTATGAATATATATTTTCATAAATGTAGAATTTGTTTTACTTCCGTGAATATTTCACGGGTTGCAACTAGTCATAGTATAAATAGGCCAAAGCCCGTACGACGGTTGTCGCCAAAGAAAGAATACGAGAATTGAATTTTGAATACAAGAAAGCGAGAGAGGAATACTTGGATTCTCTGCGAAAGTAATTCGAAATTTGAATCTCGGTGGGTCCGTGATACTGAACGAATTTTAAATACCTAGCTAACATTTTTTTAACCGGTTTAAAAGGGGACGATGTATAAATGATATATATAAACAAATTTTATATTTATGAATATATATTTTCATAAATGTAGAATTTGTTTTACTTCCGTGAATATTTCACGGTTTGGAACTAGTGTATGTATATGCGAACATACATCAGCATGGCCAGGCGGCTCAGCAGGGTCCACATGACTGTGGCATTTGCGGGAGGGAGTGCGCATCCAGGATCGGGCTGTTTTCTTACAGAAGATCACACGATCGACGTGAGAGAACGGTTCAAGATTGACGTTGGAGTGCCGAGGGGATCCTCGACTGCGAGGCCCCGGCAACGACGATGTACGTATATAACTTAATTTGAGTAGATTTCGCGAACGTGTCTTCCAAATCGTATAGGTTTTATGCCTCAATTAGCGCGAAATTTCGTCGTACCAATATACCGTGTGAATCGAGGGATGGCTGTATCTCGAAACGAATAAGAGAAAATCTTAAAAAGACGTAACCTCAATTATATTTCATAAATTAACTATTCATTACTATTTAACAATTGCGTGAAAAATATGTATTGAGTTTAATTTAATAAAAGTACGAATTAATTAATGTTAATTTATTCGTTTTTTTATTAAAATAATAATCAAGTATTTTAATTTATCAAGATTTGCGAAAAAACGGGAAAAAAATATTTTAAACTTAATCACCTATTGAAATCTTTCATTATTCGCCCAAATCGCATTCTCATTTTGATCAAATTAAGGAGTTCTGCTATTTGGGTAGTATTTTCTCTGATGATCGTAGAGTTACGAGGGATACCGAACGGCGTATAGCAATAGGAAACATTGAAGAACTTGTATAATATATAACCTTAAAGACTAGAAATAATGCATGTAACATTAAAGACTAGAAAGAATCATGTAACCTTAAAAACTCTAGAAAAAATGCATGTAACCTTAGACTCTAGAAAGAATGCATGTAACCTTAAAGACTCTAGAAAGAATGTGTGTAACCTTAAAGACCCTTGAAAGAATGCACGTAACCTTAAAGCCTCTTGAAAGAATGCGTGTAACCTTAAAGACTAGAAATATTTCGTGTAACCTTAGACTCTAGAAAAAATGCATGTAACTTTAAATACTCTAGAAAGAATGCATGTAACCTTAAAGACTCTTGAAAAAATGCATGTAACCTTAAAGCCTCTTGATAGTGTGCACGTCTCATTTATATATTCTGAATGAGTTTCTTAAGACTTTACTGTACATAAAAAGGTGTCAAGCAAGGAAGTGCGATATCTCCGTGACTCTTCGATATTGGTTCATATAAAAACGAGACGAAAATTAAAATAGGGGACGTAAAAAGCCGGATTTGGTTGGTAAATATCACAAGTGACAGAAAATGTAAATTGTTATTGTCGTTTAAAAGAATCTATGAAATAAGTTCAGAAAACGATTTAAGAACGAATCACCATCACGCCCTATTCCTATAGGGTTAGATAGAGATAACATATCTCCACTTCACTCGATCCTGGCTCACAAAATTCGTCGCTGCCGCGTCCATACACTTCGGCATGCATATTCCTCTATTATAAAGGTTTTTCATTGTTCTATATTTCAAAATTTCATTTATTTGGTTTTGCCACGTTTTTATAGATGATTTTTTAATATTTCCCTATTTATTCAGTTCACTTCGGTCTTAGAGAAATGATGATGTAAACAATAACATGTTGTTATAGCGTCTGAACTTGAAGATACTTTCTGATCGTAGAGTACCGTTTGGTTTGATCCTGATTATCAAAATAGTAAATGGGATAGTTGGCTGTCAGAAGTTACTGGAATTGGGATAGTTGGCTGTCAGAAGTTACTGGAATTGGGATAGTTGGCTGTCAGAAGTTACTGGAATTGATTAACCTAATTCCTTCGAGAAATACAAGATTATAGGACATATTCCTGTGCGAGAGTTGTAAAACTATTACTTGAATTGTCCCGTACCCAGATTGCATCGATTGGGTAATGACTATGCTGCAGTCTTGGACATATTTAGTGACGACAGTATCTCGTCTCCATGTTGCATCCATTGGGTAATGACTATGCTGCAATCTCGGACATATTTAGTGACGACAGTATCTCGTATGCAGGTTGCATCGATTGGGTAATGCCAATGCTGCAGTCTCGGACATATTTAGTGACGACAGTATCCCGGATCCAGATTGCATCGATTGGGTAATAAATATGCTGCAGTCTCGGACATATTTAGTGACGACAGTATTCCGTATCCAGATTGTATCGATTGGGTAATTACTATGCTGCAGTTTCGAACATCTTTAGTGACGACAGTATACCGTATCCAGATTGCATCGATTGGGTAATGACCATGCCGCAGTCTCGGACATATTTGGTGAGAGTCTTAATGTCTAATAAAAGTTCTCTTAGAGAGCGTTTTGTTTGAACCATACGTGTAAATTCGACGCCACGACGTGTTTCTCGTTGATTATTTTCGCTGGCTTTTTACTCACCATCAAACTTTTCGAGATCTCTATAAATACCATATCTCTGTGAATTAAATATACGTATGTGCATTTTTGTTATTACTTTCTAAGATTGTTTTTTTTTCTATTTTTTAATGTTAAGGCCATTGATTACCTGAACCTTGACCTGTCTCAACATTGTATTTTATATATAGAAGGCACTATGCTCTTTCTGATATTTGTTTGTATACGATTTACGTAAATATTTCTAATTTTTGTGACAAGTTGTATATATATTCATGCGCACTCAAAATTCGAATTATTACTTTTTTAATGGTCGATAAAAGACCATACATTACAATAAAACGAAAATCATTTTTTCAACGTCGCCTCACCATATCCTTGCTTCTTCATTATAAGCACTGCATCTTTGTTGTTCAATCATCATTCTTGCAGACAAGGTTTTTTCCACATATTCAACGAAACGCTCTCATTTCTACTCTCTACTTTCTCTCATTAGTGCCAATTTTGCAACGTCTAAATTTCGTTAGCATATCCTAATGTTGGGACCAGGATCCCATTATGAGCAGTCAGTTAAGCTTCTCTTGAAATGTTCCGATCGATAAAATAAACTTCTCTCCTACAGCACATCTTAATCTTAATGTTAACCGTTTTACTGCTGGATATATTTTTTTTCAATACTATAAAACGTCTATATATAGACTCTAAGCACTCGAACGCTCAAAGAAGGTGGCCTAGACTCCAAGTGATGTACGTCGTGTACATTCTTCTCAGGTTTCCAGCATTCCGCTGTTCGAAGAGCCTTTGGCAAAGGAAGGTCATAGAACTCTTCACTTGATTGCCCTAGCGCATAGATCTTCTACTACTAAGGTCCAAAAAATAAGGGTAGATACCACCCCGACCGGTGGGGTTACTGTCCATTCATAATCAAACTTTTTCAGACAGAAAACTTTTGAATTGAAGTGATATCTTTACTGTAACGGCCCTCCAGATTGCCAATGACCATGAGTCTCTCCATAACTTCTCTCGTGACTGAAGAATGCTTCGAGTACATAATGCTGATAGCCTCTCTTGAGATTTTAAATTCAGCTGCACGTCTCATTTCGAGTGGAACGAAGAAGTGCCAGATAACTCCACTACTTTAACCTGTACACCGCGTTAAAAATCAAATTCCACGAATCCTGTGCGCGGCACAATTTCGGCGTTTTTTTAATTTCTAAGTTTAAACGCGTATTTTGTTTAGAACCACTGATATTTGATTACACCACCAAGTAAACATGACATTCAAGTAATTTTCTGATAATAAATAATAGTCATTACTCTTAAGGAGACTCATTAAATAAAGGAAATAAACTAAACATTACGTAAAATACACAAAGGAATGCTACTATCAAAGCAATGATTCATTACACTCACTGCGAATGCTGCTCGTATATAAAATATTTAGGTAATGTTTATTTACGTAAGAGAGACACACCGCAGGACTCCGTACGTGACAGGTAATTCCGAGCGGCAATTCGAACATCAGTATGCGTCACGCATACTGACGCGATAGCTGTAAATATTGAGAAACTAAAAAAAATCGGCGCTCTGTTTATTCAACAATATGTCATAAACTAATATATTATTTGACAAGGTTTTCAGAGATGTTGCTAGAATAAAGATTATTTTAAAATTTTAGTTCCATTTTCATCCCGATTTTGTGTCATTCTTTTTAAGTATTTGTGATTTGAAACTTGGATTGTCGTCAGATCACAGGCGTTTGTGCTTCCCGCGAGGAACACGTTAAAGACTTGGATGCCATCCAGTATCTGCATTCTTCATTACAATAAACTGATAACAAAACTGTGGCCAGATAACGAAGATTGAAAAAACATTAACCATATCGATTTAGAGATATCTATTGATTGTTTATCTATGATTAACGATAGCAATTGTAGGAATAAATAGATAAAGTAAGTATTTATTATTTTGCATTTATAACGATGGAGTAGGGGTCGGGCAACATTTTTTTCATCAAAGGGATAACATACAAACGTGATAGATGGCTTCAATATGTGGTGTTGGAAGAGGATAACCCGTGCTCCGAAACCCATGGAACACAAGACGCACCGATGTCTCCATCATCTGAGAATTAGCAATTACCAAAAGACTTTCGACAACATGCAAGAAAATTATTCTAACATATTCTGGGCATGTCGCAACAAATAATCAAGTCTGAAAAAGCTGGTGGTCATGGGGACAGTTGAGAAAAACGTGTAAAAAGAAAGTCTCCTTACACGATGGATGGACCAAAAAAAGGAATTGACAGGAGCAGATTTAACCCTTACTGTCCTGTGATGTGTAACTAGTTCACATTGCTTCTAAAAACTTTAATATCTCTATATTATAAATACGGGGTTCAGATTTTAGGTATTCCTCCGTAATACATTAACGCATTGAATGAAAAAAATAATATTAATAATAATTAGCACTTATCGGCCACATCAGAGATATTTTGTGAAAATCGGAAATAAATTCACCAATACAATCAAACGTGGGCCAGTGTGTGGCGTAGGTATATTCATTCTAAAAACCGCTATGGGTGAGGAAGCGACGCTATTCACGTCTCACTCTCACTATACTTCAGTATATGCGAATGCAAGAAATAGAATCTCAGTTCGCAGTTGTTTCTTCCTTCGAGGTATAACATACACAGTGTTAGTGTTCCGAGTCCCGTCTCAGTAGCTCGCGGGCATCCATACGAAGTGGTCTCAACGCCCGTTTTATGAACGTCGGCCGATGGTTTTTCATGTTTTCAGCAATTAAATTTCAATCATTATCACTTTTAACTTCAAATTGAATTAATTTAAGCGATTGGCTATGAATATTCTTATTTTTACGATTTTAAAACGCTCATTTTTACATGTGTATTGAATACACAATATTGATTGCACCGGAAGGGAAAGGTTAAACGCTGCATTCAACACGGCTCAGTACTGAATACCAGACATAGGAGAGGATCACGATTTCCGTTATTGAGTTGGTACGAGTCATCCAATCTGGGGGTTGAAAGTTCGGTTCCAATAGGAACCAATATGTTTTTTAAATTATGTCATTGTAGTTTTTAACTTAAGATCTCTTGAACATATTTCTGGCTGGTTAAAAGAGATTGCTATATGGCAATAATAAGTACACCAGGTTTTACTATAAACAACGAAACTGTCATACTAAACAAAAAAGAGATACAGGAAAATAAAACGTTTATAAAGAGATGCATGGATGTGCACGAGGCGAGAGCTGTGTGCATAAAAATAATAAAAATATAAATATAATTTATATAGCGCCGATTAGAGAGGAGACTCTCCTCAAGGGCGCTCTTAACACTTGCCTTACTGTGCTAAACAATTCCGCCAGCCACGATGCTGGACGCTAAGCGTCCAGTAAAAAATGTATGTTTTAAATTAAAATTATGCAAAATCTGCGAGATTATTTTCTGTAATTAGCTATGAAAATCATTTTATTATGTATTAAAACGTCAAATAATAAAATAAAATATAAGTCGTGGTCACTCGCTGTCCATCACAGGGTGGCAAGTGTTAACTCGGGATTCAAACCCACTGTTATTGAAATAATAAAAATATTACTAAAAAATTGTTGAGTTAGAAGGGGAAGATAGTGGCTGTGGACATTAGATAACGAACTTCTCCGTATCTGTATATGTTGAGAAAAACATATTTGGTAAGAAAACTTACCAAGGCTTTTCCTTTCGTTTTTACGAACCATAAAAAAACCTTTGTAGATCTTCTGATATGGGACGTTATTTGTGTTGTTCGACTTGTACTGTATTTTCCGATTGTACGAGTATAATATTGGGTGTACAAATAAGTCACCGCCGTTTGACAAAAGTTGGCGCCACCAGTAAGTTATGGTTAAAATTGTCAGATGTAAAATGTCATTATCGTAAGGTTGGACATCTGTCAACAACATGACCTTGAAATATTAGTGAATTTTTATCAGTATAACATATTTTTTGTGTTCGAAAATGTCAAGTTTTGAGCCGAATAAGCGTCATTTGCGGGAACTTTTGATTTACTTCTTCAATTTGAAGAAATCTGCAGCTGAGGCGCATCGATTGCTTGTAGAAGCATATGGTGAGGCTGCCTTAAGTGAGAGAAGTTGTCGTGAGTGGTTTCAAAAGTTTAAGAACGGTGAATTTGACATCGAAGACAAAGAACGTAGCGGAAGGCCGAAAGTGTACGAAGACGCGGAATTGGAAGTATTATTGGATCAAGATTCGTGCCAAACGCAAGAAGAACTTGCACTTACATTAGGAGTGACTCAACAAGCAATTTCACATAGGTTGAAATCATTGGGAATGATTCAAAAACAAGGAAATTGGGTTCCATATGAACTGACACCGAGAAACGTTGAACGCCGATTTTCCACATGTGAAATGCTGCTTGCCAGGCATAAACGAAAGGGTTTTCTGCACCGTATAGTCACTGGTGATGAAAAATGGATCCACTATGATAATCCAAAAAGGAAGAAATCATGGGGAACCCCTGGCCATGCTTCAACATCTACAGCTAAGCCAAATATTCATGGAAAAAAACTCTTGTTGTGTATTTGGTGGGATCAGCTTGGTGTCGTGTATTATGAGTTGCTCAAACCGAACGAAACCATTGCTGGGGCTGTCTACCGAGCACAATTGATGAGATTGAGTCGAGCACTCGAGGAAAAGCGCGCCCACTGCTACTCCAGACACGACAAAATTATTCTCCTGCATGATAATGCTCGTCCACATGTTGCGGCGCCGGTCAAAACCTTTTTGGAAACAATCAATTGGGAAGTTTTACCCCACCCGCTGTATTCACCAGACATTGCTCCTTCTGATTTTCACTTGTTTCGATCGATGACGCATGACCTGTCTGAGCAGCACTTCACATCATATGAAGATACCAAAAATTGGGTCGATTCGTGGATAGCCTCAAAAGATGAAGCATTCTTCCGACGCTGTATCCGTATGCTGCCAGAAAGATGGGAAAAGGTAGTGGCAAGCGATGGGCAATACTTCGAATAAAACATGAGGTTCCGTTCTTTCACAATAAATGCCCAATTTTTGATAAAAAAAAAGGCGGAAACTTATTTGTACACCTAATAACACTGCTTAAATGGCAATGTTTAATTCTATATGTTGTTTTTTTTTTAAATATTTGTGTCAAAAAGATCATTTGACCGTTGAAATAAAATAAATGGTCCCTCGCAAGCCTTCCTCTGGCTTGATGGTATGTATGTATGTAAGATCAGCAAAAAACAGCTGTGTATAGCTTCAGAACCGTTGGTTTCCGATGCCTGCCCAGCGCTGGAAGACAGGGCAGGGGCCATATCTGTATGATGAACGATAAGCCGATGGGGCTTAACAGAGGCAGATACTATCAAGTTTGAGCCAAATAATCATTTATATAACTTTGATTTTTATCTGATTGATAAGCTTCTTAATTCGAGTATAACAGTACGATTTATTTTCGATTCAAGTTAATAATTCATAATTAATATTTTTAACACTTTCGTGCAAATATAAAATCAGTCCTCCGTGCGTATTTTTTGAGAAATTTTGAAACAATGCAAAGAAAAACATATTTTACTGAATTCAAACGTGAAAGCTGTTGACAATAGACATATGTTCTAACAGTACAAAGTGGATGACGCCATACGTATCCCACCAGATAGACAAAAGTATATGTTTGGATGCGATTCCTCCTTTGCTGTTGGTAAGGGCCTCTTATCCTTATCTGTCCAACGTCTTTTTCTTGCGATATTATGATACAGTATCCAGTTTTCATCACCTCTCGTCACAAACAACAAACGGCTCGGGTCATCAACAAACTAACCTAACCTAACCTAACCGTTTAAAGTGAATGACGCCATACGATCCCACCAGATAGACAAAAGTATATGTTTGGACGCGATTCCTCCTTTGCTATTGGTAAGGGCCTCTTATCCTTATCTGTCCAACGTCTTTTACTTACGATATTATGATACAGTATCCACTTTTCATCACCTGTCGTCACAATCAACAAACAACAAACGGCTCGGGTCATCAACAAACGGCTCGCGTTCAAAACTGGCTAAGAGAGAAGTACATATGTTTATTCACTTCTGGTAATTAATTGGCTTCCGATACGAGTAGCTCGTGTGGTACCCACTTTCCAAGCTTGGGTATATATTTCTATATTCTTAAAGTGACGTAATACTGTTCCATGAGATGAATTAAGTATTTCTGCAATATGATCCACCATTAGTACTAGGTCTGAATCAAACAAAACACTGTAGATCAGGTCTGGCCAACTCAAATTGCCCCACGGGCCGCATTGACGACTTAAAGTTTTCCAAAGACAGCACATAAATAAAAATAAGTGCAAATTTTGTTCCTATATTGTTTTCGATATCTGATTTTACAACGAAATTCGTAGTTTTTATCATTTTTTGTAAGTGATTGATTTGAATGCAGAGGTACACAGAAAGTGTTCGATCAGTGTAAATCTGAAAAAAAAACGATACCATAACTAGATATGAAGAGAAAACGTGTATTGAACCATCAACAAAATATATTTGTATGGTAATAAACACACAATGGCTTCGTTTACTCACAAAGATATTAATACTTCAAACTTTACTCGTATCATAAATATAGTTTTAATAATCAAAATTGTCATAAAGTCCATTAAGGCCTAGGCCACACAGGTAGGAGCCTCGCTTGGTCCTTAGAGATACACTACGAGCTAACATAGGTGACATATCCTAGCGAACCAACGCACCTCATACTATCGCAATGGCCACACTGCACGCTTACGCTAGATGACTATTATAGTAACCTAGTAGCGTAGCTCTAAGCACCAAACGACGTTCCTACCTGTGTGGCCGAGGCCTTAAGGTTTTTGGAACATTCCAATAAGCTTTAATGGACTTTATGAAAAATACATGTAATTAAAGGAACGTTATTTCTGATAAAGACATTTTGAAACACCCGATACTTAAAAAAACCATCGTAAAAACAATTCGTCATATATGACCGGGGGCCGCACATAAGGGCTCCGCGGGCCGCATGTGACCCACAGGCTGCGGGATGGCCTGTGCTGCTGTAGAGCGTCGTTGTCAAAATTAACAAGACGTCTTGACCGGGGTTCCTAATTAATATAGTACTGCCATGTCCATCTTTCAATCTTTGAAACCGTTTCTGGACATTATTTATACTATAGTAGTAACCATTATCTCTGTTAATTTTTTCTGTTGCGGAACTCGCGCTTTTACCAAATTAAAAGTATAGAACGTGCCTTTTGGACTGATTATCAATATTCATTTTCAACATGTGACTAGTGTCCACTTCACTAGACAAGGTCTTTTAACAAGGCCTTGCCTAGAGAAGTGTTTTTTTTGTTATATCCACAAAATTATAAGTTTTTAGCATTGATACTCGTATATACTTGTATCAACAGTTCGCCTTTCAATTAAAACAACGTTATTATTTTCCTCCACCTTATCCCATCCATTAGGGGTCGGCTGCTTGTACCTTCTTCCTCCATCTCTCTCGATCTCTCCATTGTCCACCCGTACATTGCAATTATTCAATAGAATTATCCTTTTCAAGAATCATACTATATCTAATACGACATTTATAATTTATATATTATGACAGCCAAAATTGCATGCTTTAATGGTTCCATATACTTTATTTATGTATTCAGTGACAGCTGTTTCGCCATACAATGCCAAAGGTGAAGTGATTTGTTACGTTCCTCACAGTGTCTCTCGCGATAATTTGCTCAGATAGGCGTCCTCCATCTTCTTTTTCTTGTCTTATCCCATCCATTTAGGTTGCTTGGATCTTGTTCCTCTATTTATCTTGATCTCGTCAATCATTTGGGGATAGTTTGAGTCTCATCGTGTTCTCAATTGATGGGTGTCTTAAGCGTAGCCCTTTCATCCAGCCGTTTCACGCGCCGATAACAGCGTCATCATCCTGTCGTGTAGCTCATGAATGAACATCGTGACTCCCATGATAGCCTCCTCTCCATCCATCCTAGCACTCTGCGGCTACAAGGGGGCTATTGTTTGTTCCTCTTGTGTGTGTCGTACTTCCACGCCTCCAGTAACCACATACCTCTCCAAACTGTATCGTTGGCCACAAGCAATGTGCTCAAATACTCGTCGAAGGCATATTGTCGACAATCTGTCGGTGATTCTCAGTTCTTCTAGAATGGAAGTGTTCGTTCGCTTTGCTGTCCATGGAATTCGTAACATCCTTCTACAGCACCATATTTCAAATGCATCTATTCTACGTCTCTCACTTGGTTTCATAGTTCAAGTCTCTGCGCCATACATGAATATTGCGAAGACGAGAGACTTAACTGGGCGCATTTTCGTCGTGATGGTGATGGTTCTGCTTTTTCACATATTTTCTAGGCTCTTCTTGGGTCTCCCTGTGTATCTATTTGGGAGTTCCCAATTCATGAATTTCTTTAGCGTAGCCCCTTCATCCCGCCCTTGCTCGTGCCCATACCAGCGTAGTCGTGCGTTATCTATTGTTAGCGCCACTTTGATTAGTCCATGAATTCGTTCAACTCTGATCTTGCCCAATCTATTGACGCCAAGTGACCACTGAAGCATGCACATTTCCACGTCATGAGAAGCAATTGATCCTCTTATATTTAGAGGTCAACACTCAGCTCCATGTAGTATAGCGGGCCTGATCACTGTCTTGTAGATCCTGCTCTTAAGCTTTATTGATAGCCTTCTGTCACACATAACCCCCGTCGTTTCTCTCCAGTCGTTTCAGACCATTTTCATTCTGTTTTTTACATCCTAGAGCACCTCCTCATCCGTTGTAAGGATTGAGTCAAGATATTTGAATAATTTTGTCCTTAGAAGCTTTTCGGATTGGAGTTTGGTCGTTCCATTGTCCGTATCTAGTGTGCCTAGCATGTGTTCAGTTTTGACTCTGTTTATTTTGGTCGTTCCATTGTTCGTATCTAGTGTGCCTAGCATGTGTTAAGTCTTGAATCTGTTTATTTTGGTCGTTCCATTGTTCGTATCTAGTGTGCCTAGCATGTGTTCAGTCTTGACTCTGTTTATTTTGGTCGTTCCATTGTCCGTATCTAGTGTGCCTAGCATGTGTTCAGTCTTGAATCTGTTTATTTTGGTCGTTCCATTGTCCGTATCTAGTGTGCCTAGCATGTGTTCAGTTTCGACTCTGTTTATTTTGGTCGTTCCATTGTTCGTATCTAGTGTGCCTAGCATGTGTTCAGTCTTGACTCTGTTTATTTTGGTCGTTCCATTGTCCGTATCTAGTGTGCCTAGCATGTGTTCAGTCTTGACTCTGTTTATTTTGGTCGTTCCATTGTCCGTATCTAGTGTGCCTAGCATGTGTTCAGTCTTGACTCTGTTTATTTTTAACCCATTTCCCTCCAACATTAATCTCTTATTGTTCTTGGATTCTCCCGTTATTTTCATCACGTGGAAACGATATGGTCCGCAAACAACATGCCCATTAAAACGATAGAAATTATAATTGTTTTATGGTGAGTAGTAAAAATATAAAGTAAAACTATTATTGACAAAATGTTACTTCTATATTATTTATAGTTAAGGCATTAACATTGTGGAAGTTTAAAGACATTGTAATTTGTTTTATCAAACACTGTTTATCCCACTTTTTTGTAACGATCTCATATCCCAAAAATCTCTCCGCTGCTGGCCGAGATCGTCCCATCCTTCCCTTCCTCCCTCCCTTGCCCCCTCCCTTCACCACCAGTCCTCAACTCGAATGTCAATCGTTAGAAGCGTGTATCTCGGTACCAGTTCAAACATAATTCAGTCTTGTTTGTGCTCCCCTGAAGATGAGGTGAAAGCCTTGAAACCGGTAGGGTTATACCGTTACAAAAAAGTGGAATAAACAGTGTTTGATAAAACAAATTACAATGTCACCTCTTATGTTTTACTGTGAATTGTTTATAAAACAGAGAACGGAAATAGACCTCATTATAAAGTATTATGCACTAAACGCGCGTAAATACTTCGTCGGTTGATACAGGCTGTTGGGGCCTTGTAAGTATTGTTCTGGGCGGAAGAGGGGCAAGGTTCTTTGCTAGGGTAGGCACAACTTACTGTCATACAAAAAAAAAGTCTAGCGCTATATACTTTTTGCCTATTCAGACAGTATAACGGCGTGATATGTACCGAAGACAAGATTAATAAAAACTTTTATTAATTAATTTGTTCAATCGCGTCTGGATTATTGTACATACATATTACTTGTTGTGAATCATAGAAATATACTCGTACTTTCGCCACTTATGCACGTAAAAAAGGAGTCATTTTAGTGCCATTTGGTAGTCTTAACTGGAAAATCGATTTTTTGGAGTTTCGCCACTATGATTCTCAACAGGCGATATATACCATCACGCCGTCTCCTTACAGAGTAGGCAGAAAGCAGAGTCGCCAGACTTTCTAACGCGACACGCATATTTCGCCTCTTCTTCATTCAAACACCTTCTCATACAGTTCCTACGATTTCTCTAACTTTATATTTCCTCCTTTCAAAATATCGTACACTTTATCCTATCATGCTTTCCTTAGTCTTCCTCTACCACGCCTTCCACTCACATTTGCAGTATATATATTTGTTTTCTTAGTATTTCTTCATGCATTCGTTCCACGTGCCCAAACCATTTACGAACGCTCTTCTTCATCTTGCTCAACACATCAGCCTTAAGTTCACAATCGTTCCTAGCCCCCTTCATTCTGTTTTCTGCCATACATTGTCACCCCATATATTATTCTAAGTGCACACATATCTACAGCACTTTTTCGGCTCTATTAAGTCTTGTTCTACTTCCAAGTTTCACTCCCATACATCAAAGTTTGATCCATATAATATACGTTATCCTCGGCCCACCCTTTCCACTCCCACCTTGCACTTCTGACCTGTATACTCGCTTAGTTATTCTTTCGTCATCGATTCTATGCACATGTCCAAACTATCTAAATGTTCCTTTATTTATTGTTTTATACAATAATTAATCCATTCATTCATTTTTGATGTCTTTATGTCGCCTTCTTTCACACACTGACATTATTTTTTAGATTTATCAAATTTCAACTGAAGCATCCCCTGATCATGCGGTGGTCTTGGCCAGCGCTGTATATGTCCATGCCTATAGTTCGGAAATTCTAGGATGAGTCCTGTGACAGCTCACAAATTTGCCCCAATACAACCTTGTAACGATGTTCAGTAATTTTAATTATTTTATCAACTTCAATATAAGCCTCAATTCTAATAAATAGCAAGTTATTTAGGTAAATACATTACATTAGGTTGTATTGGGGCAAATTTGTGAGCTGTCACAGGACTCATCCTAGAATTTCCGAACTATAGTTGGTAAAGTGCCCGTCTTTTAACACGAAGGTTACGGGTTCGATTCCCGCTGGAACCAAGATTTTTTTTAATTCAGCCAGGTTTTTCCTTAAGGTCTTATAATTTTCTTTCTGGTTTGTTTGAAATAAATTGCCACATAGCAATACTCCCACAAGGTTGTACTGTATACATCGAAAGTGTAACACAGGAATCGCTCGGGCGCTGCTATAGCTACCAGACGTGATTTGTTTAATAGCAGTGGGTTCGAGTCCCGAGTAAGAGTGCTTTTAAGGAGAGTTTTCAATCTAAACGGCGCTATATAAAATTGTCATTTAAATTTAATTGAAAACACAGTTCAATTTGTTCAGGCCGAAAACTTTTAGAACTTATTGGTAGGTACAATGTTTTTATAACAGGCAATCCACCCAAACTAGGATGATTTGTGCCACCAAATTAAAGTCATTCAGCAATTATGAGTTAATATGATATACGAGGCGTATCCAGAAAGTAAGTGTACTGAGGCTCTCACGACCGGATGGATTTTATTTTCGACATGTTGGCTACACTTCCATGTAGCCTGACCCTTCCCCTCCGCAACGAGACCGGTTCGAGGTCAGTACGTTGAGAAGTGTCGACGCGACAACACGTTTCGTGAAAAATGTCAACCCAATCTCCCGCCAAGTGAGAAATTTTGTAAAAAGGCAAGAGTTTTTGAGGCGCTGCAAACTCCATGGATATGAATTTCTCCGCTCCATCGTTACTGGAGATGAAACTTGGGTTGCACACTACACGCCTGAAACCAAAAGGCAGTCTCAACAGTGGCGTCACACCTCTTCACCCTCCGCCAAAAAGTTCAAAACCACAATTTCAGCCAAGAAAATCATGGCATCCGTGTTTTGGGACTGTCAAGGCATGATTTTAATTGAATATATGCCTCAAGGGGAGACCATCAACTCTGCAAGATGCTGTGAGACCCTAAAAAGATTGCGGAGGGCGATTCAGAACAAGAGGAGAGGCATGCTGACAAAGGGAGTCTGCCTGCTGCATGACAATGCCAGACCACACACGGCCAACGCCACGAAGGAACTGCTCGCCTCGTTTAAATGGGATGTCCTGAACCATCACGCGCATTCCCCTGACCTAGCCCCTTCAGATTACTATCTCTTTACCTCCCTGAAGTTGTACATGGGTGAAAAAAGGTTTTCAACCGACGAGGAGCTAAAGGAGGAGGTGGAGAAGTGGACGGAGGGGTTGGCGGGAAACTACTTCGAGGAAGGCATCAAAAAGTTGATACCCCGCTTCACCACCTGCATTGAGAGGAATGGCGACTATGTCGAAAAATAGCTTACATATGTACTACGGTAACCACGTAATTTTTTTGTTTAAATAAAAAAAATTGTAACCTACAAAAATTCAGTACACTTACTTTCTGGATATGCCTCGTACATAATAAAAGGATTTTTATAGCTAATTACACAAAATAACCTAGCAGATTTTGCATAATTTTAATTTAAAACATACATTTTTTACTGGACGCTTAGCGTCCAGCACCGTGGCTGGCGGAATTGTTTAGCACAGTAAGGCAAGTGTTAAGTAAATAAAATCTGTCTCGCAAAAGACAACCGAAAAATACATGGTTCACAGTTTCATTATCGAGCCCACATTCACAGCCAGGATTCTCCACAATACTCATTATATAAAGGTGACTAGCCACCACGCAGTGACCTGCCCGCAAATGACACATGACAGACACTTCCACCTTGTTCATTCTTATTATATTAAACCATGGTTTCAAAGAGATCGGTTAATGGATGGTTTATATCTCGAGTCTTTATTTATCAATTATATCCCAATCCAACGCCTATCGGTGCCATGTGTATTATGTTTAATTTTATTTAAAAGATCAGTTACTGACTGTGAAAAATCAGATAGGGGACAGCTGGTAGAACATGCTTCCTTTACCAAGGAATCGACACATTCATTACCAGTGATACCAATATGTGAAGGAAACCCAAGCCAGAGAAACATCTAAAGTTTTTGACATCAATAGGAATAACTTGGCGTTATTTATTATTCATCATAATACGTAATAATTTCTAAAAACGTATTTATTAATCGTGTCGAAAATGACTTGCAAATTATCGGTTTTATCAAAAATTAATCATATTAAGCCTTATCTAGTAACAGATTTGTTGTTATTACAATAATTTATTTCAGCATTACTTGTGCCACGCTTTTTTGCAAAACTTGATTATTTAAGATGTACACCAATGGCGGTCATCAAGTGGCCCACCAGTGCCGACTAAACAACACAAGTTGAATCAAACTGCAGGTGGCGGCAGAAATACCTCCCTGTTTTAAACAGTTAATAAAGAAGACAGTATAGATGTTTTGTAAAATTTTATTTTACAATCTGAAAGAAAAGAGATTACCATTTGTTTATCTTGTTTGAAAAAATGTATCATTCAAATGTTAGCCTTAATTATCTATACATATCTGAAACCTCACTCTCGAGTTCCGCATTGCTCTCGTGATCATTTGAGGTGGTATTGTCCCGATTTCGTGTCGGATAGCAGCTTTCAGCCTGACAACACGCACTGCTGTTGAGCCAGTCGCGTTCATTAGTTCCTTTACAACCATTATTTTATATAAATAAATAAATACTTATAAGTTTATTGATAGCAACATTGTATGTACATAATACATTTAAACATACTTCAAGAAGACATAAATTGCAGAGAATACATTAAAGACAGAAGCTATGAAAAGGTCTGGGATCATCTAATAACATTCCCTCGACCAAGATACACCCCACCAATATAGGACGAGCCTAGCCACGGGGACAACAGATGTTTTTCAGTCCACACATATGGATATAACAGACAACCTCCTTGACCTAGTTGGTAAGACGCTTGTTGGAACCCAGATTTTTCAAAAAGAATTCCAGTCCTGTTTTCACTTAAGGCCTCTTTAACATCTTTCTGGTTGATCGGAAGATATTGACACATGGCAATAAGCCCGTCAGGTTGTACTGTATACAACGAAAGTATAATACAATACAACATAAGGTCTAAGTGGAAAATTCTTCTCGCACTCCTATCAAATATTCCTATAGTGGCAGCATGCTTAAGAGTTGAATGTCATGGAGATTGGGTAACGTCCTGTTTTGATGCTTGGACGTTTTAATAATAAAATTAATAAAAGGACAATTTATATAGCGCCGTTTAGAGAATAAATTCTCCTCAACGGCGCTCTTACTCAAGATTTGAACGCACTATTATTGACAGATTAAAAATATTACAAAATAATACCAACACCGATCGGAACATCTGTCGAACAGTTATTTCCCAAAAATCTCTCCGCTCTTGGCCGAAATTGTCCCGTGCCTCCCTCACCCCCAGCTTCCAACCGTTGAAGCGTGTATATCGGTACCAGTTCGAACAGCATTTAGTCTTGTTTGCGCTCCCCTGAAGATGGGGTGAAGAAAGCTTTGAAACCGGTAGGGTTATACCGTCACAAAAAAGTGGAATTAACAGTGTTTGATAAAAATAAATTACAATAATACCAACAGTTCCCAAACTTACTTACAATAAGATATCGAAAGTACTGAGTGATCCGGAAAAAGACTTACATACATACTATCACGCCGTTTCTCTGCTGGTAGGCAGAGAGGACAGAACACCAAACTTTCATATCTCGATAAATATATATTTCACCTCTTCCACATCCATACATCTTATCATAGAGCTCTTATGATTTTTAAATTATTTACTTGATTCCACCATACTTTCCTTGGTCTTCAATCTAAAAGACAATTTTTATGTAGCGCCGTTTAAGAAGCAAACTCACCTCAAGGGCGCTTTAACTTGGGATTCGAACACATTATTATTAAATGTAGCTGAGTGTATTAATAGAAGGTTAGTGGCTGCAGCCATTAGATAAGGTACTTTCCTGCATCTGGATATGTTAAAAAAAACGTATTTGGTAAGAAAACTGCGGAAAACTTATAAAGGAAAGAGGAAATACAAAGAGACCTTTGTAGTTCATATTCCCTTTGTAAGTTTCGTCCCAGCTCATCTCGAATAGGTTCATTTGTTTTAATAAATGACTGATGTTACATAAAGATATATTATAATTTGTTTTATCAAACACTGTTTATTCCACTTTTGTAACGGTATAACCCTACCGGTTTCAAGCCTTTCCCCTCATCTTCAGGGGAACACAAACAAGACTGAATTATGTTCAAACTGGTACCGATATACATAATCCGCCTTAACAAATCCTCTAATTTATTCTGAAATGACTAATCATTATCACCGTGAAAACCATACTTTTTCTATCGATGATGCCAAATTCTTACATATCAGTAGTAACGGAAATAAATTGGACAGATTAGAGGCCCAAGAAATTTCTAAGTCATTACATCGAGGCGAACATCTGACAAACACATGTATACCAAGAATCTCTCCGCTGCTCGCCGAGGTCGTCCCATGCCTCCCTAAGCCCTCAACCCGAATGTACCCAACCGTTAGAAGCCTGTATATCGGTACTAGTTCGAACATAATTCAGTCTTGTTTGTGCTCCCCTGAAGATGAGGTAAAAACCTTGAAACCGGTAGGATTATACCGTTACAAAAAGTGGAATAAACTATGTTTGATAAAACAAATTACAATGTATTTAAACTTCCACAACGTTAATGCCTTAACTATAAACAAAAATAATACAAAGATATATTCGTTCAAAGTTGAATAATAGAAGATTGTGCATTACGAGATGTACGAAAGTGGAGAAGACGAAAGTTGTGTACATGTACAGAAAAAAATGGAATTATCTGCCTCCTCCTCAAGGGGCACGGATCGATATGTACAGTACCCGGCGGTAAGTAATACACATCGTTTGTAGAGCGTCGTCCCTGTCATTCATACCGTCACGATTTGTCAGTCGTTACCGGACCGGATTGTTAGCGTATCGTGCGACAGAGACGACGCTCTACAAACGATGTGTATTACTTACCGCCGGGTACTGTATGTTGATACGTTATCTTTTGTTTTAAAATTGCTAATGTGGTTTGTACAGGACGCTTAAATGCCGTTTATTTCGTCCATAAATAAATAAAAATTATTAATTGTACAATTCAATTGAATATCCGTGCCTCGTTGTTATTGATAATCAAGATACAACAAATATATCCCACATTAAACCGGTTTTACAATATTATTCCAAGAAGCTATAATAATATTTATTTAGATATGATTTATATTGACGGTTCCCAAACTTAAAGTGCGAGGGGTGCCAATAAAATATTGAAAGTGCTAGACAGTTTCCTGCCGCGGGAGACTTACATATGGTAGAATATAACTTAGACATGTGCACACTGTTATAAGTTAGACATGTGCACACTTTTAATAGACTTAAGGTTACACGCATTCTTTCAAGAGGCTTTGAGGTTACATGCATTCTTTCAAGAGTCTTTAAGGTTACATGCATTCTTTCAGGATTTTTTCCGGCGACAAACTGCTTTCAAGATTCTTTCATGCAACACGCATTATTTCAAGAGTCTTTCAGATAAAAACTATTTCCAGTGGTAAACATGCCTTTAAGAATTTCCTAGGTAACATACACTCTCATAATTCCAGTTAAAAATAAGCTACTAAAAGTCTTGCATGCAAAACGTATGCTTTCAAGAATAGCTTTATATTATGCATGTTTTAATGAGTCTTGCAGACGACATATATGCTTTCACTAGTCTTACAGATAACATGCGTATTTTCTTGAAAACTGATGATAAATGTGCTTTCTAAGAGTTTCTCAGGTGATGTTCATGCTTTCATGATTTTTTTAAATGATGAGCATATTTTTAAAAGACTTTCAGATAATATGCATACTTTGAAAATGTCTTTTAAGCGACATGTAAGCTTTCAAAGGTCTTTCAGGTAACATGCATTTTTTCGATCTTTTCGGTGGTAAACGCGTCTTAAAGGACTTTATAACATGCATAGTTTCATAAGTGGTTCAGGCAAACTGTACGCTTCAAGAATCTTTTAGACGACGCGCATGTAATCATCTCAAATTATTTTTTAATCTGTTTATGATATGAGTTCTTAGTTTCATTCCCAATCAATTCATTACTTATTCTATCAGTTGTTAGTTTCATTCTCAATCAATTCATTACTTATTATATCAGTTGTTAGTTTCATTCTCAATCAATGCATTACTTATTATATCAGTTGTTAGTTTCATTCTCAATCAATTCATTACTTATTCTATCAGTTGTTAGTTTCATTCTCAATCAATTCATTACTTATTTTATCATACTCGTATATCGTTAAACAACGTATTCTATCAAACTCGTATATCGTTAAACAACGTATTATATCATACTCGCATATCGCTAAACAGCGTATTCTACAATATCATACTCGTATATCGTTAAACAACGTATTATATCATACTCGCATATCGCTAAACAGCGTATTCTACAATATCATACTCGTATATCGTTAAACAACGTATTCTATCATACTTGTATATCGTTAAACAACGTATTCTATCATACTCGTATATCGTTAAACAACGTATTCTATCATACTCGTATATCGTTAAACAACGTATTATATCATACTCGTATATCGCTAAACAGCGTATTCTACAATATCATACTCGTATATCGTTAAACAACGTATTCTATCATATTTATATATCGTTAAACAACGTATTCTATCATACTCGTATATCGTTAAACAACGTATTCTATTATACTCGTATATCGTTAAACAACGTATTCTATCATACTCGTATATCGTTAAACAACGTATTATATCATACTCGTATATCGCTAAACAGCGTATTCTACAATATCATACTCGTATATCGTATTCTACAATATCATACTCGTATATCGTTAAACAACGTATTCTATCATATTTATATATCGTTAAACAACGTATTATATCATACTCGTATATCGCTAAACAGCGTATTCTACAATATCATACTCGTATATCGTTAAACAACGTATTCTATTATACTCGTATATCGTTAAACAACGTATTCTATCATACTCGTATATCGTTAAACAACGTATTCTATCATACTCGTATATTGTTAAACAACGTAGTCTATCATACTCGTATATCGTTCAACAACGTATTCTATCATACTTGTATATCGTTAAACAACGTATTATATCATACTCGTATATCGTTAAACAACGTATTATATCATACTCGTATATCGCTAAACAGCGTATTCTACAATATCATACTCGTATATCGTATTCTACAATATCATACTCGTATATCGTTAAACAACGTATTCTATCATATTTATATATCGTTAAACAACGTATTATATCATACTCGTATATCGCTAAACAGCGTATTCTACAATATCATACTCGTATATCGTTAAACAACGTATTCTATTATACTCGTATATCGTTAAACAACGTATTCTATCATACTCGTATATCGTTAAACAACGTATTCTATCATACTCGTATATTGTTAAACAACGTAGTCTATCATACTCGTATATCGTTCAACAACGTATTCTATCATACTTGTATATCGTTAAACAACGTATTATATCATACTCGTATATCGTTAAACAACGTATTATATCATACTCGTATATCGCTAAACAGCGTATTCTACAATATCATACTCGTATATCGTATTCTACAATATCATACTCGTATATCGTTAAACAACGTATTCTATCATATTTATATATCGTTAAACAACGTATTATATCATACTCGTATATCGCTAAACAGCGTATTCTACAATATCATACTCGTATATCGTTAAACAACGTATTCTATTATACTCGTATATCGTTAAACAACGTATTCTATCATACTCGTATATCGTTAAACAACGTATTCTATCATACTCGTATATTGTTAAACAACGTAGTCTATCATACTCGTATATCGTTAAACAACGTATTCTATCATACTTGTATATCGTTAAACAACGCATTATTCTGAGTGCAAACATTAACTTAACCCCTTTCAGCATTTTCTACATCCACGTTCAACTCCCATAAACCAAAATTGGCACTAATGCACTGTTATGAATCATCATAATTTAAGCGGATTTTAACATTGTCCCGTTCAAGTTTATATATTTGAGTACCCCATAACGATCCACGTGATCTAAATGATAAGACACTTGACTTCTACACCAGGTTTTGGGTTGGATTCCCGATAGCACGAAAAAATAATACCAATCTGTTAGATTTCGTCCACTAACAATACTGGCATACGTGTACGAGTGTTATTGCCTCTTCACCTTCCAATACGTGCGATGATCATCCGTAAGTTACTTGTCTATTTCAGTGGTTCTAAACCTAACGCTAGATCATAAGGGCCGAAGAATGTATTGTCCAAGATGAGCTAGGTGGTTGGAACAAATTGATGTGTATCAATAAGCTCGCCAGATATACCATGTTTTATCATGTACACAAAATATTTTTTTAAAAAGTCTCCTGGTCACGCTCTTCAATATACGGATTTGATCAAGAGTACCATTTGAAAGAATGCATACGAGCCATCACGTAATTTTCCTGTTCGAGTAGATAGAGAGGAGAGAACGGCAAAATTGTCTTACCACGACATAATTTCTTAGCCTACTCCACATTCATAGATCATATTCTCACACACCTTATTGTGTTTCTTTTACACCTTACCTTCGACACTGTACGATTCGAGTATATTTGCCTTAGTGCCCCATTAACATTGTTTTCTATCGCTTCACGTAAAATAAATCACAAAACGAATCACTTATTTAGAAAGAAAAAAAAACACTTTTTAAAGAGCCAATTAGGCTAAAAAAATAACATATTAAATAATTCACATAAACAACAATATTGAAACCAACTCAACACTTGAACACGCATAATATCAAATCGTAGATGACAAAAGGTTATCAACGCGACTTACTAAGGGTGCAACGAACGAACCGCGGTGAAATCAACTCGAGACGATGGGAAAGTTGAAAAGCAGTCGACGGCACGAAAATAAGAAAGCGAATCCAACACGCGAAGTTGACAAGTCACGAGTGATAACGCGAGGCGATGAGACAGACCTCAAGCGTGGACGGTCGCTGCAAGACTAACTCACAGCTGTGGACCGAGTTGTAATGGACTAATTTTGAATCGGCGTGAAATAAAGGTATAAACCGAGTAGAGTGGAAAGGAAACGTGGTCAAACCACTTTTGATAAGATGTTTTTGGCGTTACTTATCATAGACGCACTTTTGATAAGAGTTTATTATATACTCGTACATACATATCGAGTGTGTTGGTGCCCACTTTGATGTATGTCAGTGAAACTTGGACTTCTCAGAAGAATGATAACTGTAAGATCAATGCTAAAAAAGTTTATTGAAATTGCTGAAAATAAAAGCAATTTAAGGAATATATAGTACTAAACGAGCTAGCTATATGGAATATGTCTAGAAAAATGTTTAAAAATTAACGTAATGAAATCAAAGGTTATGGTTATACGAGGGTAGAGTGCCAGACTTTCTTATCTTAACACACATCCTTAGCCTCTTCCACACCCATACACCTTCTCATGCAACTCTTACGATTTATTTTACTATTTCTACATTTCCTTTCAGGATATCATCAACTTGATCCAACCACAACTTGATGAACCACTTGATTAAGACTATTATTATACATACATAGAAACCTTCATGCCGTTTCTCTACTGGGATAGGCAGAGAACAGAACATTATTTTTTCCAGTCTCGATACACATATTAGGTTACTTACACATTATACAGTGCTTATTTCTCTATTTTTTTTACATTTCCTTTCAAAATAAAGGGTATTTCAAATTGAGCGGTTTTTTTATTCTTAGATAAAATACAGATGGCGTCGCGAACTTGCCTAGGTCTTGTAACATTTAAGAAGTGTAATGTATGACATTTATAAACATATAGTCGTATACAATACAACAACGCGTTCAAATTGTTAGATTATTTTACGTATTGTAATCTCCGGAAACGGTGATGTTAATTGGCCACCAATATCGTGTGATCTGACACCGTTGGACTGTTTTCTCTGAGTTTACGTGAAAAGTCAGGTCTATAAGAATGACCCCCGATCAATTCCTGAGTTGAAGGACGAAATTATTCGCGTTATTTGTGAGTTAGAACCGCAATTATGCCAAAATGTAATCGAATTTTTTGACAAAAGAGTGGACATCTGTGGAGGTGCAAGAGGTGGATATTTGGCGGATATTGTTTTTTTGTGTTTAAATGTCATACATTATAATTCAATGACTAGTAAAAAGTTTTTAAAAATCAAAGCAAATTGTTTGTTTTATTTAAGAATTAAAGAAATTTGAATTTAAAAAACCACTCAATTTGAAAGACTCTTTAGAAAGAGGTGTGGTAAATGTGTGTGCAATGTATGGGTTAATTCGACTTGTGACACGGTGCATTGTCCTGATGAAAGAGAACTTTTTTCTTCTTCATATGGGGGCGTTTTTTTGCAATTTCTGCCTTCAAACGCTCCAATAACGCTATGTAATATTCGCTATTGATGGTTTTTCCCTTTTCAAGGTGATCGATGAATATTATACCATGCGCATCCTAAAATACAGAGGCCATAGCCTTCCCGGCCGACTTGAGTTTTTGGTCGCTTCGGACGACTTTCACCGGCTGCTCTCCACTCAGCTGACTGCCGATTTAATTCCGGAGTATAGTGGTGGATCCATGTTTCATCCATTGTCACATACCGACGCAAAAACTCCTGTTTATTTCGCGTAAACAGTGCCAAACAGCGCCCTGAATCATCGATGCGTTGTTGTTTCTGTTCCACTGTGAGCAAACGCGGCACCCATTGCGAAAAAAGCATTTTCATGACCAAATGTTCATGCAAAATAGTGGAAACACTACCAAATGATATCTTCAGGATGTCAGCTATTTTACGCAACTTTACTTTGCGATTTTCCATCACGATTTTGAGTTTATTTTTATGTTTTCTGGTGTAACAGCCTCATTTGGACGACCAGAGCGTTCATCATCATTTGTGTATGTACGACCGCGTTTGAAATCAGCATACCACCGACAAATGGTTGTTTTCGACGGAGCAGAGCCCGGATAACACTTTTCAAAACATCGCTGAGTTTGAACGGTATTTTTTCTCATTAAAAATCAATGTTTTATCAACACATGAAATTCGGTTTTTTCCATAGTTTTGAAAATAGCAAAAGTAGTCACTAAAATCACTGTAACTTAATGACACAATATCGGAATGTCATGAAAGTTTGACACGTAACTTCTTAAGGTGTGTACTAACCGAGAATGGTATGGATTTGTTATTAGAGGCGCCATGTGTTGGTTAGTCCCGGGAATTGTTGATACGTGTGAAGGCGAATTGAAAGAAGGTTAGCGACAAGCGTCTTATCAACTTGGCTACAAAGATCGTCAATTCAATTCAATAGAAACGTAACGCGATAATTGATGTCTTGTAAGAGAGGTTGGTTAATAAAATACTGAAATAAAAAAAAATCAATGGATGGATTTAGCGAAGTTTGGATTCAAGCGAGTTGATGACGTAGCGACGCGGGTTTCTGATAATGATTGGCATCAACGAATCTTGTTTGTCAGAAGATATCAGTGCCGTCCCTGGCGGGTAAGCACTGAAGGCAGCTGTTGTGGGGCGACACGGTCCAAACAAGGCCCTACTACATATTTAACGTATTTAACACTTCATTTTTAAAACAATCCGACTGACTTATTGCAAAGTGAAAATCTGTTCCAGTAAATAAAGCAAATTACATGGTCGTAAAAAAATTTCAAATGGTTATTAACTTTTACAAAATTCATGTATAATATACATAGAAAAAATAAAAGTGAGATACCATCAATCAAAGGGAAAGGTAGGGATGATGGAGAGGAAAGAAAAACTAGGAATTAAATATTTTCTATTACTGACTTGAAATTTTCAGTTGCTTTTTAAAACATGCCAATGACAGAGATTGTCAATTGGCCTTTCTCAAACATAGATTGTCTATTGATTGGCCTTTCCTGTTCACCGCTCCTCTTTTTATAAGTCGTCCTTTACTGTCCGTGCAGTGAGACTCTGGAATCAGTTACAAACCAATATAAGACTCGCTCCGTCCTTGGCATGCTTTAAGAAGCGACTGAAAAAACTCTTAATTTCTAGTCAGTAAAATAACGTGTTTCATTCCTGATTTTTCTTTTCCTTTCCTCTCCACCATCCATTCCTTTTCCTTTGATTGATGATATCTCACTTTATATGAAAAATAATGTTCGGGTGATTGTTCGTCTTTGTGGGGTTCGTGGGGCATATGCTCACGTATGTGTTTATGGATTCCATGAGGATGGATAGTCATTTGAATGATTTATGCGACCGCGTAACTTGCTTCTATTACTTTCACCTGGTTGGTTGGAAGAGATTGCCGCCTGGCAATCAGCCCGCCAGATTGTATTTGCAATGAAAGTGTTAAATAAATAAATAAATGACGGAGCGAGTCTAACATTAGTTTTTTACTGGTTCCAGAGACTCACTGAATAGACAGTAAAAGACGACGTAAAAAAAGAAAAGCGATGAACTGGGAGAGTCAATAAACAATCTCAGTTTGAGTGTATTGCAAGACCGTGATTAAAAATACACTGAATATTTTCGGCGAAATAAGAGGGGGTGACGGGACAGTTAATTATATTATAATTATGACAGTGTGTGAATTTTGCATATATTTCTCAAGTTCAACCAGTTCAGCTCCTTCTGGTATGAAACGATATGATCGTACTTTCTCAGTTTAAAAATAAATTTTAGACAAACATTTTGAAGACGCTGTAATTTGTCCAGCTGTTCCTCTGTAACATCCAAGTAACAGACGTCCGCATATTCCAGAATCGGAAAGAGCAGAGATTGTACGAGTAAGATTTTGGTTTTAGTAGGCAGGAATCTTTGCAACACTTTAAGTGAATGAAGACTGAAGAAAATATTACGACTTATCTCATTTATTTGATCTCGTCATGAGAGAGTGTTATCTTTTCACATTCCTAAGCGTTTAACTGTTTTATTTAATAATATGATAGAGCCATGAAATAATATTTCAGGGAGTAAGTCCCCGCTGAATTTACTGAGAAGCAGAGGACTACCAATGAAGATCGCTTGAGACTTCGTAGGATTAATGAGTAGGACATATAAGGCCATGGTGCGACATATATTTTTAAATGACATCTGGCGAAGTTAATGGCATTGTGTTCTAGGCGCGAAGAGAAACGCTTTCTCTTTTCAGTATATGTGCGACACTTCTGCGCTGATTTTTATTTTATATCGTAACAGTAATTCAGCCATTCCTGTTACAGCTTATGGATAATTTATAAAACTTTTCATTAGGTCAATTCATTATTTAGTCTTACCATCTGGATTACGGAGGTCGTCATTTTTTTAATGTACATTTAATGTAAATACAAATCTTACACGAAATACTTAGTAAAATAAGTTTTTATCATCAAATAATACAAATTAGGGGGTCCACCCTAGCCGCTCAGCGGCCCCTCTTCAAATTGGTACTGCGCGCCCCTTTGCTAATGTTAATAGTTTCTAATAGTATATATGTATACAGGTTATTATAGGCAAGATAAAATGTAGACAATATATTAAAAACCTTAGAAAAATATTGTCAGCCTTAGAACAAGCATTTATGCCCAATGACTATCAGCGAGCGTAGTCCAAGGTTATCCATGCCAAACAAGCAGGCACCCAAAGTTCGATTCCTGACGGATTCTCTATTTTTACATATTAATTATTGTACAACACATGTTTTTACTTTGCTACATTTGGTAGAATAGTCTTCATATAATCATCAGCCTATATTTATCTACTACAGAATATAGGCATTTCCAAGTTGTTTCCAAGAAACCATGTCCTTTGCGCATTGCTGCCGCGTAATCGCTGCTTGCTTAAGTATTTCGTTCACCCAGCATGCTTTTGGTATTCTTAGAGGCCTAGTTCTTCCCGTTGGATACCACTGGATTACTTCATACGTCCAACGATAGTCCGTTGTTCTGATAACGTGCCAAGCCCACTTCCACTTCGGAGGGTGCAAGAAGCTGAACCAACAACTGTCAGCTCAAATGTAAACCTCACCTGCACGCGCAATTAAAATCATTTATCATCTTGTACACCCTGTTGTTTAACTAACGAGACAATGTAAACCTCACCTGCACGCGCAATTAAAATCATTTATCATCTTGTACACCCTGCTATTTAACTAACGAGACAATGTAACCCTCACCTGCACGCGCAATTAAAATCATTTATCATCTTGTACACCCTGCTATTTAACTAACGAGACAATGTAAACCTCACCTGCAAGCGCAATTAAAATCATTTATCATCTTGTACACCCTGCTATTTAACTAACGAGACAATGTAAACCTCACCTGCACGCGCAATTAAAATCATTTATCATCTTCGACACCCTGCTATTTAACTAACGAGACAATGTAAACTTCACCTGCACGCGCAATTAAAATAATTTATCATCTTGTACTATACACCCTGCTATTTAACTAACGAGACAATGTAAACCTCACCTGCACGCGCAATTAAAATCATTTATCATCTTGTACACCCTGCTATTTAACTAACGAGACAATGTAACCCTCACCTGCACGCACAATGAAAATCATTTATCATCTTGTACACCCTGCTATTTAACTAACGAGGCAATGCCGACCGATATTGGCGGTATAACCTTAAAATTTATGCAAAACTAAATCCCTGTACTACATCAGATAGAGAAGGAAAACTCAAAATATTGTACAAAAAACCCCATGTCAACCCGCTAGGGCAGCGTGGTTCAACAGCCACCACATGTTAGCTCTGTCCGACTCCTCCAAAATCTATATAGTATGTTATACTCGTATCTGTGGTGTTATGGCACAAGCTGACATGTCAGTTTTACCTTAGTTTCCAGGAGAAGAAATATTAACTTTGATAAGCTGTTAAAACTCGGTATAAATAAGTATTTTTCAAGTTTTTCCAAACGATATATATTTTGTTTGGATAATGACTGACACACCAAGTTTTGCCACAACATGCTGAGAAATATTTTCTATGAATTGTGTAATAAACCCAATATGAAAAAAAACGGACATATCAGCGTGTGCCATAACGACGCCACAGATATAATACATGCGACTCTATTAGATTCGATAAAAGCGCTACTTAGGTGTTTTTTTCTTGCTGGCAATACAGTGTACACGAATTATTTTACCTAGGGTAATATAATCATAGATAATTAATTGAGATATAAACGTGTGGCGCTCTGTCCTCTCTGCCTCCCCTGACAGGGAATTGACGTGATGGTATGTAGGAAAAACAATGTTTTATTGAGGAAACATAAACACACGTATGATGTCATATAAGGGGATTTCCCCTAATTACAGGATTTAAACTAACCACTCATCCTCATTTTCTAAGAATTTCTATATAATTCAGATTATATAATGTATTATTAACAATAGTTCTCAGTAGATTAGAGTGCGGCTCAATCATATGGAACCCGAGAGGAATACAGAACTCTGATAGTTGACTGAGTCTAAAATATACTCCTGGGACTCCTTTCTTGCGGCGCCCTTTTTTATATAATTCTAACATCATTTTTTTAAATTTATTATTTACGCCAATTCCCTGTCAGGAGATGCAGAGAGGACAGAGTGCCACACATTTATATCTCAATTAAGCAACTATGTTTATATTACCCTAGGTAAAATAATTAGTGTACACTGATTGCAATTGCCAGCAAGAAAAAAAAACACCAAAGTAGCGTTTATATCGAATTTAGTGCGAGATTTTATTTATTTATTTAATTATATGAGTCTATGACAATAAATCTTATAAATATAGTACCCGGCAGTGAGTAATACACATGGCTTTGTAGAGCGTCGTCTCTATCACACGATGCGCTAACAGTCCGGTACGCGACGACGCGACGGAACACGTGTATGAATGACAGAGACGACGCTCTACAAAGCCGAAGTTAGCCGATTATGGCCGACAGTCTCTCTCTTAGCCCGATGTGTATTACTTACCGCCGGGTAATGTACACAAAGTAAAGTTGCGTGAGATAGCTGACATCCTGAAGATATAATTTGGTAGTGTTTACACTATTTTGCATGAAAATTTGGTCATAAAAAAGCTTATTTCGAAATGGATGCCGCGTTTGCTCACAATGGAACAGAAACAACAACGCATCGATGATTCAGAGCGCTGTTTGGCACTGTTTACGCGAAATAAACAGGAGTTTTTGCGTCGTCGAAATGCTAACACGTACAATCACGAACGTGTTTCGTATCTATTCCAGTGGTTCTAAACCCGAAGGTTCAATTGTTGGGATCGAAGACAATGTTGCCTCCCTGGTTACGCTTTTCAATATGCCTGAATCACCAGTTCAGATATGTTAAAAGGGTACCAAATCATAGTATAAATAGGCCAAGACCCGTACGGCCGTCGAATACTTGGATTCTCTCCGAAAGTAATTCGAAATTTGAATCTCGGTGGGTCCGTGATACTGAACGAATTTTAAATACCTAGCTAACAATTTTTGAACCGGTGTAAAAGGGGACGATGTATAAATGAGATGTATAAACAAATTCTACATTTATGAATATACATTTTCATAAATGTAGAATTTGTTTTACTTCCGTGAATATTTCACGGGTTGCAACTAGTCATAGTATAAATAGGCCAAAACCCGTACGGCTGTCGAATACTTGGATTCTCTCCGAAAGTAATTCGAAATTTGAATCTCGGTGGGCCCGTGATACTGAACGAATTTTAAATACCTAGCTAAAAAATTTTGAACCGGTGTAAAAGGGGACGATGTATAAATGATATATATATAAACAAATTCTATATTTATGAATATATATTTTCATAAATGTAGAATTTGTTTTACTTCCGTGAATATTTCACGGGTTGCAACTAGTGAATATAAATGGAGGGGAAACGGTATATGCAGTACCCAGCGGTAAGTAATACACATCGGGCTTAAGAAAGAGACTGTCAGCCATAATCGGCTAACTTCGGCTTTGTAGAGCGTCGTCTCTGTCGCTTGACAACGACTGACAAATCGCGACAGAACACGTGTATGAATGACAGAGACGACGCTCTACAAAGCCGAAGTTAGCCGATTATGGCCGACAGTCTCTTTCTTAAGCCCGATGTGTATTACTTACTGTCGGGTACTGTACGTGATTTATTTATTGGTCGGGTTTTATTTAATTGATTAATCGTTTTTTTAACATGGCAATAAATCAGCACAATAATTATAATATAATATAAATAACAATCAATACCATCAATATGGCGCATAGTTTATGGGCTGTATTTAGGAATTTCACTGGCCAGAAACAAGACAGTCTTGTTTGTACCCCCCCGAATGATGAGGTGAAAACCTTGAAACCGGTAAGATTACACCGTTACATAAAGTGGAATAAACAGTGTTTGATTAAACAAATGACAATGTCTTTAAGCCTCCAAAGTGTTAATGCCTTAATTATAAATAATATATACATGCTTACATTTATTTATACTACATACTACCTTGATCAAAAAGTTTTAGGACTTTATTCATAAAATCGAAAATACAAGTTTATTCATCAAAATCGATATGGTCCCCATCGACTGCAACGCACTTACGCCAGCGCTTGATCCAATCCTCGAAACACCGCTGGTACTCAATTTTCGGTATGTCCATCAGAGCCGTCTTCGATTTTTTCATGACATCCTCTCGGGTGCTGCAACGCGTTCCGCGAAGCGGTTTTTTAAGTCGGTTGAATAGGAAAAAGTCGCAGGGAGCCAGATCAGGTGAATTCGAAGGCTGCTGGATAGAAATCGTATTGTTTTTGGTCAAAAACTGATATCTTGCGCGATTTCAACGCGGTCCTTTTTTGCGTGAAATTGAGGTCTTTCGGCACCAGTTTTGTAGCGACACGTCTGGGGCCCAAATCACTAACCAAAATGTCTTGAGCGGATCCATAAGCAATGTTCAAGTCCTCTGCCAGTTCTCTAATGGTCAATTTGCGGTTTTCGGCCAACATTTCTTTGATTATATCGATGTTTTCATCGGTTTTCGACTGCCACTGCGTTCGTCATCCTCGACCGACTCACGACCACTTCTGAAGCGTTCGTGCCACCGAAAAACACTTCTCCGACATTTCCAAGGTCTGCGGACCGTTAAATCCGTTTTTCACATAAAATTTTATGCACAGTTGGTGCTATTTTCAAACTTGTAAAAAATCGAAAACACGCATAAAGGTAGATGTACTCAGTACAGCGTAACTTTTACAAATGTCAAGCTATGACGCTGAAATTTTGGAGGGAAGTGTCAATGATAGATGTGGTAACCTAACAAAAAAAAACTCCAATCGGGTGACTGACAGCGCCACACGGTGGCCGGTCATAAAACTTTTTGATCAAGGTAGTATGTGTACGTTATTCTATCAAGTGCAGATATAGAGTATAAAGAGGGGAGGGTAGCGGCTGTGGCCTATCGATTATTCCCCGCATTTGCGTATGTGTGAAAAAATATTAGGTGAGAGAACCGCAGAAGTCTCACTAAGGTTAAAACCGAGCTTCAGAAGACCTCTGAAGCTCTTCCGTTTTGTGATGTTAACACATTAGGCGTTTGCACATAAGTGAATTGTAAATCTGTAAGTTTGATTTTAAGAGCGACACAATCTAATCATATTTTTTATTGCTTCTTTACGTTGTTTACATTTCAAACTAAACAATGTGCCATAAAGTTGAGATATGCGTTCGGTGTGTTATTGCTTTCATCTAGAATAGAGCTGACACGTGTGGAAATATAGATGCATTCATTTACTAATTTACCAATGTTGCCTTTACAAAAAAGCATTAATACAAAACAAAAGACAGTTATTTATATTTATTTACTTATTTAACATTTCATTGTTAAACAATGTTGCGGGTTTATTGTCAAGAGGCATTCTCTTGTAACGAAACAGGCAAAAGTAAATAAACGAAGTTAATTGGTCGTAAATAATATTTAAATGATTATTCAACTTTACAAAATTCATGAATAAATAATACATAGTAAAAATGAAACCGAGATATCATCAATCAAAGGAAAAGGAAAAGATAGTGGAGAAAAATAAAAATCAGTAATGAAACACGTTATATTGCTAATTTAAAGTTGAGAGTTTCAACAGGCGCTTTTAAAAACATGCCAATGATGGAACGTGTCTAATATTACTAGATAACTGGTTCCAGAGTCTCACTGCATGGACAGTAAGGCCCCGGCCACACAAGTAGGAGCCTCGCTTGGTTCTTAGAGCTACGCTGCGAGATAGGCGACATATCCTAGCGAACCAATGCACCGCACACTATCGCAATAGCCACACTGCACGCTTCGCGCCACGCTACATGACGATTAGTCAACTAGTGAGTATACTAGCGATCAGACGTGTTGGTTAATTTTATTGTGTCACCAAGTGAATTTATAAGATGGCGGAAGTTTTAATAACAGCTATGTATAAAAGAGAGCCTTTGTAGAACCCATCGAGCAAATTATACAAAAATGTACCTGTAATAAAATCACTTTGGAATGAAGTTGCATAGGAAGTAAATAAAGATGGTAAGTTGTAGTGAAATTGGTTAGTTTTGAGAGTGGCATCATTCGTTTACTCAATCGCTCCCAAATGTCAAATGAATTTGCGCGAAGCACTTTGGTGTGGCCAACCATGAAGTCGCCTAGTCTATTAGTCACGTAGCACCTAGCAAACACTTTGGTGTGGCCTTAGCTTAAAGGATTATGTAAAAAAAGAAGAATGGTAAACTGGAAAGGCCAATAAACAGTATGTTTGAGCGTAGTGCAAATCCATGATCGGAAAGAGGATGAATATTATCGGCGAGATAAGAGGGGGCAGTAAGACAGTTAAGGATATTATACAACAGCGACAGTATGTGAATTTTGAGTCAATTTCTCACGTTCAACTACTTCTAGTATGAAGTGATGTGATCATAATTTATCAGGTAAAAAATAAATTTCAAACATTTTGAACACGCTGTAATTTGTCCAGCTGTTGCTCCGTAATATCCAAATAACAGACGTCCGCATAGTCAAAAATCGGAGAGCATAGATTGCACGAGCAAAATTTTGATTTTAGTAGGTGGCAATCTTTGCAACTCTGGGAAAGCAAAATATAGAGACGACACAAAAAATAAAAGCCTTCGTAAACACTACATAAACAAACTACGTAACATTAATTATAGTAATCTCTCTATTTACGCAGTCGCCATTTACACTAATTCCCCTTAACACGGTTTATTATCCATTACATTTTAAATGTGGCATAATCCTAATTTAGATTCTAAATTGATATTTTTAAACTAGGCGTACCATCATATACTAGAGTACTGGTAATATAATACATCGATCAATAAGTCCCGGGACTAACTACTAAAACAACATTTGTTTGCCAAAATTCTTCTTTATTCATCAACATAGTCTCCTTCAAGAGCGATACATTCATTCCAACGCTTTCCTAACTTTTCTATGCCAGCCGTGTAGAACGATTTATCTTTGGTTTCAAAATAGGCGTTAGTTTCGGCAATCACTTCTTCATTGGAGCCAAATCTCTTTCCATGGAGCATCTTTTTGAGGTCTGCGAACAGCCAATAGTCGCTGGGGGCCAAATCTGGAGAATACGGTGGGTGCGGAAGCAATTCAAAGTTCAACTCATGCACTTTGGCCATCGTTACCATCGACTTGTGACACGGTGCATTGTCCTGATGAAAGAGAACTTTTTTCTTCTTCATATGGGGCCGTTTTTTTGCAATTTCTGCCGTCAAACGCTCCAATAACGCTATGTAATATTCGCTATTGATGGTTTTTCCTTTTTCAAGATGATCGATGAATATTATACCATGCGCATCCCAAAATACGGAGGCCATAACCTTCCCGGCCGACTGTTGAGTTTTTGGTCGCTTCGGATGAATTTCACCGGCTGCTCTCCACTCAGCTGACTGCCGATTTGTTTCCGGAGTATAGTGGTGGATCCAAGTTTCATCCATTGTCACATATCGACGCAAAAACTCCTGTTTATTTCGCGTAAACAGTGCCAAACAGCGCTCTGAATCATCGATGCGTTGTTGTTTATGTTCCATTGTGAGTAAACCATTTCGAAAAAAGCTTTTTCATGACCAAATGTTCATGCAAAATAGTGTAAACACTGCCAAATGATATCTTCAGGATGTCAGCTATCTCACGCAACTTTACTTTGCGATTTTCCATCACGATTTTGAGTTTTTTGTTATGTTTTCTGGTGTAACAGCCTCATTTGGACGACTGAGCGTTCAGCATCATTTGTGTCTGTACGATCGCCTTTGAAATCAGCATACCACCGACAAATGGTTGTTTTAGACGGAGCAGAGTCCGGATAACACTTTTCAAGACATCGCTGAGTTTGAACGGTATTTTTTCCCATTAAAAAGCAATGTTTTATCAACACACGAAATTCGGTTTTTTCCATTGTTTTGAAAATAGCAAAAGCGTCACTAAAACCACTGTAACTCAATGACACAATGTCGTAATGTCATGAAAGTTTGACAAGTAACTTCTAAAGGTTGGTACTAACTGAGAATGGTATGGATTTGTTATTAGAGGCGCCATCTGTTGATCAGTCCCGGGACTTATTGATCGATGTGTTAGAACCAGAGAGGATTGAAATCAGCTAAAATGACAATCCAAAACAATATTTTAGTAACAACTTTGATGTATGCGATAAAAACGTGGACATAAAAAAAGCTGAAAGGTGTCAAATAAATTATGTAGAAATGCGTGCACTGCGAAGATTACGTGGGTTGATAATATATGAAAGAATACGGAATGAAGTGATTAAGGATGAATGTAAACTTAAGACTGATGTGTTGAGTAAGATGAAGGAGAACATTATGAGATGGTTTGAGTATGTGGAATGAATGACTGAAGAAAGACTAACAAAACAAATATACAGTGCAAATGTTAGTGGACCTTATGAGAGCAGAATCAAGCAAAATATGAAAGGATCATATAAATAATAGTCTTTGAAATTGAGCGGTTTTTTTAATTCTAATTTTTTAAATTCTTGAATAAAACACACAATTTGCTTTGATTTCAAAAAACTGTTTATTGGTCATTGAAGTATAATGTATGACATTGAAACACAAAAAACAATATCTGCCAAATGTCCACCTCTTGCGACTACACAGATGTCCACTCTTTTGTCAAAATTTTCGATGACATTTTGGCATAATTGCGGTTCTAACTCACCGATAACGCGAATAATTTCGTCCTTCAGCTCAAGAATTCAATGGGGGTCTTTTTATAGACCTGGCTTTTCACGTAACCCCAGAGAAAATAGTCTTATGGTGTCAGATCACATGATCTTGGTGGCCAATTAACATCACCGTTTCCGGAGATTACAATACATAAAATAATTCTCAATTTGAACGCGTTGTTGCATTGTAGACAACTTCATTTTTATAAATGCCATACATTACACTTCTCAAATGTCACAAGACCCAGGCAAGTTCACGACGCCAGCTGTGTTTTATCCAAGAATTAAAAAAACCGCTCAATTTGAAAGACCCTTATTTTGAAAGGAAACGTAAAAAAATTAGAGAAATAGGCACTGTATAATGTGGAAGTAGAGCCTAATATGTGTATCGAGACTGGTGTTCTGTTCTCTGCCTATTCCAGCAGAGAAACGGCGTAAAGGTATCTATGTGATGTGCCTTCATCAAGATGTCAATTAAATAGAGAAAACCAAGAAAAGTGTGGTTGGATCAAGTAAATTAAATTCTGAAAGGAAATGTAGAAATAGTTAAATAAATCGTAAAAGTTGCATGAGAAGGTGTATGGATGTGGAAGAGGCTAAGGATGTGTGTTGAGATAAGAAAGTCTAGCGCACTACCCTTTTTGCTTAGCCCAACAGAGAAATAGCATGATGGTATGTACATTACACACCTTCCATTCTTTTACCAAAAACAATGAAGATCGATTAAATAAATGGAATTGTGAAAGAGGGAAGAGTGAAAAGCCTTTATTATGAGAGAGTTCCCATGATGAGATGTATGGACATGGCAGAAGCTAAATATATGTCTACCAGTATATAATGATGTAGATATCTGTTTTATCTGCCTACCCAAATAGGGACATGGCATGATGATGATGATAATGGAAAGAGAAAAACAAAACGTAAATTTTAAAGCAAATAATATATCTGTTAATATTCTATCTACTATAGAATAGAAAAAATAAAGAAAAAAAAATATTCGAAAATAATATGAAATAAATTATGTCGATATATGTTAAAACAAAAAAAAACATTAATTATAGTAATCTTTTTAATCCCCTTTGCACGGATTTCTCCTGTTACACAAAGAGGATCTGCTTCTAGCGTTAGCTTATTCGTTAGGAAGAACAACAGCCAGGGCTCTTCTCATACTGCTAGGCGGTACCGAGAATATATCCACAGTGTCATTCAGTTGGTTCAATATCTCTATACCACGCGTGACTGAGTGATTAGCCATGATATTCATCCTATAAGTTAGTATGTAGAACAGAGGGTGATTACTTGCACGGCTATATTTATTAGGTACATATAAACTTAGTGCTTCTAGAATCGCGGGACAGTTAAAGCAACCTTGAATCATGTAAGATGGTTCAAAATGGATAATACCAATCATTTTTTCAAGATCATAGAAAAACTAAATTTAATACATTGACTTACTTTTATAATTACTGTGCTGTTAAAAAATAAAAAAAGGAAGTGTAATTCATTGCCATATAACGCTTCCAGACCCTGACAGTAACATAAGGCCACTTTAGCCTCACTTGTTTTTTAATTCACCTAAAGTATCCATAGAACGACGATAGACATTTTGAGCACCCAGCAAAAGTTTATATGAATGCTTAGAGGCATTTTCAGCACTGAATGTGTTACTTTATAAAATAATAAATTTTAATGTAAATAAATAGTGCCATCTATGAATAATTTGTGAAACTAATATGTCAATAACGTACTGATATTTTTTAATAGCATTTATACTCTATACCAGACGTGGGCAAATGCGGGTCCAAGAGCCGCATGCGGCTCTTTGTTGGTTTAAGTGCGACTTCCAATGTCTCTTATAAAAATATATACTTTCTTTCCCCATTATACTTGTATTTTCGCGATTTTCCTTTCTAAAAGTGACAAGATGCGCGCATGTATGAATGCAACTGTCAAAAACGCAAGTATCGGTGTATACGTATGTGCTGTGATTTCAATGTGTAGGGTGCGCGCGCATCTCCTGCCTCTTTTGTGCGCAAACCATTGTAATTTATTTTTATCAAACACTGTTGGGTGCTTGCACTGGGCACTCGCGTTGGGCACTATCAAACACTCGCGCCTTGATGTGAAAAAATCAAATAAGGTAGCGCATTGACAGGGTGACATCGGCGAGTGAATACATTTTGTAGGTCTTTTGATAGGTATGTTAGTGAATAATTAATACAAATGTAGAGCGAGTGCTGAGAAGTTAATTGATATGATTTTGACACTGATATCGAACGGCGTGTAGCGATAGGAAGCAAAGTCAATGGGGCCATGTAAACCATATTCTGCGCACTTGTTGACAGCTGCCCACATGCATTTACACTGCTGGTGACCCAGGTGCTATATCTTGTATCAATTTCAGACAATCGATAACATGACTTCAATTTGAGAGATTTAGCTAAAAGTGATAAATACACTTTTTATTATATTACATTTTATTTTTATTAAATAAATAAATTTTGAACTAATTATTTTGCGTTTTCTTTCTCATTTTAATATTTTCTTATGTGTGTATTTAATACTACGTGAGAACGTGACTATGTTATGGTGTGGCTCTTTATATATATATGAAAATCCAGAATGTGGCTCTCGTTGGCCTCATGTATGTCTACCCCTGCTATATACTGTTGATAATGATATTCCAAATAACATTATCAACTTTACTTCTTCATTGGATAATTGCATCGGACGTGGGTTATTTGGTGGAAATTCGGCTGAGAAGATAGAAAGGAAAGTAAAGAAATTTACATCAAATGTAATGTTTAACACATCGATCAACAAGTCCCGGAACTAACTACTAAAACAACATTTGTTTGCCAAAATTCTTCTTTATTCATCAACATAATTTCCTTCAACGGTGATACATTCATTCCAACACTTTCCTAAATTTTCTATGCCACCCGTGTAGAATGATTTATCTTTGGTTTCAAAATAGGCGTTAGTTTCGGCAATCACTTCTTCATTGTAGCCAAATCTCTTTCCCTGGAGCATCTTTTTGAGGTCTGCGAACTGCCAATAATAGTCACTTGGGGCCAAATCTGGAGAATACGGTGGGTTCAAGCAATTCAAAGTTCAACTTATGCAATTTGACCATCGTTACCATCGACTTGTGACAAGGTGCATTGTCCTGATGAAAGAGAACTTTTTTCTACTTTATATGGGGCCATTTTTTTGCAATTTCTGCCTTCAAACGCTCCAATAACGCTATGTAATATTTGCTAGTCTAAACACTACCAAATGATATCTTCAGGATGTCAGCTATCTCACGCAACTTTACTTTGCGATTTTCCATCACCATTTTGAGGGTTTTTTTAATGTTTTCTGGTGTAACAGTCTCATTTGGACGACCAGAGCGTTCAGCGTCATTTGTGCCTGTACGACCGCGTTTGAAATCAGCATACCACCGACAAATGGTTGTTTTCGACGGAGCAGAGCTCGGATAAGACTTTTCAAGCCATCGCTGAGTTTGAACGGTATTTTTTCCCATTAAAAACAATGTTTTATCAACACACAACATTAGGTTTTTTCCATTGTTTTGAAAATAGCAAAAGTAGAGTCACTAAAACCACTGTAACTCAATGACACAATGTCGAAATGTCATGAAAGTTTGACACATAACTTCTTAAGGTTGGTACTAACCGAGAATGGTATGTATTTGTTATTAGAGGCGCCATCTGTTGGTTAGTCCCGGGACTTATTGATCGATGTGTTATATACAGTGGAATTCGTTTAACACGTAAACGCTTAACATGAAATAATACTCTGGTCCTGAGAAAATGATACGTAATTTTATACATTTATTTTCTTTTAACACAAAACAAAAAAACTTAACACGAAGAGATTTTGTATCTTTGAAGAAAAAAAACAAATACCAGCCGCGGCGTAGATGCCAAATTTTCTACTGTTTATTATTCACTTTCTAATGACTAGGTCAACATTTCATAATAAACATTAGATTACAAGAATGCCATTTTTCGGCAGGCAAAACATTTCATTTTTCTGTTACAGTTTATTCTCTCAACAAAGTGCTTAACAATATCAAAAGAGCCACTCAGATGCCAACTGATCATCCGTAATGTACCCATCGAGCAAGTCATGCGATTCACTTACCTAGGTGTGGAGATCTCCAGAAACAGTGACCTATATAGTGAAGTACGAGCACAAACTAATAAAGCGACAGCTTTGGCTGACTGCCTGTGGGACACTATATAGAGGAACAAACACATGCTAACCGAAAGTAAGGTCAGGATATATAAGACATGCGTCCGCCTCATCATGACATATGGGATACAAGTGAGAGCCGATACCAACAGGACAAAAAACCTTCTCAGAGTGGCGGAAATAAGAACCCTACGCTCCATCGCAGGCAGAACTCTTAGAGATCGGATCAGAAATGAAACGATATAGTCTGTCTGTGGTGTTGAAAACATAGTGAGGTGGGGAAAAAGCAGAAGGTGCTTCTGGAGGGATAATTTACACCGCATGGAGGATACGAGACTTGCGAAAATTGCTAAGACTGAAAACCCTAGCAGCGAGAGATTACCGGGAAGGCCGCAGAAAAGGTGGAAGGATAGCTGGACGTCATCATCCCAGGACAGCCCCCCGTCACAAACAGGTCATACGACCTAGACCAAGAAGAAGAAGAAGTTTATTCTTGAATTGAGTGACACGCCTTAAGTGGTGAATTATGTGTTTAGTGAAAAACTTATAAATTTATCTCCCTTAACAGTGCAATGGCAAGAAAATCAGTGCGTAAACAAAGCGCTATTTCGCTCAAAGTGAAAATGGAGTCGCTGAAAGCAGTAAATGTAGGGCATTCTTCGAAAACAGACATTTATAAAAAGTTCGGAATCGTTAATTCAACATTGTCAACAATCGTAAAGAATAGAGATCAAATTACGTCAAAGAAAATTACTTTGGAAAGCTATTTATTTGTAAACAACATAGTTAGTAAAGTAGTTTTTTCTTGCTCTTAGCAAACATATCTTTGAAATATGGAATACCATTCTGTAATGGCATCTAGAGTAGCATGCTACGCACTAGCGCAAGTACGATACGTTATCCCTCATGATCGAGAATGATTGTCAGCCATTTTGAGGATGGAAGACACCTTTGCATATATTGGTTTATTATTTGCGAACTGTTGCATTTCAGGAAGCACATAGGCTTGACAAATCAAACCCAAAGTTTCGATGGCACAAAGATCAAACTTAAAAAACAATCAGTAGGTTTGAATCTACTTTAGCTTTTCATTAGGCTGTTTTTTATTGTTTAATAGCGCTATAGCAATTAAGTAGTATATAAGGTAAAGAAAAACATAAATTTAGATGTTAAATGGCCAAAGAGTAAAACCGGTTCGGAAATGAATCTTCCAGGAATCGAATCTGGAGTGCCTTCTTGCTTAGCATGAATGCTAACTGTTTGACCATGGCAACCGAGCACAAGTACATAGGTTGAAAGACATTACATAATGGCAGTCATCAGTGTGTAATGTAATTTAACCCTTTCCGGTCCTATGTCGAATGTCATTCGACATCGACTTTATTCCAGTGAGACCTATGTCATTCGACATCGACTTTATTCCAGTGAGTCCTATGTCGAATGTCATTCGACATCGACTTTATTCCAGTGAGTCCTATGTCGAATGTCATTCGACATCGACTTTATTCCAGTGAGTCCTATGTCGAATGTCATTCGACATTGACTTTATTCCAGTGAGTCCTATGTCGAATGTCATTCGACATCGACTTTATTCCAGTGAGTCCTATGTCGAATGTCATTCGACATTGACTTTATTCCAGTGAGTCCTATGTCGAATGTCATTCGACATCGACTTTATTCCAGTGAGTCCTGTGTCGAATGTCATTCGACATTTTTTTCTTGTGAAGATAAATATAGTTTTATTAAAAACAACCTTGTGAACATATATATAGTTTTATTAAAAACAACCTGGATGTATTGTTTTACCCTGTAATTCTTTTGTGGACCTGATGGAACATTTTTTTTTTGTGGACCGGAAAGGGTTAAATATAATACATATTTTTGTTTAATTAGATCAACGCTCCAGTAAAAATATCCCATCTCAATGATAAGCTGATCAGCTTAAATATAAAAACAATATAGAACAAATACAAAAAAAAATCCTCAGATATCTATCGTACAGAACAAAGGGGGATTACCCAAAATATGCTCACCATGCCGAACTTCTCTCGGTGTGTAACTATAGAAGCCTCGAAACAAGAAGGCAAGAATCCATTGCGATATTCCTACTGAAGGTTTTTCAAGGTTGCTTTAACTGTCCCGCGATTCTAGAAGCACTAAGTTTATATGTACCTAATAAATATAGCCGTGCAAGGAATCCCCCTCTGTTCTACATACCAACTTACAGGACGAATATCATGGCTAAACACTCAGTCACGCGTGGTATAGAGATATTGAACCAACTGAATGACACTGTGGATATATTCTCAGTACCGTCTAGCAGTATAAGAAGAATCCTGGCTGATATTATTCCTAACGAATAAGCTAACGCTAGAAGTAGACCCTTTTTGTGTAACAGGAGAAATCCGTGCAAAGTAGATAAAAATATATTTAAAATTAAAAACTCGACTCCGCCATTTCTATTTTATCTTTTGTTTAGCAAATGTTGCTTTGATATGTAAAAAAACACTTAAATGTCGTTTATCTTTTCCATAAATAAATAATGTACTCATAGAGTCCCTATGCATTTATCTAATTACAGATTAATCGTATTTCGATAAGGGCAACAGCTGTTGACATCAATACTTCGTGTACCTTTCTAGACCCTGATTTGTGTCCACAGAACATATCAGGAGATACCGCAAGAATCCACACGTACGTTGCACAAGACAAGATAAGAATTTGATTTCTTATCAACACGACAAAAAAATAACACTATTGCAGCTTACTTTCTCCACATGCGGAAACCACAAAATCTGTCCTCCAAACCCAATAAAACACGCACTGAGTGCGTTTGTGTTGAAAAATATTACTATATTACAAGACCACAAAATCTGTCCAATCAACCCAATAAATCATGCACTGAGTGTGTTGTATATGAGGATGAGCTTGTCTTAGGTGATCGGGAGTAAAACATATATCATATACTCCCATGTCTCGCTTTATAGAACAGATATGCTTCGGTAAAAGTTGTTTGTAAATCCGTAAATCAAAATTCCATACATCCAGGGATGATATTCAGCCATATCGATTATTATATATGTTATATAATTTTATCATCAGTTAAATAAAAGTAAAGAAAACGCAACCATATTCATAGATTTAAGGATAAAACACGCAGGGTACACCAGAATATGATTTATAGATGGCGAGATTTATAAATAAAAATATTCCAAATAGTATTTTGAGAGCTAAAAGAATTTTAAATGAATTGCTGTTATATATTATTTATAATTAAGGGATTAACACTGTGGAGGTTTAAAGACATTGTAATTTGTTTTATCAAACACTGTTTATTCCACTTTTTGAAACGGTATAACCCTAGCGGTTTCAAGGCTTTCACCTCATCTTCAGGGGAGCACAAACAAGTCTTGTTTGTGCTCCCCTGAAGATGAGGTGAAAACCTTGAAACCGGTAGGGTTATACCGTTATATACCATAAAGTGGAACAAACAGAAATTATTGTTAATTTCACTGAAGCTGAAAGGAGGTTCAGTACAATGAACTGAATAACATTGTTGTTAAAAGAAATTCTCTACTAATACAGACAAGTCATTTAATGACGATTAATTTAACGGGAAAATCGATAGAAGAATTTGACACCCTTCCCCATGTTAAATCCTAAAGTGATTAAGAAGTCCCCATTACACCTTGCCAAAACCAAAGTATGATTGTTTTAGCACATTTTTAATATAATTGTATAGTATCTTCTCCCTGGCTCCATCCCAACTCACTGTCTCCGAAGACTGTTGGGGTCAGCTCTCCTCGTCCTCAGGTTGTATGAACTTCTGTCCTGGACTACGTCCCCCAGGCCGTGCCTCTGCATCAGGTTATTTTTTTGCACCACCCATGAATTCTTTGGTCTTCCGCTGGTTGTTATTCGAGGAAGATCCAAGATTTTTAATTAATTGAATATTATATTATAAATTAATGTGTTTTTTTTAAGTGTACGTACCACTTGTTCAATATTTCGTAGAACACCACTGCATATGTCAAAATGTTTTATATATTATTTATAGTTGAGGCATTAAAATTGCAGAGGTTTAAAGACATTTAAATTTGCTTTATCAAGCACTGTTTATAGTTGAGGCATTAAAATTGCGGAGGTTTAAAGACATTTAAATTTGCTTTATCAAGCACTATTTATAGTTGAGGCATTAAAATTGCGGAGGTTTAAAGACATTTAAATTTGCTTTATCAAGCACTATTTATAGTTGAGGCATTAAAATTGCGGAGGTTTAAAGACATTTAAATTTGCTTTATCAAGCACTGTTTATAGTTGAGGCATTAAAATTGCGGAGGTTTAAAGACATTTAAATTTGCTTTATCAAGCACTATTTATAGTTGAGGCATTAAAATTGCGGAGGTTTAAAGACATTTAAATTTGCTTTATCAAGCACTATTTATAGTTGAGGCATTAAAATTGCGGAGGTTTAAAGATATTTAAATTTGCTTTGTCAAGCACTGTTTATTCCACTTTAACAAGCTGCTTTTAATAATATATAATCTCATTCATTTCTCAAGAGAAAAAAAAAAGAAAACTTTGAGAGCAAAAGTAAATGCGACATATGGGTGAAAGATTGAAGTAAATTGAGGAATTCTGCTGTTTGGGTAGAATTTTCACAGCTAATGGAAGATTTAAGAGAGATATCGAACAGCATAAAGGGGCATTGCGTGATATATACTCAAACTGGACAGTAATCCCAATGATCAACTATGGGAGATTTTTCGACGACTTCGCAATAAATGTACACAATTATGTCGGAATGCAAAAAGAAAACACTTTTTTGACACCCTTCAAAACTGTCAGCCTGCAAAAAGGTGGAAGGTCCTGAACTCGATGGGTGTCAAATCCTCGGACACCTCAGGTAACTTCACATTAGATGTTAATAACCTTAATAGACATTTTGCAACACCATCACTCAGTTTAGACATTACCACAAAGGAGAACACTCTCCGAAAAATTCATGTAATGCCTCGACCCAATGTTCCTGAGCTCCACTTTTCGGAGGTTGATGTAGGTGAGGTTCGTCGTATTCTTTTGACTATATCCTCAAAAGCGATGGGTGACGACAATATTTCGATTGTATTCATCTCCTTCATTATCGATGCTATTCTTCCTATCATAACACATATTATAAATTTTTCTTTGTCTACTAGCAGCTTTCCTAGTGTATGGAAGAGGGCTCTAATTATTCCGATCCCGAAAGTTGACTCACCCACGTCATATAAAGATTTTAGGCCCATATCTATTCTGCCCACACTATCCAAAATTATTGAAAAAATTGTTCATATACAAATTGACTCCCACCTTAATCAATTTGAATTGTTTAATCCATTGCAGTCAGGATTTCGTCCGGGACATAGTACCACTACCGCACTGGTCAAGATCACGGATGACGTGAGACGTGGAATGAGCTTTAAGCAGTTGACATTGTTATGTCTACTGGATTTCAGCAATGCATTCAATACTGTAGACTTTGATCTGCTTATGGCTTGAATGCGTTCATTACGATTCTCTGAATCGGTCATAGTCTGGTTTTCGAACTATTTAAAGGGAAGACAACAATCCTGTAAATACCAAGAGCGTATATCTGAATGGACTGATCTCTCTGCAGGCGTTCCCCAAGGTGGAATTCTCTCTCCACTCCTTTTTTCTATATTCATCAACCCAATAACATCGTCTCTTAAATGTTCTTATCATCTGTATGCAGATGACCTGCAGATATATATTCATTTTGATCCAAATTTCTTTCACGCGGCTTTGAACAATTTAAATACGGACCTTCAATCGATCTCGGAGTGGACTGGGGAGCATGGCTTACTCATCAATCCTAAGAAGTCTCAAGCGATCCTCATTGGCAGCCCTCAGCTTCTCGGTAAATTCAACACTGACTTACTTCCTCCAATATTACTTGATGGCTCTATTATACCATTACATAAAACTGTTAAAAACCTAGGAGTGCTAATAGATAACACTCTCTCATGGCGAGATCAAATAAATGAGGTAAGCCGAAGGATCTTCTTCAGCCTTCATTCCCTTAAAGTGTTGCAAAGATTTCTACCAACTAAAACCAAAATTTTACTCGTACAATCTCTGCTCTTTCCGATTCTGGACTATGCGGACGTATGTTACTTGGATGTTACAGAGGAACAGCTGGACAAATTACAGCGTCTTCAAAATGTGTGCCTAAGATTTATTTTCAACCTACGAAAGTACGATCATATAACTTCATACCAGAAGGCATTGAACTGGTTGAATGTTAGAAATAGACGCCAAATTCACATACTGTCTCTATTGTATAATATCCTTAACTGTCCCGCCGCACCCTCTTATCTCGCCGAAAATTTTCAGCGTCTTTCCAATCATGGATTAGCGCTACGCTCAAACAGAGATTGTTTATTGGCCTTTCCAGTTCACCGCTCTTCTTTTTTCACGTCGTCCTTTACTGTCCATGCAGTGAGACTCTGGAATCAGTTACAAACCAATATAAGACTCGCTCCGTCCTTGGCATGCTTTAAGAAGCGACTGAAAAAACTCTTAATTTCTAGTCAGTAAAATAACGTGTTTCATTCCTGATTTTTCTTTTCCTTTCCTCTCCACCATCCTTTCCTTTCCTTTTGATTGATGATATCTCACTTTATATGAAAAATAGTGTTCGGGTGATTGTCCGTCTTTGTGGGGTTTGTGGGCATGTTCTCACGTATATGTTTATGGATTTCGTGGGGATGGATAGTCATTTGAATGATTTATGCGACCACGTAACTTGCTTCATTTACTTTTGTCTGGTTGGTTGGAAGAGATTGCCGCCTGGCAATAAGCCCGCCAGATTGTATTACAATAAAAGTGTTAAATAAATAAATATCAAAATGAAAGTCTAAAGATAAAATGATAGTCCACAATAGTATTTTGGTGCCAACTTTGTTATATGAGAGTTAAACATGGAACTGGAATAAGACTGAGAGGAGCCGAATAAATACTGTAGAAATAATGCATGTTTTGAGACTAAAAAAACAAAGTGACAATGTATGACAGAATAATGAATGAAGTGATTAGGGAGGAATGTGAACTTAAGGCTGATGTGTTGAGTAAGACGAAGAAGAGCACTCTGAAATAGTAGAAGGAATGACTGAAGAAAGACAATGATTAATTATACATGTACAGTGATTAATATCGAAGTGCAGAGATAAGATATTCAATGTGGTAGTAACAGTTTAAATGGCGTACGTGGAACATCTGTCTGTGGACTAGATTGGCCCACATTATGTTACAGATAAGGAAAGAATGGCTCATTATAGTGGGTCAAAGATATATTGTCGCCATGTGTCAAATCACTGATTCTGCTTATCACAAAATAGACAATACCGACTCCTCTTCATTAAATACGAGGCAAGTTTTGTTCCAATTGAGTTGTGATATTTTAGAAGTAGCCGTAAAACTGAATGTGAACTAGGGTCTGATTTAAAAACCAAAATGAAGAACACTTTTGACAGTATGAATGATAAGGTTGACAAAATAAATTTACGTAGATTCGAACGTGATTAGGAATCGTGGTAGATCGACACTCAACTTCGACTGAACCCTTTCAACTTCTGATGGGAGATGGTACTTCAAATAGAATAATACAGAATACCGAAGTAACGAAATTTCAAGAATAACGAATATTTTTTGTTGAATAAAACGAACATAAGTAAGATAATACGTTAAACTCAGCACCGTTTCGTTTCAACGAAACGGTGCTGAGTGAAACAGACTTGTAAAAGTCAGTAAAATATATAAGGTACTTTTAAATAAAAACAATAACCGTGAAAAACTAATTTTGCATTTTATCCACAACAGCTTTTACGAGTAGAACATTATTTCCATTCGCCTGTACTTTTTTGCCATTGAATCGTCATCACGTCTTGCATTGAACGGTGCTGATATAGAGAGTGAAAAAATTAAAATACTTAGGAAGTATCCAAGTGGAAGACCTCGACCCAGAAACCGAAGTCAAGTGCAGAATTGAATCATCTCGTGCGGCTTATAATAAAATGAGAAACGTATTCTGCGATGATAATCTAAACTTGAAACTTCGACAACGGTTAGTCAAATGCTACGTTTGGTCAGTGCTGTTGCATGGAGTGGAATCATGGACCCTAAAAGTTGGTAGTATGAACCAACTGGAAGCATTCAAAATGTGGATGCACCGGAGAATGCTACGGATACCTTGGACGGATATGGTCAGCAACACGAGGGTTCTTTCAAAGAGCCAAAGTTGATAGAGTTGCTGACTAATATTAAAATCCGAAAGGTGTCCTATTTGGATCATGTACTTAGAGGAGTAAAGTACAAATTTACTGCACCTGATCATCCAAGGAAAAATAGAGGTTCGAAGAGGTTCTGGCAGGAGGCAAATCTCCTGGCTCCGCAATATACGTGATTGGACTGGTATAAGAAGTGTTGGGGATCTTTTTCGGGCTGCCGCGGACAAAGATGTCTGTCTACTCTCAGGTGATATTCAACGTTAAGACGACCTGACATGACACTGGGAAGAAGAAGAACTACTTTTTTTGTGCGAAACTGCTCTTTTGTCGGCTCAAACTGTAATAAAAAGCAAGTATCGTTCCAGATTTAACTTAGAACCAGATATCATTTCTACGGTTGAGCCAAATACGGAATTTCGAAGATTCAGTCTCTAATTTCCCACTAATTGTAATAAACTGTTTTATTTTACTCTTACCTGAATAAATAAAATAAAGAAATTGTATTTCCGTTAGGATTAAGGATTGTGCTATAAAAAGGGGGTTGATCATAACAAAAGGTTGCGCACCGCTGATCTAGCTTATACATACATAACATCACGCCATTTCTCTGTTGGGGTTAGCAGAAAAGACAGAGTGCCATACTTACACGATTTCTCTGACTTTTTATGTTTCCTTATTTCAGAATCTCTTGATCCTACCATACTTTCCTTAGTCTTCTTCTCACACGCCTTCCACTCATATTTGCACTATATATATATATGTTGATCTTTCTCCATTCATTCATTCCACATGCCCAAATCATTTCAACATACATCTTCTTCATCTTATTTAACATATCAGCCTTAAATTCACATTTATCCCTTATCACTTCATTCCAAATTCTGTCATACATTGTCACTCCGTGTAATCTTCTCAATGCACGCATTTCTAAAGCATTTATTTGGCTTTTCTTAGTCTTTTCCACGTTTATTTTCACTCCCATATATCAAAGTTGCCATAAAAAAAATACTATTGTGGACAATCATCTTAGCAGATTTTGATACTGTCCTGTTTCATTATATATGTTTTAGTGCCCCATTCACTTTGTTTCTTATCACTATACGCCATGTTATAGGTTTATCCCTCTTAACTCTTCTATTATCTGTGAAAATACTACCTAAATAGTTTATTTCCTCAACTTGCTTCAATCGTTTATTTGTCACCCGTATATCCCATTTACTTTTCCTTTCACACTTTTCGATTACCATTACTTTGGAATTTGCAACGTTCATTCTCAGAGTACCTGACGTTGGTGCCACGATAGAAGACTATAAGTATCCTGTTCCATAAAGGGCCAGGAGCTTCAGTACCCGCAGCCTGTCTGTGTCTTCTTTCTCTACTGGGTCCCTGAAACTAGTAACAGTTCCACGCCATTTGGCTCCATCTGCTGCTAATTTGCTCATAGTTGTAATGATCATTAATGTTTTTAAGCGTCTCATACAGTAGGTCTTTCGTCTCTTGAGCTGATCATCGTGCCTTCTGTCTGTTCGCCAAAGAGTATATTTCTTGAGAATCTGTACTCTGGCATACAAGACACGTGTCCAGACCAACGCAGGGGTGCACGCGACAGCAGAATCTCAATGCAACAGTAGTTTGTTCTTCTCAAAACTTCCTCATTTGATACTCCATGAAAGGGGTACTTTACTACTAATATGTCGGAAATGAACATGCTAAAGGATGGTTTATTTCGTAAATACAAATGACGCATAAAAACAAAAATAAATATCACTCACATGGATGCGGCTTCATGGTTCTCTGTCATTCTCCAAAGTCAGATCTGGAAACAGAAACAGATGTGAAAATTAATCTGTCATAACACTGCACTTTATCACGGAATGAGATGTGCTGTCGCAAGCTGTCTGCCATTGCACCAGAGAATGTAATCTATGACTAAACAGTTGCAAGGTATTTTTATTAATGTAAAACACTTGTGCAACTATCAGTGGTCAACTCAATTTATTGCAAGCTGTAAATAAATAAATAAATAAAAATATTATATACTAGAGAAAATGTAACATGGTCCCTGTGACAGTTCACAAATTTGTCCCAATACAACCTTGTAACGACATTCAGTAATTTTAATTATATTATCAACAACTCAATATTTTTTTCCTAGATATTAGACCTGTATGTTATATAATTGCTCTCTACAGGAACATGGGTTCCCACCTATAAAGATTTCCATATTAAATTATCTGTCATTACAATATAGAGGTGCATACCCGCACGATAACGGACTGAACTTCAGTGCGGAAGATCGCCGGTTCAAACCCCGCACTGTGCTACTCTCCTCGAATGACACAGGCATTTTTTCCACCCAGTATTCGAGGGTAAAAGGATACTTATGACTTGCCCATGTTCTCCAATCGAATCCAGTCCAGTAGTGCAGCCGGTGAGTTTGCTAGTGTGCAATGGCTCACTCACTTAAAAGAAGAAGAAAAACAAACTCTACAGCACAGCTTAACTTTTCTATTGAATTGAAGTTTGAATTACGAGGGGATCCTCGACTACAAGGCCCAGCAACGATGACGACACTGTATGATAGAGTAAGCAATGACCGGATTAGGGATAACTGTTAGAATCTGATGGTATAATTAAAATCAAAAATAGAGTTATGAAACGGTTTGGACATATCTAGGGAGTGAATTCTGAAAGACAAATATATATGCCTAGAATGGATGGCATACAAGGAAGAGGTCAATAAAATAATTTAAAGATATATTAAGAGAAATTTTGACTAAAGGAAAGGCAGGAAGCATGAGAAACAGTAGAGGGTGTACCAATAAGCGCATTGGATTTAAATTTGGTGTCATTTTTTTCTTATAAGGTTGGCAGCTCTAAAAATTACATATGTGCCTCCTGTCAATCTTGCGATGAGTAAATATGGAACGTTACACGAAAGAACAATGCGTTATTATTGTTTAAACTCATTATAAAAATGGGGAAAGTTTTGCTGAAACAGTTCGTAAACTTCGTGGAATTTTCAGTCGAAATAATGGTCCAAATGAGTCAATTCAAAGATTAATTTAAAAATTTGAGAAAACTCACGCGTTCTCGTAGCGAGTGTTCACTCGAAAACATAGCCGCAGTGAGAGAATGAGTTACTGAAACTCCAGAGACATCCATTCCTCATCGTTCACAAGAATTAGACATTTTAAGAAGCACCTTACAGCTAATTCTCATAAAAGTTCTAGATCTGCATACCTGCAAGCCTAAATCCAGCGTTAAAAACTAATATCCTTTATAAGAGAGAATGAGGCAAAGACTGTTTGTGTGGATAGAAAGATGTGGAGGTCTGTCTTCTCTGGTTACCACGAAAGAGATATGGATGGCATGATGGTATGTATGTTTGCATAAACCCACCTGGTCATATAGTATTCAATAAAAGTATAATAAAATAACGATTGCCAACCTTGAAGAATGTAATGTCTAAGAACAATGGAAAATAACAAAAATATATGAAACTTTAGAGAAGTGATTTCACATTATATAGCTTTATCACTATTAAATTTTATATCAATTATAATTGTGTTGAACTCTGTTAGTATTAGCAAATATAATCTATTTTAAAATTGACCTATTTCCTTTAAAAAGAATCTATTAAGTAAATAAATAGATTTTTCTACAAAGATACAGAAAATAATATTTGAGAACAGTTTAATTACTATATTATTTATAGTTAAGGCATTAACATTGTGGAGGTTTAAAGACATTGTAATTTGTTTCATCAAACACTGTTTATTCCACTTTTTGTAACGGTATAACCCTACCGGTTTCAAGGCTTTCACCGCATTATCAGGGGAGCACAAACAAGACTTAATTCTGTTCGAACTGTCACCAAGATACACGCTTCTAACGGTAAACATTCGGGTTGGGGACTGGGGATTGAGGGAAGCATGGGACAACCTCAGCGAGCATCGGAGAGATTCTTGGGATATATGTGTTTGCCAGATGTTCACCTCGATGGCACTGACTTAGAAATTTCTAGGGCCTCTAATCTGTCCAATTTATTTCTGTTACTACTGATATGTAAGAATTTGGCATCATCTAACGGAAATAAATTGGACAGATTACAGGGCCTAGAAATTTCTAGTCAGTCAGAGGTGAACATCTGGCAAACACATATATCCCAAGAATCTTGCCGCTGCTCGCCGAGGTTGTCCCATGCCTCCCTCAATCCCCAGTCCCCAACCCAAATGTTTACCGTTATAGTTCGGAAATTCTAGGATGAGTCCTGTGACAGCTCACAAATTTGCCCCAATACAACCTTATGTAATGTGTTTACCTAAATAACTTGCTATTTATTAGAATTGAGGCTTATATTAAAGTTGATAAAATAATTAAAATTACTGAACATCGTTACAAGGTTGTATTGGGGCAAATTTGTGAGCTGTCACAGGACTCATCCTAGAATTTCCGAACTATAGAAGCGTGTATCTCGGTAGCAGTTCAAACAGAATTCAGTCTTGTTTATGGTCCCCTGATGATGAGATGAAAGTCTTGAAACCGGTAGGGTTATACCGTTACAAAAAGTGGAATAAACAGTGTTTGATAAAACAAATTACAAAGTTTAATTACTATTGTTATTTTAACCGACTACCACCCAGACTGGAATTCAGAACCATTTGATGTATATATGCAAAAGGGATTCAAGGATATAAACACAAATGAAAAAAAGGAGCAGGTTGAGGAATTCTGCTTTTCGGGTAATATTTTCTCAGATAATGAGATAAAGAGTTAAGAGAGATATCGAATGGTGTATAGCTATGGGAAACAAAATCAATGGGGCACTATAACATATATATTCGAACCAGATATAGTAGTATCAAAATCTGCTAAGATGATAGTCCAAAATAGTATTTTGGTGCCAAATTTGTTGTATGGAAGTGAAACGTGAATCTGGAAAAAGACTGAGAGGAGCCGAATGAATATTGTAGAAATGCGTGCTTGGAAAAGAATACATGAAGTGATAATGTAGGACAGAATAGAGAATGAAGTGATGAGGGATGAATGTGAATTTAAGGCTGATGTGTTGAGTAAGATGAAGAAAAGTACGCCAAGATGGTTTAGGCATGTGGAATGAATGAATGAAGACTAAAAAAAACAGATATATAGTGCAAATGTGAGTAAAGGAAGACCAAGGAAAGTATGGCTGGATCAAGTTATTGATATTTTGAAAGAAGGAAATGTAGAAAGTCGGAAAAATCATAGAAGTTATATGAGAAAGTGTATGAATGTGGAGGAGGCTAAGGATGTGTGTCAATATAGGAAAGTCTGGCACTCTGTCCTCTCAGCTTACTCCAACAGAGAGATTGTGTGATAATATGTTTGTATATAAATAGTAAAACAAAACCGAGCTACAGTCGTTCGTGTCATTTGACAGCTCTCGACAAAAAATTAACTAATTTATTTCTTGTTTTGTCAAAATTTGGTCTCTAATTTTATTTTCTCTTTTTACACTTCAGTAAATCTGGAGTTGTGTGTGTGCATTTATATTTTTAACAATTTTCAAACATTTTTATCGAGTTTATAATTGTATTAACTATTTTTTAATTATCATTTCATTTTGTATTATAATTAACGTGTACAAAAGTGTGGGCTGTAAAATCCTTGCGGCCGAACTTGTCCTCCTATTAGTGGGGGTTTATCTCAATTGGGAGGTTGTTGTGGGAACGATTTGAACGAACCAATTCTTATATGTATGATACATATAAAAAATATTTTACAATTCTATATAATCGTAATGGTTTAATATTTCGAAAGAAGTAAAGCAAGGATGCGTTATGTCTCCCAGGTTATTCAATATTTACATAGATACAAATGCGAAGGACCGACAAAGTATATTAACTGCATCTTCTTTCAATTCACATTCATTCCTTATTCTGTCATACATTGTTTTGCCAAACATTCAGCGCAACATTCTCATTTCTACTGTATTTATCTTACATATTTTATTGGTGGAATTTTTTTTTAATAATTCTAAGATATTATATATTTTTATTTATCATTTTCAAAACAATGACATAAAAGGTTCGAATAACAATTATGATTCGCCGAATTAAATATAAACAAACTTACGTACAGAGCAAAAATATGGTAAAAAATCGAAAGAAAAACCACGCAATAAAAACGTCTACAATATAATATTTTTTAATAATAACGTTTCCATTACAATCATTCTTATCGATACACATCTAGCACGAGAAATATTTCATCAATTACTCACACAAAATTTAAACACAAAGGATATATTTACACAATGAAATAGGTTATAATACTTGAACGATTACAACAACATATTGGATACATTTTATGGCGGCACGAACGTGAAAATATGCAGTTTTTATTAAACATTACTTACATGGTCGCCAATACGCCCCAACAACTAATATTTAATAAGAAAAATACATATTCATTAATCACTTATTGAATTTAGTAGTTTTAAATCTGTCAAAAGTCATATCAAATCACAGACTGATCTAGTGTTACCATATCGATGTGATTTGAGATGATAATTGAGGTCAGATCCGTTTTTAAATTAGAGCTTATATAAAGCAGAATGATTTAATAAATGTTATAAAATTTTACACAATAAACAAACTCCCCTAAAGTACTGGAGAACTCTGAGAAATGCCTTCTGGTCTCAGGTTCGAGGAAAGGAAAATGCTGATCTATTTCCTTCTCGTGGTGGGGAGTGAGCAACGACCTCGTGTCGGCAAATATAGACAGGGACCGAGCGTTGGCCGGAATAAGCTGACCACCAACTTTCGTCTGTTGTTTAGGGCACCCTCTTGTCCTGGAGAAGTAAATAATCTCCAAAGGCGGAAGAACTTTCGTGGTCAACGGCATAGGATGTGGAAAGAAACGGGAAACTACCGCATTAAAGGCCCAAGCGGCATCCCAAGAACCAGCAAAACATGATTCAATCTCAAGTAAAATTCTCCGGAGGTAAAATAGTCCCCCGTTCGGATCTCCGGGTGAGGACTGCTCGAGATGGTGGATTCACAAAATCAACGATGAAACCAAAGAAACCAAATAGCGAGATGGGCAACGTGGAATGTCCGCACATTACTGCAAAACAGCAAACTGGATAATCTGAAAGTCGAAATGCAAAACAAAAATTTGAATGCTCTAGGTATAGCAGAGATGAGATGGCCCGATTGTGGAGATTTCTGGAGTGGTGACTACAGAATCATACACACAGGATGCATAAAGGACAGACCTGGTCAAGGAGGAGTGGGCGTTGTGCTATGCAAGGAGTGGGGAAGAAGGGTTAAAGGATACGTACAATATAGTGGAAGAATTGTTCTAGTCAAAATAGAAACTAAGCCCGTTGACACTGTAATTATCCAAGTATATATGCCAACATCGGGTCATAGCGACGAAGAGGTGGAAGATGTATACAGTGCGCTAGATAACCTTATATTAGAGATAAAAGCAGGCGAAAATCTGATTCTCCTAGGGGATTGGAATGCTGTTGTAGGAGTAGGAAGTGAAGGAACTTGCGTAGGGCCCTTTGGGCTAGGTACAAGAAATGACAGAGGAAACAGATTAACAGAATTCTGCGAAAAACACAAATTAGTGATAGCAAACACTTGTTTTCAACACCACCCAAGACAGCGATACACCTGGAAATCCCCTGGAGACCGACAAAGACTGCAAATAGATTATATAATAGTTAGATATAGATTTAAGAACCAAATAAAAGACTGCAGAAGTTATTCCGGCCCAGATATAGATAGTGATCATAATATGGTAATGGCCAAAAGTCTTCTAAAACTGAAAAAATTAAAGAGGAGAAATAATTTCAAATGGGATACAAAGGTATTAAAGATAAAAGAGGTCAGTGACAATTTTAGGGAAAAGACACAAGAGTGTAACCTAATGGAAGAGGAGAACGTGAATGCTATGTGGGGAGAGATAAAGTCGAAGATAAAAACTACGGCAGAGGAAATTATAGGTAAGGAAAGACCCCAAGCAAGGAAGGAATGGATTACCGATGAAATTCTCAATATGATAAAAGAAAGAAGAGAGCTCAAAAATGATAAAAGAGATGAATCACAAGAGAAATAGAAAATGCTAAGAAACAAAATAAATAGAGAGTCAAGAATAGCAAAAGAAACATACTATCAGAATAAATGCGTTGATATAAATGACGACCTCAAGAGAGGAAATGTAGAAAGAGCTCACGCTGCGGTGAAGGACTTCTTTGGGATGAGAATCGGAAAGAGCAATGCAATAGAAGGAGAAGACGGCAAAATACTATTCGAAAATGACCAAATAGGAGAGAGATGGAAAAGATATCTCGAAATGCTGTACAATGACAAGGGAAATATTGACAGTGAAGCATTGATAGAGAGAGAAAATGAGGTAGACGCGGATGATCTGGGAGACCCAATCATTAGAGAAGAGTTCGACCTCGCACTGAAAAACCTCAAAAACGGGAAAGCACCCGGAATCGATGACGTTCCGGCTGAACTAATTAAGGCAGCAGGAAAAGGAATCACAGATGCCCTGTTTAAAATGATACAGACAATATATAAGACCAAAAAGATACCAGAGGACTTCGAGAAATGCCTAATTGTCACATTACCAAAGAAGGCAGGTACGACAAAATGTGAGCAACACAGAACTCTTAGCCTAATATCCCATGCCTCAAAAATACTGACTAATATCATTCTAAAGAGAATTGAACCAAAAGTAGAGAACATCCTTTCCAGAGACCAGTATGGCTTCAGAAGAGGTGTGGGAACCAGAGAAGCAGTACTGTCTCTACGAATACTACTAGAAAATAGAATAAGAAGAAACCAAAACACATACATCGCATTCATAGACCTGGAGAAAGCTTTTGACAAAGTAGAATGGAAAAGACTCTTCGAGATTTTGAAGAGAATTGATATCAAATACAGAGACAGACGTATAATCCAGGCGCTATAAAAGAATGAAGCCGCTATAATCAGATGTGACGAGGACACAAAGGAAGCCAATATAAGACAAGAGGTAAGGCAGGGATGCTCTCTGTCACCTGTTCTTTTTAACGCCTATATACAGAGCGCGATTGACGACTTGAGAGAGAGAATGAGTCACAGAGAAGGTGTAAATATACACGGGCAAAAGGTGGATATGATAAGGTTCGCTGACGATATTGCTATGGTTGCTGAAAGTGAAGAGGAACTACAAGAGGCCTTAACAACTATGACCAGCATTCTTCAAAATAACTACAGTATGAAGATAAATAAAGACAAAACAAAGCTGCTGACTGTAGGTCGAGCGCAACACCAGATGAGAATAGTGATGTCGGGTAAACCACTAAAGAACACCAAGGAGTTTGTCTACCTCGGGAGCAAAATAACATGGGACGGTCGGTCCAAGAGCGAGGTCGACAGCCGTATACATCAGGCTAGACTTGCATTTAATAAAAGGTCGAAAATAATAGAATCAAATAATATAGACCTAAAACTGAGAATACTCCTCATCAAGACCTATGTATGGAGTATCTTGATGTACGGCTGCGAGACATGGTGCCTATCCGAAAGAGATAGACGAAGACTAGAGACTTTTGAGATGTGGTCCTATAGAAGACTATTAGGAATTTCCTGGAGAGACCGCATCACAAATGAAGAGGTTCTCCAACGAATCGAAGGAGGAAGGCACCTGCTCAGGATCCTGTCCGAAAGGCGTGCAAGATGGATCGGTCATATAATACGACAAGAGGGCCTCTTGCATGCCATAATGGAGGGTATGACCGAGGGGACAAACTCTAGGGGACGCCCACGCCGAGAGTACCTGGAGGACCTGTTGGTGGACGTGCGCTGCTCAACATATACAGATTTAAAAAGAGCCGCACAGGACAGGGGGGAATGGAGGATAAGAGTTGAAATTGCTGCAAACCAGTCTTAGGACTGCAACCACGGAGAGAGAATAAACAAATTTAAATGACATGTCTGTTTCGTTTTGATTTTTTTTTGGTCAAACTGTTATTGTAAAATGAAACAGGTCCATCACTTAAATTTGAATTTATTGTAGGGATTTGTTTGTTCAAAGTTTAAAGCCTACTTACTCCAACAATGAAATTGCGTGATAGTATGTATTAATTAAATATTGAAGGAAGACTAGTTGCATGCAAAAAAGTTGATTTGTTTACCGATCGACAAAAAACTATCTATTTACCGTGTATTAGATATAAGCTTAAACAATTTTTAATGTCATATTAGATACTTAGGAATTTAAAATGTATTGGTTTTATTTACATTTTAAAGTTACTTTATGTTCGATGGGATTTCAAAAGATCAATTTTTATTTGTTCTTTGTATTTTTTCAATACGAATATCAAAGACAATGTGATATATTTATATATGATCATAAGATACTAGAAACTAATAAAATCTAAAATTCATGCCCTTCTGAAGAATAACAGAAAGGATAGATCTTCGAAAGTACTATCAAGAATCAAAATATTGAAGTTTTGTGAACGTTTATCATAGTTTACCCCTGATGTAAAGTTGGCTTTTGCGTAACAAGCTACTGTTTGGAATTATTTGGTGGTTTAGACTTATGCAATAGATAAAATTGTCTTTTACCACAACAATCTGGCCTTCAGGTTAAGAAATTCGTTAGTAACCACAAAGCTCGTTTATCACATAAATTAGCAACACTATCACACGTGAAATGACAACTACTTATTATCGTTACTTGACTGGGATCCTTTTGTTTCGGGTACTATTGATAATCAATTAAATTAGTGTGCTCTGACTCAAAATTATAGAAATTTGTTAGCTTTACCTATCCCGGCAAAGGACATGGTATGATGATATGCATGTACGTATTGAGAATCAATCTCAAACTCTTTGGTGAAAAAGATAAAAGTCAGGCGTCTTAACCAACTAAGTCACGGTGATGTCGTTGAGATAAATAATATTTTACACACATATCATCACTCCGTGTCTCTTATAAGGCAGGCAGAGAAAACGGAAATGCAAACTTTTGTGCCAAGGCAACCAACTTTTGTCTCCTCCATATTCATACATCTTGTCATGCACGGTCTTTTATTATTCATAATTTTCACATTGCCTTCTTTCAAAATCTGATTTGTTTGGTCTAGTCACGTTTTCTTCGGTCTACCTTTCCGACGCACATCTTGCACTTCTGACTTGTACACTTGCGATGTCATTCGTTCAACACTCATTCTCTCCACATGTCCAAACCATCTTAAAGCTCTTTTTTACATCTTTCTTAAAACATTAATTTTATCCATGAATGATATTTTTGACATTTTAATTTGGGTTTGAACAAAAGCGTACATCGTATAAGCAATTTGATTACTAAACTTTAATTTAAAAAACTGTACAAAAATAATGCAATTATGGGTAGTCTTTGTTTCTAAATTGTAGCAACATTAAACAAACGTCAAAAATTGTGGGTTTATTTTGTGGGCGTTCATGACGTAATTTTGTGTGTGTTTAGTTCTATTTTTCGCTGTTTTCCGCCCCGTATTCGTGCATCACCTGGTCACAAACCCTTCGTCATGACTACTCCACGCCCCAAGTCTCCGAAAACTCCAACTTCAGCGAAAAAAGACGAGAAAGAAGAATCTTTCTGGGACAAACTTGGTACATTAGGACGTAAAAAACGCATTAAGGAAGGTAAGTCTAACCCTTCTTGTTTCGTTTCCTTGTATGGTTATTGAATGCAAACTTGCTCAATTTTATAATTTATACTTATTTCTAATTGTTGAGTATTTTATAGTTTTGTATATCTTTCAAAAATATATTTTTTTCTTTGGATTAAAGTATGTTATTTAAATGTAATTTATCTTTAAATATACAGATGTCCGTTTCAAGGACTTCTTGTTACGAATTTATTTTATAAGTATTTTGTCAGTTGCACAGTGACTAACAAAACAAATATGTAGTGCATATATGAGGTAGAGGATACCAAGGAAAGCTTGGTTGAATCAAGTGAATAATGTTTTGAAAGAAGGAAATCGCAGGAGTCGTTTATATGTCGTCATTGCTGGGCCTAACAAAACAAATATGTAGTGCAAATGTGTGCTAGAGCAGTGTTCCCCAACCTTTTTAGACCTGTGGACCGGTAAAAAAAGGAAAAAAAATTCGCGGACCACTAATACTGAAATAAAAATGTTTTTTTTATTTAATATTTTTTAAATCTTATATTGTGACAGATGGACATATGTAACTATAATTGACAAATATACATATAACAGTTAAACAATTTTAATTGTAACATTGTCCGATACAATTAAAATTTAACAAAAACCATGGGGTTTTTGCAACAAACTAATACGAAACCTGCTGTTGCATCTTTGCTAATATATTGGATATTCTTGGCAGCAGTGCTGTCTCTGACAGACGAAGTGCTGCATTCACGTCCAGTCTATTCCTTTGTTTCGATTTTATTGAGGACATGGATGAAAATCCTATATTTAATATTTTTGCATGGCGAATTTCTTGAAATTTGGCATACTGTTTGCGGCCCGGCGGAAAATTTCTGCGCCCCGGCACACGGGCAGATTAATTGAATAATATTTTGAAAGAAGGAAATGTAAAGTCACAAAAATTGTAGACGTTATGTAGATGTCGTCGTTTAGTGGGCCTCGTTGTCAAAGATGGTCCCTGTGACGTTTGAAATGTCATGTCTCAAAGGGATGGGATAAAATAGTTTTTTTTTTACAAATCGAATAGTTTTTTTATAAATCGAAAAATTGTTTTTCTCTATACTGACGTTTTAATTCCTAATTTTCATTATACTGACTTTCTAATGTATTGTATGATTTTTATCTATCTTTAAATAGGCCAAGATCCACTATGAATTATTACTAATTACGAACATTTAATTTTATGTATAAAAAAATCAAAAATCCAATTATCGTATACCCCATCCCTAGCCAATGCAGACTAACGTAGTGACTTTTGAAAAACGTCACCAAATATTATTTGATTTTAACAAACTGACACATCTTTGCTAATTTGTAACAAGATGTATTAATTTGTCATTATTGTTAGTTTTATGTAATGTATTTACCTAAATAACTTGCTTTTTATTAGAATCGAGGCTTATGTTAAGGTTGATAAAATAATTAAAATTACTGAACGTCATTACAAGGTTGTATTGGGGCAAGGTTGTATTGGGACAAACTGTCACAAGAACAATGCTACATTTTCTCTAGTATAGAGAAAACATAGGAGTTGTAAATGAAAATGTATGGATGTAGAAAAATCAAAAGTTGGTTAAGTGAGAAGTATGAATTATAGAATATTGTGTATGATGATATATTATATATGAATGTGGAGGTGAAAATTGTGGGCTTGAATAGAATTTTTTTGAAATATATCTTCTCTGCCTACCTCGCAAGGGATATTTCGTGATATGTATATGTATGTTATGCTTTGTACTTGGTATCGAAACAAAAATTTCAAGTACGAGTATTTATCAAATTAAATTACTGCACCTGATCATCCAAGGCAAAATAGAGGGTCAAAGAGGTGTTGGCAGGAGGCAAATCTCCTGATCCCGCAATATACGTGATTGGACTGGTATAAGGAGCGTCGGGGATCTTTTTCGGGCTGCCGGGGACAAAGATGCTTACTCTCAGGTGATATTCAACGTTGGGGGGACCTGACATGACACTGGGAAGAAGAGAAAATATCAAATTAAAGTTGTTTTTTTTTTTTTTTTTTCAGTACAGGAAATCCAAGCGGAAGGCAAATATGCCATCGACTCTCCGGGTAATCCGACAGCTCCTGAAATACCACCGGAGGATTATGCTCTCAGTAAGTAGAAAAAAATCAATTAGATTAATTTGAAATGTTTACTTTGCAAAAGAAATATCTCTTATGTATCATCAATATGAAATCTGATTATGAACATTACGTAAATTTATAACTTACAGTTTTTGGTGCAGAAAGCTTATTTAATTGTGTTATATCATATTTAGAAGTCTGATCTTAACAAAATATAATATAGTCTTGATTTTTTTAAATAATCCAGCACTGGAGGTAAACCATTAGGAGAAGAATTTACCAGCAAAAAGGTTAAAATCACGGTATTGCAAAATCAAATGTGATCGAATGACAAAATTAGCTAAACAAGTAATGAAAATTTTGAAAAATCCTTAATGTTTCTAGTCAATTAGTTAGTGCCTCTTGTCCATTGTAGTATCCCTGAGGATTTCTAACTTTACCATTTCTATTTTATTACTAAAAATACTATTTTGTGGGTGCGCTTAAATTGTACTTTATTTTTTAAATCTTTTGATCAAACTTTCAAGATTGGTTTGAGTCCGCGCTGTATGTGAAATCTATGCAAATTATTATAAACAAATTTTACGTGTATTGGGACCATGCACGGCACCAGTCTAGAGAACTGAAATAAAATATTTAAGAAACTTATTGAATAATTTTTTTCTATATCGGAAACCGGAATATAATCGATGTTTTTGCTAGATGCAAAGATCGTAGAATAGATTATTATATAAATATATATGCAGATTCTCTGATATTTAAGAAAAACAATACCAACCTCTTTAGCCTAGTTGGTATGACGCCTCTCTCTCGGGGGCTTCAGGTTCGATTCCCGATGGTACCCAAAAAAAAAAGAAGAAAAGCAAGGTACCAGTCTGGTTCAAGAGTTTATCTGGTACCGATACTAGCAAGCGCTAGTTTTGTTGACGTGCTAAGAAATTATTATCTCCAGACCACGCTTTTAAACATGTCCACATCATCAATTCAGATATATTGAGGGGTACCATATGAACAAATGAAATTTGTAAGAGTATTAATGTATTACATTTTAAAATATTGACAAACTACTAATTTTTTAAATATAAATGACTAATGATGACTAATACATTGATCAATAAGCCCCGGGATTTGTTTGCCAAAATTCTTCTTTATTCATCACCTACCCCAAAGGGAAATAGTGTGATGTAATGTATATAACACATCAATCAATAAATCCCGGGACTAACTACTAAAACAACATTTCTTTGCCAAAATTCTTCTTTATTCATCAACATAGTCTCCGTCAAGAGCGATACATTCATTCCAACGCTTTCCTAACTTATCTATGCCAGCCGTGTAGAACGATTTATCTTTGGTTTCAAAATAGGCGTTAGTTTCGGCAATCACTTCTTAATTGGAGACAAATCTCTTTCCCTGGAGCATCTTTTGGAGGTCTGTGAACAGCCAATAGTCGCTGGGGGCCAAATCTGGAGAATACGGTGGGTGCGGAAGCAATTCGAAGTTCAACTCATGCAATTTGGCCATTACCATCATTACCATCGACTTGTGACACGGTGCATTGTCCTGATGAAAGAGAACTTTTTTCTTCTTCATATGGGGCCGTTTTTTTGCAATTTCTGCCTTCAAACACTCCAATAACGCTATGTATAATAATATTCGCTATTGATGGTTTTTCCCTTTTCAAGGTGATCGATGAATATTATACCATGCGCATCCCAAAATACGGAGGCCATAACCTTCCCGGCCGAATGTTGAGTTTTTGGTCGCTTCGGACTACTTTCACCGGCTGCTCCACTCAGCTGACTGCCGATTTCATTCCGGAGTATAGTGGTGGATCCAAGTTTCATCCATTGTCACATACCGACGCAAAAACTCCTGTTTATTTCGCGTAAACAGTGCCAAACAGCGCTCTGAATCATCGATGCGTTGTTGTTTCTGTTCCATTGTGAGCAAACGTGGCACCCATTTCGAAAAAAGCTTTTTCATAACCATGCAAAATAGTGTAAACACTACCAAATGATAATTTCAGGATGTCAGCTATCTCATGCAACTTTACTTTGCGATTTTCCATCACGATTTTGAGGTTTTTTTTATGTTTTCTGGTGTAACAGTCTCATTGACAAATGGTTGTTTTCTACGGAGCAGAGCCCGGATAACACTTTTCAAGTCATCTCTGAGTTTGAACGGTATTTTTTCCACATTAAAAAGCAATGTTTTATCAACACACGAAATTCGGTTTTTTCCATTGTTTTGAAAATAGCAAAAGTAGCGTTACTAAAACCACTGTAACTTAATGACACAATGTCGGAATGTCATGAAAGTTTGATACGTAACTTCTAAAGGTTGATACTAACTGAGAATGATATGGATTTGTTATTAGAGGCTCCACCTGTTGGTTAGTCCCGGGACTTATTGATCGATGTGTTACAAATCGAGTTGCAGTCTACTAATGGTGCTTGCAAGTGATGTATAAAGTGTCCTCAATCAATTGATTAGATGAATATATTAGCTTGCTGTATGGGAGGGAAACGTGGACGTGGAAAAGGAGCCGAATAAATGCTGTAAAACTGAGTGCATTGAGAAGAATACACGAGGTGACAGTGTTTGACAGAATATGTAATAAAGTGATTGGGAATTAATGTAAATTTAAGGCTGATGGGTTGAATAAGATGAAAAAAAAGCATGCTGAAACGTTTGGGCATGTAGAAGGAATGAAAGAGGAAAGACTAACATAAAAAGTATATAGTGCAAATGTGAGTGTGAGAGAAATACCATGGAAAGTATGGTTTGATTAAGTGAATGATATTTTGAAAGAAGGAAACGTAGAAAGTTAGAGAAATCATAGAAGTTGTATGAGATAGTGTATGGATGTGAAGGAGGCTAAGGGTGTGTATAGAGATAGAAAAGTCTAACGCTCTGTTTCTCTACCTACCCCGATAGGGAAATGGCATGATGATATGTAATTTATTACCAGCATTCATGCTGCTTGTCAATAATGATAATAATAAATACTCCAATAATTCCAGATGACAATGAGGAGCGTTCTATTATCCAGCCCCGGGATCTGGAGGACCCTCAAGTCCGCGACTTAATCCAGGTCCTGGTGGATTGGATCAACGATGAGCTTGCACAGCAGAGGATCATCGTGAAGGATATTGATCAGGACCTGTACGACGGACAAGTTCTCCAAAAGCTGTTGGAGAAGCTTACAAACCACAAGCTGGACGTGCCGGAGGTCACACAGTCCGAGGAAGGGCAGAGACAGAAGCTGGAGATTGTCTTGAGGGCTATCAATAAGGTGAGAATCAACATTTTTATTAGTATGATTATATTTTTTTAAATAATAAAAGGACAATTTATACAGTGCTGACTCTCCTCTAAGGCGCTCTTCTTTTGGATTTTAACCCACTATTATTGACAGATTTAAAACATTACAAAACATATATAAGTTGAGTGTAAGGATAGGAAGGCGGTGGTTGCGGCCATTGATAATGTACTTTCCCGCATCTGTATTCCCGCATTTGGTAAGATATCTGCAGAAAACTTACTAAAGGAAATCTGCAGAACTACGAAGAATCCTTAGTAGATTTTTCCATATGTGATAGTAACATATTCAACTTTTATTTGTACTGTAGTGTATATGTGTATAATCATAAATTCATATCATGTATAATCATAAATTTTGATAAGAACTCCCAAAAAAGATTGTCTTCAAGTGTTTACTAAAGCTGCACACGGCACCCATACCTCTAACACTTAGAGGTAGACCAATCCATTCCACAGGACCAGCAATGGTGTGTCAAAACCGTGTCATAATACCCTGCCCTATTGAATCAATTGATTCGATGAAGACGACAAAATCGACTTCAAATTTCTGCTCCTTTTTTCGAGAAAACATCTCTTAGATACAAATCCGAAAGATACAATGGAGGCTTCCCTTTTTTATTTTCATTCGAAATACATTAGAATTTTCAATTACAAAAAATAGTATTTCTGAAAAATTTAATATTCGAAAGCCATAGATATCACCGTTGAAGAAAAATCGGTCATAGATATCACCGTTGAAGAAAAATCAGTCATAGATAAGACCGTTGAAGCTAGTTTAATTGCGCAGGCACCAAAACATGGAGGTTAAAGACGAACACATTATGCAACTGGTTAAATCCGTAATACATAATATTTCATTCAGTTAATATAGTTCCTCACATTGTACATTCCAGGCAGGTATATATTCTTTGCGAAACCTCGAGGGACGTACTCCTTTGCTGTTAATATTATTGCTCCCACGAACCCATTGTAACAATATATTTGGCAGGGTATGTGTTGAATGATGTTGTCCAAATCCTTTGATAATAATTCCCAGTTAGCCCTTCTAAAGTTCCATCTCGGTAAGGGCACTGTGGTCACCAGTGGGACACGGATACCATACCTCACCACCACGGGTCGGTGTTGTGAATTGGGGAAATAATCCAATACTACACGTGTGGCCTTATCATTAACCGGTTCACTGCCACGAGCGTATTTACGCGCTCTCCGATTCAGTGCTCGCCAGGCCGGCCATACAAAATGAACGCAAAAACGCGCTCTCCTTTGAGCTTGTTGCAAGCCAATATCAAATCCAATTGTAATCATTTATAAATTATAACATATGGGGACATCTATTGGGATGGTCAAGAAACACTTAAATATTACAATTTACCGATATTATCAAAGTTACAGTCATCTTTCTAAAAGCTTTCACTGACAGTCAATACGTGTCTCTGATACACGGTTACGGACTACAGTTTTTTGCGTCATAATTGCGATGATTTATAATGACTTCGTTTATAGTTTTGTTCAATGGTTGATTTTTAACTTTTGTGCGTTATTTTTGTTAATTTTTCAAAGTATTTATTTACAAAGTGTGTTTTCATGTATTCTTTGGTTATTGGCGGTAGTTTTGCGGCATAATACGTCGTTAATATAGACTTTACGGTTTTATTTTATAGTTTATTTACCTTTTGTGCTTTATTATACATCATACAGATAATTTGTGAATTTTAGTTTACAAAGTATATTATATTCCACTATATTTATAATTAAACGTGTTTTCTGTGTCAAGTTGTGACAACCCTGACATTTTGTGAATATTTAAACTGTGTTTTTCTGAGTGAACGGCAGCTCAAACGCCCCAAGGTGTATATATTTAGTAAGTTTTCATAATATCCTTTATATCTGTATACAAAAAATATAATTTTTTTAGGTTTTATTTTTGTTGAAAAAATCACGGCCTGTTGGGTACGGCCATACTAATAACTTCCGGCACTTTAAGGGTTAACATTCATATTGTAGAACCATCTAAGAGGGTCGCCGGCTTTGAGCTGGACCACAAAGACTGGGTAACACTGAACCGTTTTAGAACAGACTGCAGCAGAAGTGCAGCCGAGCGCCACAGATGGGGCTACGTCGATGACCCCAGTTGTGACTGCGGTGCTGCGGCTCAGACCCTACACCACATTATAAGAGAATGCCCTAAACACAGGTTCCACGGAGTGATGGAGGATATTAACAAACTGACGACCGAAGCCAAAAGATGGCTGAGGAATTTAAATTTGATCTTATAGAGCGTCTGACTATGCCATACGTATATATATATTCAGCTAATATTTACATGGTGTTTATATTTTCTTATAGGCCCTGGGTTATCCCCGTTGGAATGTCCAGAAGTGGAGCGTGGACGCCGTCCACTCTAAAAACATCGTGTCCATCCTCCACCTGCTGGTTGCCCTGGTGAGGCACTTCAGAGCCCCGGTGCGTCTTCCAGAGAACGTCAGCGTCTCCGTGGTAGTCGTGAAGAAGGATGCTGATAATCAACTGTCACACAGGTAATGGTGTCCTCAATTATAGACAAATTCATATTTTATTATTTTATGGCCTTCCCGGCCGACTGTTGAGATTTTGGTCGCTTCGGACGACTTTCACCAGCTGCTCTCCACTCAGCTGACTGCCGATTTGATTCCGGAGTATAGTGGTGGATCCAAGTTTCATCCATTGTCACATACTGACGCAAAAACTCCTGTTTATTTCGTGTAAACAGTGCCAAACAGCGCTCTGAATCATCGATGTGTTGTTTCTGTTCGATTGTGAACAAACGCGGCACCCATTTCGAAAAAAGCTTTTTCATGACCAAATGTTCATGCAAAATAGTGTAAACACTACCAAATGATATCTTCAGGATGTCAGCTATCTCACGCAACTTTACTTTGCGATTTCCATCACGATTTGGAGGATTTTTTTATGTTTTCTGGTGTAACAGCCTCATTTGGACAACCAGAGCGTTCAGCGTCATTTGTGTCTGTACGACCGCGTTTGAAATCCGCATACCACCGACAAATGGTTGTTTTCGATGGAGCAGAGCCCGGATAACACTTTTCAAGCCATCGCTGAGTTTGAACGGATTTTTTTCCCATTAAAAAGCAATGTTTTATCAACACACGAAATTCGATTTTTTCCATTGTTTTGCAAATAGCAAAAGTAGTGTCACTAAAACCACTGTAACTCAATGACACAATGTCGGAATGTCATGAAAATTTGACACGTAACTTCTAAAGGTTGATACTAACTGAGAATGGTATGGATTTGTTATTAGAGGTGCTATCTCTTGGCTAGTCCCGGGACTTATTGATCGATGTGTTACAATAACAATTACACAAACAATTTTACAAAATAAATTTGGATTTTACAAAATAAATGGATTGCCTTTTATTTGGCAAGTAAGATTCATGCTAGGTTTTATGTGTATTTTTTTTAAATTAAGAAATAATGGCTGAGAAATTTCATCTTATCCTGTAATATCACTGTAAAATTAAAAATAGTTTCCTCATTCATAAATGAGTCATCTATAATAATTGAAGTGTTTTATTACAGAATAGTCCAGGAAGACCTGACCTCCACTTACGATGAGTTGGGGATGCGCTGTGAGAGGGACGCGTTTGATTCACTCTTCGATCATGCTCCAGAGAAACTTCAGCTCGTTAAGAAGGTGAAACATCTACAATTTAGTCTCACATTTTACGAAGATTTTGTAGGATATAATAATAATAAATATACTATATAATTTATTCAATAAATAATTGTGTTGGTGGCCCACTTTGACGTATAGAAGTGAAATTTGACATCATCGTCCTGTCGTGTGGCTCATAACTGAGCATCGTGTCTCCCAAGATAGCCTCTGACGAATCCTCTCCATCCATTCCTGCACTCTGCGGCTCGAAGGGCAGCTGTTAAAGGTAGTCCAGTTGCGTCTCTAATTAAGTCAGTTCAGTGCATTGGGATTCTTCCTCTTGTGCATTGTCCTTCCACGCATTCAGTAACCGCAAACCTCTCCAAACTGTCTCTTTGTCCATGAGCAATGTGCCCAAAGAATCGGAGGATTTGTTGAAGGCATTGTACGGCACCGGTACAAAGACTGTGAAATAGGCGGATGGCTGCCGCTCAATACTCGGAGATTTTGGTTTACTTCTTGCTTTGCCAGTGAAAAGTAGCAGGGTGAAGAGTTTCCTCTTTAGTAGGTAGAAGTTAGTCGTAAATAAAACACAGTAGACGTTTCAGAAACAGAGAATATATTTTTACGAACGAACGAAAGGAGGTTTTTTAATAATAATCAATTTTTAACTTGCGTGTTTTACTGCGCAGTAAATCTTTTGTCAGTGATTTGAGGAGTACCTTTTCCACTGTTGTGTCATAATTGTGATTGTGTTGTTTGTCAGTGTGTACTTACTTATATTAAGTATTTTGTGTATATTTTTATGAATTTTAATTTTTAATGGGTCTCTATTTTTCATGGCATCTCAACCACAGTTGTGTGTGGCGAATAACTCCAAAAGTAGAATATATTTTTGTCACTTCATTCCTTACGTGCAGCCCATCGCTCATCGTAAGCCCCTTTATTCGCCCGTGCATGCCGTCATGGCTTACTAGATACTATGCATATCGCGCGTTCCTCACATACATGGGCCGATCAACTTTTTATAGTGACTATTGCGAAGGCCACACATAAGGAACATTTCATTGCAATTACAAATAAATTATATATTTTACGTGACGCATACGTCCAATACAGGTATATTGTCGACAATCTGTAGGTGATTCTCTGTTCTTCTAGAATGGAGAATGGAGGCATTAGTTCACCTTGCTGTCAATGGAATTCGTAACATCCTTTCAAATGCATCTATTCTACGTCTCTCGCATGCCTCTCAGAGTCCAAATTTCTGCGAAATACATGAATATTGTGAAGACAAGAGACTAAACAAGGCGCATTTTTGTCGTGATGGGGATAATTCTACTCTTCCATATCTTTTCCAGCTTTGACATCACATTTTTTGCCATTACAGTTCTTCTTTTCACCTCAGCCTCGCATCCTCCATTGTCGGTAATGCTGAAAGCCTAAGTAAATAAAGTCAGTAACCAAAAACTTAGCAGAAGGATAAAGTAAGATTTACTAAGAAAAATTGTGGACTGTGACTGTAAAACTAAATGAAAATATCAGGAACGAATGAATGCATGGATAAAATGGATGTGTGGCGACCGTATGCGCGGTCACTGAACCCACGAGACGACCTTTGCCCACCTTAACAATGCGAGACAAACAATGCCAAAGTCCACGCGGTCGGTCATTCAACTCACTACCAGTGAAGACCGCATTCCATGAGTAAACGAGAGAGCAACACATCTTTCGCGCTGTCTCTCAAAACAAAAGGATACATACGCGCGACAATAAACATATTGTAAGCGCAAAGACGAGACAGCGATATATCTCGTGCGCATTCCCGCACACGTTCAAAAACATTATAAATACCGACGTTTATCAATAAAATTCCTCTTTACACATTCCGATTTTGACAAGTTTTTATTTATCAACAATCATCCTCATCATCTCTCCTTTAAGGAACATACGTTCCTAAAGATGTTTTAAATTATATGAACAAAGGAGTTTTAAGATGGTTTAGACATGTGGAATGACTAAGTATACAAATCAAAAGCATAAAGTGTGCATATAAGAGGTCGACCGAGGAAAGCATGGCTGATTCAAACGAACCAAAGTTTACATACGCATACCAACCATCACGCCATTTAACTGTCTGGGTAGGCAGAGAGGTTAGAGCATCATACTTTTCTATCTCGACAAACATCCTTAGTATTTTCTACATCCATACACCTCATACAACTTTTACAATTTCTCTGACTCTACGTTTCCTTTCGAATATCATTCACTTGATCCAACCATACTTTCTTTGGTCTACCTCACACACTTTTCACTCACATTTGCACTATATATCTGTTAGTCTTTCGTCATTCTTTCGTTCTATATGTTCAATACATTTCAACGTACTCTTTTTCATTCTACTTAACACATCATCCTTAAGTTCACATTCATTCCTTATCACTTCATTCCGTATTCCGTATCAAATGAGGCAAATTTTAAAAGAAGGTAAAGTGATAAGTATGAATAATAGAATATTGCGCATGACGAGATATGTGAATGTAGAGTAGGTTAAAATTGTGTATTTGATTAAAATTTTTGTAGATCTGTTCTCTTTGCCTACCCCGCAAGGGATACTGCCTGATGATATGTCCGTATGTATGCGCTGTGGATATCAATTCTCTATCCACAGATATGACCACATCAAACAGAAGAAACTCATTCGAGATTCTTTAACTAACAACTGAATTGTTTCAGTCTCTGGTGACATTTGTGAACAAGCATCTGGGCAAACTGAACCTGGAGATAACAGAACTGGACTCTCAGTTCCATGACGGTGTGTACCTCTGCCTGCTGATGGGGCTGCTGGAAGGCTTCTTCGTGCCGCTGCACGAGTTCTTCCTTACACCTCAGGACTTCCACCAGATGGTGCACAATGTATCCCTGTCCTTTACGCTCATGCAAGACGTTGGGCTGGACAGACCTAAGGCTAGACCTGAAGGTTGGTTTTTAAAATATATTTACTTTTTATTTAAACTTTGAATTGGGTTGTCCGGAAGAGTTTCGTGTTTCCTACTTTAATGTACTACTTTATGTAAGGTATGTATTTGTAAGACGTGTGATGCTAAATATATACAGTTTTGTGTTTTATCGGCTATCCGAAAAATCAATTATCCTAACACCCCCAGTCCCGAATTGTTTTGGATAATCGATACTCTACTGTATATCTGAAGATAAATAGCAGAAAATACATTTAAGAGAGAAGCTATCAAAAGGTCTGGGCTCTTCTCGTAACATCCCCCTAGCCGAGAATTACCCCACCAATAGAGGGCGAGCCTAGCTGGAAGGACATTAGATGTTTTCAGCCCACACCACCTTTATGTATGTGGATTAAGAAAAAAAAAACAGAAAATTAATAAATGTCAGTAAAAATGAAAAAGTACACCCACAAATACCATCTCAAATTAACTGTTGTAATAATGCGAAGACTACATAAAGAGACATTTAAGAAAATAAATGGAAAATTAATAAATGAGAGCATAAATAAAACAGTAAACCCACAAATACCACTGTAGCGATTACTCCCTGTGATCACAGCGCAAAAGCACGTGTTAAACTTGCTAAGCGCTGCGGCTATAACGTGAGCCGCTTGTTATTGTTTAGCGAGAACGAAACATTCAAAATTATATGAATACAAGACGTTTAACAATAAAATGATTCTTTCCATATTCTGATTACAAATTACGAGTTTTATTTAAACAACGCTCATCTTCATCATCTTCCCGTTGCGGGACAACCGTCCCTAAACCACCTCAGATTAACTGTAGTGATAATGCGAAGACCACACAAAGGGATATTTTATTACATTACAACAATACTACCTTGATCAAAAAGTTTTAGGACTTTATTCATAAAATCGAAAATACAAGTTTATTCATCAAAATCGATATGGTCCCAATACATTTTCTTTGGGGGGAAATCACTTTTATTGCTCAGTATAGTCTCCCATAAGATCGATACACTTGGTCCAACGATCTTCCAACTTTGTTGTCCCATTACGGAAGTGACTTTCTGGAAGGCCTGCAAAATACTCCTCTACGACGGCTATAACCTCTTCGTTTGATGAAAAATGCTTTCCACGAAGGAATTTTTTGAGGTGTGAGAACAGCCAGAAGTCAGAGGGAGCTAAATCTGGCGAATAGGGTGGATGCTGCAACAATTCGTACCCCAATTCACTGATTTTCGCTATGGGTTTTTGAGCTGTGTGAGCAGGTGCATTGTCTTGATGAAAAATGATTTTTTTCTTCTGCAAACCGGGTCTTTTTTCACAAATTTTTTCATCCAACTGGTCCAAAAGGTCACAATAATAATCAGAGTTGATTGTCTTACCAGTTTGGAGATAATCTATCAATGAAATTCCTTTTGCATCCCAAAAAACTGACGCTAACACCTTCTTGGCCTATTTCTGGACACGAACTCGCTTCGGAGCCAAAATGCCTGGTTCACATCACTCCTTAACCTCTTGTTTTGATTCAGGATCAAGGTGGTAGACCCAAGTCTCATCCATAGTGATGAATCGATGCAGAAAATCCTTTTTATCCTTTCGAAATTGCTCCAAATGTTGCTCATAAAGTCGCATTCGAACGTGTTTTTGTTGCATTGTTAGCAAATGCGGCACCCATTGTGCACACAGTTTTTTGAAACCCAAAACTTCAGCCAAAATATTCCATGTTGTTCCATGTGAGATGCCTATGGTGTCAGCTATCACATCCACAGTCGATCGATGATCTTCCAAAACCATATCCTGTATTTTCGCTATGATTTCTGGTGTTGATGCACTTTTTGGACGTCCTAAGCGTGGATTTTCTTCAACGCTTGTACGGCCACGCTTAAACTCCAAAACCCATCGGTGAACGGTTGGAAATGAAGGAGAAGACTCCTTTAATACTTTCACCATCTTTGCATGGATCTCAGTAGCCGATAAACCTTCCAAAACAAAGAATTTAATCACTGCACGATATTCGGATTTTTCCATTGTTAAAAAATACACTGACACGTCAACTTCAAATGGCTTGTAAACAAAGAATGAATTGACAGATCGAAATGAAATTTTGAGTACGTTCTTATGAAAGATGAAATATTAAAATGGCGTAGAAATTTTGGTTTTCTACTGCTCCATAGATGTTGCTTTCAAAACTTTTTGACTAACCTAGTACACCAGCGCTTGATCCAATCCTCGAAACACCGCTGGTACTCAATTTTCGGTATGTGCATCAGAGCCGTCTTCGATTTTTTCATGACATCCTTTCGGGTGCTGTAACTCGTTCCGCGAAGCGGTTTTTTAAGTCAATTGAACAGGAAAAAGTCGCAGGGAGCCAGATCAGGTGAATTCAAAGGCTGCTGGATAGTATTCGTGTTGTTTTTGGTCAAAAACTCACGGATAAGGATCGCATTGTGCGACGGTGTGTTATCGTGGTGCAAAATCCATGAGTTGCTTGCCCACAAATCCGGTCTTTTTTGGTGAATCGCTTCACGCAAATGTCTCATAACGCCCAAATAATACTCTTTGTCGACTGTCTGTTTTTCTGGCAAGAATTCATGATGCACAACACCGTTGTAATTCATGAAAACCGTGAGCATCACCTTCTTTTTTGACTGCAAACGACGTGGTTTTTTCGGTCTTGGCTCATTCGGTGCGCGCCATTCACTCGCTTGATGTCTGGATTGCGTGTCATACTCATAAATCCACGTCTCGTCTCCAGTGATGATCCGTTTGATAAATGTTGGGTCGGATTCGGCCTTGGAAATCATGTCTTTCACGATTTCAGCTCTCTGATGGTCAATTTGCGGTTTTCGGGCAACATTTCTTTGATTTTATCGATGTTTTCATCGGTTTTCGACGTCGACGGCCTGCCATTGCGTTCGTCATCCTCCACCGACTCACGACCACTTCTGAAGTGTTCGTGCCACCGAAAAACGTTTGATCTCGAAAGAGTATTGTTGCCGAAACACTTCTCCAACATTTCCAAGTTCTGCGGACCGTTAAATCCGTTTTTCACACAAAATTTAATGCAAATTCGTTAATGCACAGTTGATGCCATTTATAAACTTATAAAAAATCGAAAACACGCACATAGGTAGATGTACTCAGTACAGCGTAACTTTTATAAATGTCAAGCTATGACGCTGAAATTTTGAGGGAAGTGTCAATGACAGATGTGGTAACCTACCAAAAAAAAAAGAATTCCAATCGGGTGACTGACTGCGCCACACGGTGGCCGGTCCTAAAACTTTTTGATCAAGGTGGTATAACAAGAAAAGTTTTACAACAGTATAACAGAATTTTGAAAGAAAGAAAAGTAAGGAGTAAGAGAAACATAAGAAGCTGTATGAGAAGGTGTAGAAAAGGCGAAGGAAGTATGTCACGATAGGAAAATTTGGCACTCTGTCCTCTCTGTTTTCTCCAACAGGGAAATAGCATGATGGTATGTATTGAAATTATCTTCTCTGCAATGAAAACATAAAAACGGAGACTTGATACAAAAATTCAAAATTTCTAACAGTCATTATTCCTTGATATTTTAAAGCATCTTTTTTATTTGTTACAGATATAGTGAATCTTGATCTGAAATCCACCCTAAGGGTGCTCTACAATCTCTTCATGAAGTACAAGAATTTATAAAGAAGCCTACGGAACCTGAAACCAGTGCCATGCCTTAAGTATATCACACATGTGCCGCATAGAATATATATTTTTATGTTGTGCAATTATTATCTTACGTAAAGGGATTTCACTTTGGGCCTTTTTGACAGATCGTAATAAAAGCAGCGGTCCTGCATCTGTTAAATGACAGGCTCAGCAGTAAATAATAGTAAGCGACCAAATTACTAAAGACGAGTTTCCGCAGGATTCTCCTCTTGTGATGCTGAGCTCCAGCTATCTCTCCATCGTTTCGGGGGTCTCCCTGGTGGACGCCGCCTATTCGGCACCCCATGCAGAGCTATGTATAGAATTCTTGTGGAATTCATTCTCTGTACATGTTGGTACCAGTATCATCGACGCTGCCGTCCCCATCTGACCACACCTTGGACCTCACAGACTTCTCGGATTGTGGTGTTCCTTACACGATTACGCATAGTCTTTCCAGCAATAGCACGTAGAGTTCTCATTTCCGTTGTCCTTAGCATACTTTTTGTCCTGACAGTGTCTGCCCTCGCTTCGATGCCATATGTGAGGATAGGTCGCACACAGGTCTTATAAATGCGTACCTTGCTATCCGTTCTCATATCTTTATTCCTCCATATGACATATCTCAGACAGCCCGCCACAACTGCAGCTATATCTACCTGAGGCCTTACTTCTTTGGGGAGGTCATGAGAGCTGAGCAGTTCACTGCCAAGATATTGAACTGGGTTGCTTGTTTTCTTAATATCTCAAAATGTGATACATGTTTACTGCCGTTATTTACTGCCGAGCCCTTCAAATATTACTGAATACACAGTTGTAATATGTACTTGTTTAAATGTCAAAATACGAACGTGGTAGTTACGAAATAGTTCGATTGACAGTAATGTAGAAATTATTATTAGCGACTGTTGCTTCTGTGACATGTTAAAAAATTTACTTACCGTCGTATCAAAAAATATCTTCATTTTGCCTTTGGTAGATTGCACTGAAGTGCGTTAAATATCGAAACCGAGCTATCACGGAATCCGCCGTAAGGGCAAGACAATGCTTCCCATCATGGAATCCGCAGTGAAGTAATTTATTCATTTGCACAAAACCATCTGTTTAAAGGGGCTCAAAATGTATGAAATCAATTAACAATAAAACAAACTGTTGATTCATATTTTATAAAAATATTTGGAAATAGAAAACTTAATCAATATTCAACTAGTATTTATATCTCGAATCTAAACGGTTTATATTTCGAATCTAAACAGTTTATATCTTGAATCTAAATGGTTTATATCTCAAATCTAAATGGTTCATATCTCGAATCTAGACAATTTATGTATCGAATCTAAATGGTTTAGATTAAAAAATTCACTTGTAATAGTTTACATTCACTGACCATCCGCTTCCACTATAAATATACATCTAATGTGTTCATATTTTGGTAAATGTAAAAATTAAATTGTTTAACCCTTTTTGCGTTAACCTTTTTTAAAAGGGATATACGAGTGTAATTGTTAAAAGAACCACACAAAAAAAAAATATGTGTTTAAATAAAGTTGCATTAATAAAAAAATCAGGTGACAAATACACAATTATGGACATTTTCTACAACCTTACGCTTATCCACTCTCTCTTCTGCGTCTTTCTCTTATGTTAGACCTGTAGTCTTACCACCAAGACTGCTTCTCCTGTGATCTTGACTACAAACTATCCTTACTTGTTTTTGGAGGTCTTCCATCTGGGGCGATGACTGAGTGAAGAGATTCCTCTTTGGCAGATAGTAGATGGTCGCAAGTAAAAGGCAGTAGACAGAGTGAAATGAGAATGTATTTTTTGGCTTTTGGGGCTCCTTAAGTGCGCCCAATCGCGAGTGACTGTTTCCGCCCATGCATGCTGTCATGACTTGCGAAATATCACGATTTTAGCAAGTTTTCGCATGCATGAGCCGGCTGACTTTTGATACTGTCTCGCGATGGCCGCGCATAAAGAACATTTCAGTTAAGGTCGTGACACAGCACGGACCTTGACAAACATAAAATTTACAAACAAATTATCAAAAAATACTCAAGAATTTATACATCAAAATACCAAATAACATCAAAATATCATACATCATAAAGGTACCAAATAACAAAAGAGGAAAACAAATACATCATATGTTTTGGCTGACGCATACGTCCGATACACATACTTCACTAACTCTATCTCTAAATGTTTTACCTCTAATAACAAATTATTTACAATACATCATTTAAAAAACACTCCACTTAAAACAAAAAGAGAAAAAATGAGAGAGAAAAGTACATTTTGAGTCCGTAATTGACCGGGGTTTGTCAACCTGTTTTTGACCGTTTTACGGCAGTTGCAATAAACACAAAGTGCGCATTCAAACGCGCCGCCGATGGGCCTTTTAGTTTAGAAAATCCCGTGGATTGAACGGGGAATTGAGTATATAAGGGTGAATAACAATTTAATGAAAATCATTATTAAGTTAAATTAATGTGTTTTAGTTTTTATTCTGTGTTGACATTTTTTTAACTAACATATTTGTTATTAGTATTTATATTTTTAGTGTTTTAATTATTGAAGAAGTAACATTTAAAATGTGCCTTATGTGAATTTGTAAACATATTTTATATTAAGTATTTGAAACTTGTACTGAAACTATTTTTCAATATATATATTTATAAGAGAGATGTATGCTGGAATATATTGGGTGTTAACATAAGTTGTGTCCGTTTTTTTCCAAATGAAGAGAACAAGAGGACACAACAAAAAAAATTACAACAAATTAGTCAATAATGTATTATCCTTCATTATTTTACAACAAATTAGTCAATACTGTATTCTCCTTCATTATTTACAACTTCTTGCCAACGTTCTACAAGTTTTTCAATGCCTGCGCGATAAAAACCATCCGGTCTTGACTCGAGGAATTCGTCCAACCATGTCCGCAATTCGACGTCATTATTGAAGGAAAAACCATGGACGAGCTGTCCTTTCATTCATAGCATTTTCACCGTACACTTCGCAAATATCGCGAACAGCTTTATTCTCTCGATTGAACGTGAACAGAAGGAGGTGTCGAAAATGCTTACTTTCGTCTACTTGACATTCCATTTTGAAGGCTTGTTATCAAATAAAATAATGTATGTAACGTAAAAGCAAACACAATATCTTGTAGAGCAGAAAATATTCTTTCGAATGACGTATAACCTTTACCTTTTGGTTTTACTTTTGGTGCTCATTTTTAAATAGGAAAAAAACGGACACAACTTGTGTTAACACCTAATACTAAAAGAGACCGTAAATGAAATTTTATTTCAACAATAATATTTTTTTACGAATAAAATAAATGTTTTTTGCTACGAGATATTTTGAATAGAAAATAATGTCAAGTAGAATAATAATACTTAATGTATTACGATTCTCATTTTTATTTTATTTCTACAATATATTTTTACAAATAAAATTATAAAATATTTCTATGAGAAATTTTTAATAGCGAATAATGTCAAGTCGAATAATAATACTTTATGTATTACAATTTTTATTTTGTTTCAACAATAATTTTCTTTTACAAATAAAATAAATGTTTTTTTCTACAATAATTTTTTTAATAGCAAATAATGTCAAGTCGAATAATAGTACTATATTGCGATTCTCATTTTTATATTATTTCAAGAATATTTTTTTTTACAAATAAAATAAATGTATTTTTCTACGAGAATTTATTTAATAGAAAATGATATCAAGTCGAATACTAATACTTGATGTATTACGATTCTCATTTTTATTTTATTTCAACAATAATTTTTTTTTACAAATAAAATAAATGTTTTTTTCTACGATAATTTTTTTAATAGCAAATAATGTCAATTCGAATAATAATACTTTATATATTACGACTCTCATTTTTATTTTATTTCAACAATAATTTTTTTTTACAAATAAAATAAATGTTTTTTTCTACGATAATTTTTTTAATAGCAAATAATGTCAAGTCGAATAATAATACTTTATATATTACGATTCTCATTTTTATATTATTTCAACAATATTTTTTTTTACATATAAATAAATGTTTTTTTCTACGAGAATTTATTTAATTGAAAATAATATCAAGTCGAATAATAATACTTCATGTATTACGATTCTCATTTTTATTTTATTTCAACAATAATTTTTTTTACAAAAATAATACATTTATTCGTATTGTATGTTTGAAGATATTGAAACTAAAACCAAATAAATTAACTTATACTAAAAGATTGTTTCAATGTTATATTACTTACTTTTCTTTTCCTTTCCCACTTTTCTATCAAAATGACTTTAGATTTAGCAACATTCATTCACAGATCTTTGTCTTCACATCTCATAAAATGACTTATTAAACAGACAGAAAATTATAATATAATAAATAAAAATTTCTCTGAAAAGCTCTAGTCTTCAGATGGTCATACAACCCATATGTAGCATATTTAGCCTCTTGGAAGATTTTTCTCCAAACCTATTGATTGATCACTTGCCATATTTTCCCAGTATTGCTCCACTCCCAGCCTCCTAAGACCTTTCTGCACATTATCTAAAATTCTGTCTCCATCTGCCTTCTTCCGCCTATTGGACTTACATAATAATCTTTGTTACGAGTGTCAATTAATATCTGCTTACATGACCTGTCCATAACAGTCTTCGCAACCTTATATCGAAGGTTATTAGTGCTAGTCTCGATGATTTTCGAGTCTTTTTTACATCATAGTTTCCACTCTCCATCTTAAATGCCATGACCGACACTCCAAAGCTATATGGTAATACAGGTAAGATGGTGAAGTTATATATTCTCAGTTTGACATAATGGGATAGGGCCTTACCTGCTTATGAAGTGTTGCGGCTTCTTCGGTTCCACTTTGAATCCTTTTTGGGTTATCCATACCGACTTTGTGTTACTGAAGGCACTACAGGTATGTAAAATTTTTGACCTCTTTAATGCCATCCTCTCACATCATGAAGGGGCTGGTCTTAAATAAATGAATTTCTTTAATAGGTAAAGAAAACATCTGAGTAACCTTCTAAGTCAACTATATAAGGTGAGTTTCACCTAACCTTCTAGTCAACTATATAAGGTGAGTTTTACCTAATCTAACCTAACCTTCTAAGTCAACTATACAAGATGAGTTTTACCTAACCTTCTAAGTCAACTATATAAGGTGAGTTTTGCATAACCTAACCTAACCTTCTAAGTCAACTATACAGGGTGTAACAGCCGACGACGATCAACAGAAGCAGGGTGATGGGGGACCTCAATATCTATCGATTTAACCTCCGTGTATGTTCCGCGATATTCAGTGGTTCTCAAGTAATTGGATTTTTGTGAAATTTGAATAAAAACCCGATTTTAGACTAAACTTCGTAAGTGTAACTAAACTATTAGCTCTACGATCGTGATTTTTTTCTAGAAGTAGTTTAATAATTCTAGAAAAATCGATATTTTTTCTTCAAATCAAAGATTAACTTTAAATGGTGAAAGTAGGTGTTCTAATGTAACTGCGCTACTTATCAGAATTATCAGGTAGCAAGGGCTGGTTGATGTTGACAAAGATAGCTAATCAAAACACGATCGTGACTTAAAAAAATTTTTTTTTTTACATCAAATGTTCAAAATGAGCACCATTGTTAGCTATGCATAGCCTACACCTTCTACTCGTACATAGGTGTAGGCTATAAATAGCTAATAATGGTGCTCATTTTGAACATTTGATGTAAAAAAAAATTTTTTTTTTTAAGTCACGATCGTGTTTTGATTGGCTATCTTTGTCAACGTCAACCAGCCCCTGCTACCTGATAACTGATAAGTAGCGCAGTTACATTAGAACACCTATTTTCACCCTTTAAAGTAGTATTTGACTTGAAGAAAAAATATCGACTTTTGGGACTTGTACCATTTGAGTAAAATTTTCAACATGATGCTCTAGTACTAGCCAAATGAAATTTAAAGGGTTAATTCTCCATAAACGTAAGTAGTTTTTAAGATAAATTGTAGAAAAAAAAGAGGTGTGATTTTTTTTATATAGAGCTCATGAAAGTTAGAGGAAAAATTATGCTTGCAAAAATTTTTAAGATGATTTTTTTTTTCTTTCCAAATCAAGAGGGTTGAGACGAAAAGTGATATTATTGTACGTAAGTCCCATTATTAAACTACTTCTAGAAAAAAAATCACGATCGCAGAGCTAATAGTTTAGTTAACTTACGAAGTTTAGTCTAAAATCGGGTTTTTATTCAAATTTCACAAAAATCTAAATTACTTGAGAACCACTGAATATCGCTGAACACACATGGGAGCAAAATCTATAGGTATTGATGTCCCTCATCACCCTGCTTCCGTTGATCGTCGTCGGCTGTTACACCCTGTCTTTTATATACAAATGAATGTATGACAATTTATACAAGTACTTAAAATAATAGATACACAACAAAACTTTATCTTAAACTAACATGGAGACACAAAAAGTAGTAGTAATAATAAATTATTTTCTATTAATATGTATATTTAAGTTCAATATATGTATGTATATCACAAGATATTACCAAACTTCACCAAGCAGACTTATGTAATTGTCGAAGACTTATTTTATAGTGGTAAAACTGTTTTGTTTTTAGTTGAACAGCGCTTACATAGAACATGAAGACATGAATTTTTTGAGAATTTTATGGATAGATCTTGAGATATAGAAAACACACGGGCTCACTTGTAGCACGAGACATAGCAGAATGGAAACCTTCCACATGTTAATGCAGGGTTACTCAATTCCAGAGGCAAAGTATTGTCCTTAATGTTTCTTTTATACTAGGTTATTTATATTAATAAAGGAGAGCAGAAAGTTAGTGGCTATTTCTAAATATTGTTGTGATATTCTGGCGAATACTATATATACCTATATTAAAAATATCTAAACTATTGCAAAACTCATTTCATTCCAAGTCTTTGCGTACGAATTTCTGGATGGTTGGAATAAATTGCGACAACATCAAGAGATCGAAAAGTTATTCTGTGTACAATAGAAAGTAAAATTAATGCAGTAGATATAGACTTTCAAAAGCAGTGTACAACAGAATAAAAAAAGGACATTGGAAAGGAATGCTGTCTGGAAAAAAGTGTAAGATTATGATGGTCGATTGACGTAGAAAGGATGAATTAAGAAATATTTACAAAAATAATTTATACGAGTGGTATAGGAAGTGTGAGAAATTTGGGAAGAACTAAGAAAATGTACAACTAAATCAATTCTGTAAGAGGAAAGACTGAAAAGTCTTTATAATAGGGGAGTACGCATGACTTGATCTATGAACATATCATGTATCGGACGTATGCGTCACCTAAAACATATAATTTATTTGTTTTTTATATGTAAATTCTTGGTTATATTTTGATGTTTGGTATTTTTTCAATTTTTGTATGTATATTTTATGTTTGTTAGGGTCCGCGCTGTGTCGCGACCGTAATGGAAATGTGACTTATGCATGGCCATCTGGAGACAATATTGCGAGTCGCCCAGCCTCTGCATACGCAAAACTGGCGAAAATTGTGATATTTCGCGAGTTATAACGGCATGCACAGGCGAAAACAGGCGCTTGAGATGAGCGATTGGCCGCACATAAGAAGCACCAAACGCCTTGGAAAATACATTCTCAGTTCACTCTGTCTACTGCATTTTACTTGCGACCATCTACTACCTGCCTGGGAGAAATCTCTTCTACTTGTCACTGACCTGCTACTTTTCAACGTGAGCTGAATTCTCCGAGCATCGAGCAGCAGCCATTCACATATTGCTACAGTTCTTTGTACCAGTGCCATACATAGCAGAAGCGAAATATGTATTATATACTAGGATAGAATAAAGAGCAATCTGTTCCATAATAGAAACAATGTGATGATGACCAATATGCAAGAAAACCTCGCTTAATGCGATTTATACGAAAATCAATTAGCACTCTAAAGCAAAATTATCCTATTTCCCGCTTTAAACGACTGATAAATCAGTTAGTGCAGTTATCATTTGCCCTTCTCTCCTGCGCCTGTGTGGTGGTGGCCGGAGTAGAGAGAATTTCTCTCGGCACTCCCTGGTAGTTACCATGCCTTCAAGCCATCACCGTACTCTGATGTGCCACTCTTATGTTTCATTTGTCCAAGTACTTTAATTTAATTACATTGGAACTTCCGTCACCTTACATTACAACTGTATATTATATTAAATCCCTGTTATGGATAAACGAAATAATAATAAAGAAAACAGTAGTAATAAAAGAAAGAAAGGTAATTATGTTAGAAGAAACCTTTGAAGTTATTAAAAGGCACGAAAGCGTAAGAAGCTATGCGAAGATCGTATGAGAACTTGAATATAGCAGGTCTACAGTTCAAACTACTTATCTAAGTAAATGCATGCAAATAGTAAGAAATAGAAGTCATATAATGATGGAGATGGAAGGTCTTCTATCAATTTGAATTGAAGATTGTAATCAGAAATGAATACCTCTAAGTACAGGAATATTTAGGCAAAAGCTCTCAATATCTTAACAATATTAAATGAAATGAAATTTCAAGGAGAAAATGAAAACATCACAGTTACTCTAAGTTAGTTGGAATGTTTTAAGATAAAAAATCTGTGGCCAAGTTTCAAAAAGTTGTGCTAAAGATAATCCAGGAAGAAGAGCATGCCGGTTGTTAAATTTTCAACATAAATGAAACTAGACTCCCATAAGTCTAGTTTCATTTATGTTCATTTAGTTTCGTTTCCATAAACGTATGATTTCAAAATCTTTCTTAGCTGAAACTAAATATGGAAAGAAGCGCCGAAATTTGGAGAAAGCCAGCTATCGAAAACTACACGATGAAAATAAAAAGTTGAACTCTATTCAAACATCATTGCTCTAATATTTTGTAAAAAATAGTTGACCATTTAATTATGTATTCATTCAGTAAATAAAAATTGATGTGCTGTTTTTTTATTCTTTGATACTTTTATTCTATATATGCAGTGTTTTTTTTTCGAACTTATCATGGTGAATTAATTAAAATTAATTATATTGTTTATTGTATTCAATTTACGTGACGTTGCTTAGCGGAAGGTAATTAAATGCTAAATTAATCGCGTTTAATGAGGTTTTCTGGTGTTGTGTATTATTTATTAGACAGTATGCCAAATATGTCAAACATATGACCTGCCGATATGTCGACGGCCTGCCAAGACTTCAAAACAAACGTTTTTAACTTTAAGATAGAAAAAGTAATAGTTATTTGTAAACAAATAAATGTATTTTGAAATATCGCAAACATTCGGCCTTCGTTCTAAAGTAAAATAATGTATGTGGCCAGTGATATAACACAAGTTTGATATGCATGTATTACGTTATCATATAAAAAGTTCATTTTAATGAAAAGAAAAAGTTGATTCCTATAATTTTCCTAAGTAAGCCCCTTTTATAAAAATGACCTTGACTTTTAATTTTTCACGTTGTCGCTTTGTTTATTTTGACCCTGTCAACTGGCAACTCTCATTGCCAAGTTGTCAAAAGAGAGAGTGAATGGCTCAAGCCGCCTTGAAATATTTTGAATATTTTCCGTCTACGATGCGGATCGGATTAAAACATTCTCCAATTAATAATTGCCGGAGGTGTACTTGAATGAAAGTGTGTGCATAAAAATAATGTGTTGTATTTAATTTTTACAATTTATATTTGTGTAAAAATAAAATCATTTTCAAAATGGATGAAACCGTGGTTTTGATATTACTAGTTATTGTGATGCTTGTCGGCTCGTATTTAGCCGGCAGTATCCCATTAAATGTGAACATGTCAGAGGTAAGATTATATTTCAGCTAAATATCAACTTATTCGCGTATTTAGTACCGTATATTTTTATTGTTTTATTTAAGTTTCTTAAAACGAAATTAGGTCGAGATTGCGCACTATATTTTTGATATTTATATAAAAAAAAATGATTATTCAGCGTTAACATAACATTTTGCTCAGGAAATGTATTTTAATACAATTGCTACTGTAGCACTAACTAGAACAGAATATAAATTTTTATTTAAAAAACGGTGTTACAAAAAAATTCTATGTTCTATTTTCAAATTATTTAAATCAAGTGGCATAAACAATTTTCTAATTTGAATAAAAAAATAGCGTACGTTCTTAGGTTAAATTCACATTTTTAATTTGAATTGATAATAAGGAGGTGTTCGGTCAAAAACTCAAGAGGATGGAAGAATCATGATGGATATCAAATGCATGTAGTGATAGGAGACAAAGTCAATGGCGCACTAAAACATTTACTGGAACTTTGCAGTATCAAAATCTGCCAAGATGAGATAGTCCACAACAGTATGTTGACTTGGCAAGATTTTTAGTTGTCCTCTGTGGGAAGACACATTCAAATTTTTTCTTTGCATCAAGGTGCACCCTGGTTACCCGTGGGTATTGGACTACTCAATTTTTCTCTGGCTTCAATCTTGTCCCTTCGCCTTGTTGCAATTTTTGCAGCCATCTAGATCAATCCGCAGAGCACATTATGTGGTACCCGAAGGGAACTCCACTTAGCCTTACATCAGTTCATCTTCGGACCGATTGGCTACTCCAATCTAGTGGCGTCAAAGGATAGTTTTGTTGCATTTGAAATTTTCTGTGAAAGTACCGGCAACTTGCTGGGCTGTTTGAACTCCAGGCCTGAAGCCACTTTATAAAAAAAACTATTCTGCGCTGCGAGTTATTTTCCTTCTTTCGTGATGTCGAACCTTAAGTCCCATTGTCACTAATATTATTCTTACTCAGGTGTGTCGCCACCAGAGAAGAAGTCCCTTGGGACAGTTCCTTCTTTGTCACGTAGTGACGTTGCACTAAAAATAATTAAAAAAGATTTTAAAATATCATTTATAGTTAAGGCATTAACCCTTCCCTTACGGTGATAAAAATAATACGCGTGATCCGGTGTTGGGTAGTGAGTACGCAATCAAAAATTAGCGATTTTAAATCGGAAAAATAAGAACATTCATAGATAATCCCCTTAATTAATTATAATTGAAGTTAAAAATTATAATAATTGAGATTTATTTGCTGAAAACATTAAAAAACCATCTGAAAACATTAAAAAACGCTCACGGAACGGGCGTACGTCTAACCTATTTGTAAGCCTAGAGGCAACTAGTGACGCGGAACGTCAGTCGCATACCCCGGCGCTTAGCCTTTGCTTGCGACGTTGAGACAATTCAGGTTCTCGCAATTCAGTCTAGTATGCAAGAGTGAGATGCGAATATAGTGTCGCGCTTCCCGCATACTATTCACCTATCGTCAAGACGATGCACTCGCAGCGTTTAAATGCGAATTTGTTTTCGATCTTTATAAAACACCTCGATGTAGTCGATAAATTCTGATTATTATTAATATTATTTTTTAAATCAATGCGTAAATATATTATGGAGGAATACCTAAAATCTTAACCTTGTATTTATTATATTTATAGAGATATTGATGGTTATTAGAAGCAACGTGTAGAAGATACCCAACACAGGGAAGGAAAGGTTAACATTGTAGAGGTTTAAAGATATTATAATTGGTTTTATCAAACACTGTTTATTCCACATTTTGTAACGGTATAACCCTACCGGTTTCAAGGCTTTCACCTTATCATCAGAGTCTTGTTTGTGCTCCCTTGATGATGAGGTGAAAGCCTTGAAACCGGTAGGGTTATACCGTTACAAAAAGTGGAATAAACAGTGTTTGGTAAAACAAATTACAATGAAGAATTTAATCTTCTAGTGTAGATCGCGCTGAATGGGGACTTATTTTGGCTCCCATAACAGCGTGACTGGTGATGGGTTCGAACTGAGTCTACAGCAGTATTTCAATACTTTGATATATGGAAGTGAAACTTAGACATGGAAAAGAGGTGAATAAATGCTGTGGAAATATGTGTACTCTACTGCATTTATTTATTTTAAACAATACTAACGATTTATATTCCATTACTAGTATTGATCTCATGCTTAGTTAAATTATGTTAATGGTTAGTCAAACTATTAGTCCTCGGCCACACAGGTAGGAGCCTCGCTTGATGCTTAGAGCTACGCTGCGAGTTAGGCGACATATCCTGGCGAATGAACGCACCGCATAATATCACAGGGGCCACACTGCACGCTTCGCGCCACACTACATGACGATTAGTCATCGAGTGAATCTCCTAGCCAACGGACGTGTTGGTTAATTTATAAGATGGCGGAAGTTTTAATGACAGCTGTGTATAAAAGGGAGCCTTTGTGGAACCCATCGAGCAAATGATAGAAAAATGTACCTGTAATAAAATCACTTTGGAATGAAGTTGCATAGGAAGCAAATAAAGATGGTAAGTTGTAATGAAATTGGTTAGTTTTGAGAGTGACATCATGTGTTGACTCAACCGCTCCCAACTGTCAAATGAATTTGTGCGTAGCACTTTGGTGTAGCCAGGCATGAAGTCACCTAGTATATGAGTCACGTAAAACCTAGCTTAGCACCTAACGAAGCATTTTGGTGTGGCCTCGGCCTTATAGTTATACATTTTATTTTTTTAATACTTTCATGTAAATATATCTGGTGGATGTATTGCCTTAAAGAAGTTTCTTCTAATCAACATTTTATTTCACATGATAGTCCTCAACATTATTTTAGTAGCGACTAATGTAAGGGAGTGAGGTGTGGGTGTGGAAAAGAGCCAAATGAATGCTGTAGAAATGTATTCACTAAGAAGAATATACGGGGTGATAATGTGTGACAGAATATGGAATAAAATTATAAGGGATGAATGTGAACTTAAGGCTGATATGTTGAGTAAGAAGAAGAACACTTTGAGATGGTCTCTAACTTTCTTAGTTTCCTTCTTTTAGAATATCATTCATTTGATCCAACCATACTTTCCTTGGTCTTCCTCTCACACGCCTTCTACTCAGATTTGCGTTTAACATCTGTTTTATTAATCCTTCTCCATTCATTCATTCCACATTCCAAACCATCTCAACATGCTCTTCTCTTCATCTTATCACATCAACCTTAGGTTTATATTCATTCTTTATCCTTGAACCATAAAAGTATAAATCTCACCTATTTCTTTTATATTCTTTTCAGTGATGAGAGCATTTAAATAACACATGTGGAAAAGATTTGTGTGGGCTCGCGAGTGTGGGTTTCTTCTTTTTGTTTTAAATTTTGTTGTTTTTGTGTTTCTGTATGTTTTTTATTTTTATTCTTATGATTGTGTGCGGTATATTGTGGGATGAATATTTTTGGTCTTTCTGGAGTGATGATGTGTGAGGAGTTTAATTTCGTATGATGTTTCCAGTTGTAATTGAGTGTCACTGTTTGTCAGGTTGATGAGAGCGTGCAACGGGGAAGTATCGATTTATTTTTTCATGCTTAATATTCTCAGTGGGATACAGGCAAAAGCCTAGTTTACTGGGGATACGACAAATGAAAGGCAACAAACCCAGATCCATTAAAATTGTATGTCCAAATTAAATTACTTGTTGTTTTTTCACAAATTATGTATATTTCTTGTCATGTGTAATAATAAATAAATAAAATAAATGTGATAAGCTGGTTGACGTTAAAAGGGAATTCCCAGTTAGTCAGCCAGCAGGTCTACGTTACGTTATCTGAATATAGTAATTAAACGTGATAGGGGAAAGGCAATATATTACTGTTATATCTTTTCTCGTCATGCTAAATAAATAATTAAAATACGAGGCATATCCAGAAAGTAAGTGTACTGAATTTTTTAGGTTACAATTTTGTTTATTTAAACAAAAAAATTACGTGGTTACCGTAGTATAGTACATATGTAAGCTATTTTTCGACATAGTCGCCATTCCTCTCAATGCAGGTGGTGAAGCGGGGTATCATTTTTTGATGCCTTCCTCGAAGTAGTTTCCCGCCAACTCCTCCGTCCACTTCTCCACCTCCTCCTTTACCTCCTCGTCGGTTGAAAACCTTTTTCCACCCATGTGCAGCTTCAGGGAGGTAAAGAGATAGTAATCTGAAGGTGCTAGGTCAGGGGAATGCGCGGGATGGTTCAGGACATCCCATTTAAATGAGGCGAGCAGTTCCTTCGTGGCGTTGGCCGTGTGTGGTCTTGCATTGTCGTGCAGCAGGCAGACTCCCTTTGTCAGCATGCCTCTCCTCTTGTTCTGAATCGCCCTCTGCATTTTTTTTAGGGTCTCACTGTATCTCGCATAGTTGATGGTCTCCCCTTGAGGCATATATTCAATTAAAATTATGCCTTGACAGTCCCAAAACAGTGTTTGTGTTTGAAGGGGATCTTCATGAATAATATGGTTTAAGCGGTCCTCATCGAAGTCCACTGGTCGCCCAGAACGCTCCATGTCTTTCAGGTCGAAATTATGTCTTTGAAACGCAAAAACCATCGAAAATCTGTCCTTTCATCCATAGCATCTTCACCGTACACTTCGCAAATATCGCGAGCAGCTTTGGCAGCTTTATTCCCTCGATTGAACGCAAACAGAAGGAGTTGTCGAAAATGCTCACTTTTGTCTACTTGACATTCCATTATGAAAGCTTGAAATCAAATAAAATAATATATGTAACGTAAAAGCAAACACAATATCTTGTAGAGCAGAAAATTTTCTTTTGAATGACGTATAACATTTACCATTTTGTTTTACTTTTGGTGCTCATTTTTAAATTGGAAAAAAACTGTCACAACTTATGTTAACACCCAATATAATAGCACCAAATGCTCGTGGGTGTTGATTTTTAATATTTTCAGATCTCGACAATCTCTCATGTAGTAGAACGCTGGATATTATCAGAATAGAACGTAAAATGCTGGATATTATACTCAAGAAAATGTATCATGGTCCCTGTAATGTTTGAAATGTCATGTCTCAAAGGGATGGAGTAAAATGGTTTTTTTATAAATCGAAAAATTGTTTTTCTCTAAAGTGACGTTTTATTTCGGAATTTTCATTATACTGACTTTCTAATGTATTGTATGATTTGTATCTATCTTTAAATAGGCCAAGATCCACTATGAATTAATACTAATTACGAACGATTAATTTTATGTATAAAAAAATCGAAAATCCAATTATCGTATACCCCATCCCTAGCCAATGCAGACTAACGTAGTGACTTTTGACGAACGTCGCCAAATATTATTTGATTTTAACAAATGACATATTTTTGCTAATTTGTGACAAGATGTATTAATCTGTCATTATTGTTAGTTTTATGTAATGTATTTACCTAAATAACTTGCTATTTATTAGAATCGAGGCTCATATTAAAGTTGATAAAATAATTAAAATTACTGAACATCGTTACAAGGTTGTATTGGGGCAAATTTGTGAAACGCCACAGGGACTATGCTACATTTTCTTTAGTATAGTTATCATTAGCAGTAATCGGCCATCTAGAGATACCATCTTCGAGAGTCATATCACCATTACAGATTTTTTAAACCAAATTTATCACACATTATTGCTTACTGTATCGTTACTTTTTTTGTATTGTGGTAGGAAAAAAGTCTGTTATTTAGATATTATGGAAGAACAGCTGGACAAATTACACTGTCTTCATAAATGTTTGTCTAAGATTTATTTTTAACCAAGTAAAGTACAATCACATCACTTAATACCAGAAAGAGCTGAACTGATTGAACATGAGAAATAGATGCAAAATCCACGCACTATCACTATCGAATAATATTCTTAACTGTCCCGCCGCCTTCTATTATCTCGCAGAAAATATTCATCTTGTTTCCGATCATGGACTTGCGCTACGCTCAAACAGAAACTGTTTATTGACCTTCCCAGTTCACCGCTCTTCATATTTTACATAGTCGTTTAGTGTCCATGCAGTGAGACTCTGTAACCAGTTAGAAACCAAAGTTAGACTCGCTCTGTCCTTGGCATACTTTAAGAAACGACTGAAAAGACTCAATTTTAAGTCAGGAATATAAAGTGTTTCATTCCTGATTTATCTTTCCTCTCCACCATCCCTTCCTTTTCCTTTGATTAATGATATCTCTTGGGATATTTTTACTACATATATTGTTTATAAATTTGGTAAAGGGGAATAATTATTTGAAATTTTTTTACGACTATGTAATCGTAATTTCCTTTATTTACTTTTTTCTGATTGGTTGGAAGAAATTACCACCTGACAATAATCCCGCCCGATTGTTTTACAATGAAGTGTTAAATAAATAAATAAAAAAGCGCTGAAAATCAACTTAATTTTTTTTTTCTTCAAAATGACACCAAAAACTATTCGGATAATTTAGGTAAACAATGACAGAATAAATACTTGCTATAGCTAAACTTTTATCTTTCATAATAATATACATTCAGCACATTTGGAGTGAAGTTAGCAATGAAAATTTTATCGACATCTATCCGAGAAATACGAAACAATTTTTCGTACAACATATTATTCATTCATTCAAAGGGCAATATATGTTATAGCACTGTCCGAGGAGAGCAAACTCTCCTCAGAAGTCCCTCTAACTCGGGACTCGAACCCACTATTACTAAATTAATAATGTCTGGCAGCTATAGCAGGACCCAAGCAATTATGCTGGCAGCTATAACAGAATCCAAGCAATCATGCTGGTAGCTATAGCAGCGCCCAAGCAATCATGCTGGCAGCTAAAGCAGCGCCAAAGTGATCATGCTGGCGGCTATAGCAGCGCCAAAGCGATCATGCTGGCAGCTATAGCAGCGCCCAAGCGATCATGTATAATACTTGCTTTATATACGGTAGATGTTTATGAGGACTTAAATGAAAACCAGATTAAAAAAATTTTTTAGTCTGCTTTCCAGCGGGAATTGAACCCGCAACATCCGGGTCAAAAACAGGCATCTTATCAAAGTTTGTCATTATACGATGACCTCCGTGGCCTAGTTGGTAAGATACCTGTCTCCCAACCCAGAATTTACGGGTTCAAATACAAGTGGAACCAAGATTTTTTTAAAAAGGATTCTAATCTGGTTTTCACTTAAGGCAACTTTAACATCTTTCTGGTTGGTTGTAAAAGATTGTCACAAGGCAATGAGCCCACCAGGCTTTACTGTATACAACGAAAGTGTAATATAATGCAATTATATTCTTCATATACAATATTAACATTTTTTCCAGGACAAACTGAAGAAGGTGACAGTCCTCGGCGCAGGACTGCTGGTGGGCACAGCTCTCGCTGTCATAGTCCCGGAAGGAGTGAGCGCTCTAATCCCAGAGCCAAAGCATGGGGGGCCTACTCTGGAGCCCCACGCTCACGATTCACACGACCACGAACATGAACACGAGCACTCCAATTTGCACGCCGTTATCGGAATATCTTTAGTATTAGGTGAGTTGGTTTTCAAATATATACGGTCATACCTTATTTGATCAGTCAACTTTCATATCCAACACCATTGAAATGGTTCAGAATCAATTTAGTCTCGGCGTTCCATCTGACATGCTCGACTGCAAACTCATATTAAATTCCACCCACCTTATACAGTAAATTGTATGTGTATCGTACGTGTGCGGTCACCCTTGCATGTGTATTGATGTAAAGCCTTATACTTGATATGTGGTATAATATGTAAATGTTTGATATATATTTTGTGTATAATTAATGTATGTGTATTGATCTGTATTTGTGAATATGCAATAGGTAAATAAGTTATATTTGATATGTTTGCTGTATGAAAAATGTTGTTCGCGACCGCAAGGGAAATAAAGGACTTGCGGACGGAGCGTCATGAGTAGGTCACGGGCCAGTCGGCTTAAGCAGCGCTCAAAACCCCGAAAGTTGTTGTATTTCGCGGGTAATGGGCACTTGCGATGACCGATTGACCATTAATATAGAAGGTCCCCCGTTAGCGAAAAATATGTTCTCAGTAACAACCGATTCTACTGTGTTTTACTTTGAGACCCGCTACTTCGAGCTGCCTGAGAGGAATCTCTCCACCCCTCTACCTTCTTCTTCTGGATCTTCGCTTTGGAATTCGCTACCTCAATTCTCCGAGCGCGGCAGAAAGATCTGAGGATGAATGTTCCTACTGTATGAGACACTTAAAACATATTAGTAATAAAGTACCCCTTTCATGGTGTATCGAATGAGGAAGTTTTGAGAAGAACAAACTACTGTTGCATCGAGATTCTGGTGTAGCATGCACGCCTGCGTTGGTCTGGACACGTGTCTCGTATGCCAGAGTACAGATTCCCAAAAAATATACTCTTTGGCGAGCAGAGAGAAGGCACGATGATCAGCTCAAGAGACGAAAGACCTACTGTAAGAGACGCTTAAAAACATTAATGATCATTACAACTATGAGCAAATAAGCAGTAGATAGATCCAAATGGCGTGGAACTGTTACTAGTTTCAGGGACCCAGTAGAGAAAGAAGACACAGACAGGCCGTAGTATTGAAGCTCTTTGACCTTTATGGAACAGGATACTTACACAGTCTTCTATCGTGGCACCAACGTCAGGTACTCTGAGAATGAACGTTGCAAATTCCAAATTAATGGTGTTGGAAAACTGTGAAAGGAAAAGTAGATGCGACATTTGGGTGAAAAATTAAAGATCGGAGCAAGCTGAGGAATACTGCTATTTAGGTTGTATTTTCACAGATGATGAAAGGGTTATAAGGGATATCGAATGGCATGTAGCGATAATAAACAAAGTCAATGGGGCACTAAAACATATACCATATATGGTACTTAAACCGGACAGTACCAAATTTTTTATATTATTTAACATGCTACATTTTGTCATAATGTAACATGTACATTTTTACTATTGTTTCTATCAAATAAGTTTCAAAAATTTTAATTGTTTTATAAATGTTTTTTTTTGTACTTGTTATGTTTTTTGGTCCTTGTACGAATTAGGGAAACCTGTAATGTGTAAAGGACCGGAAAAATAAATTGACCTGAAAAATAAAAAATAAATGCTGTAGAAATGCATGCATTTAAAAGAATATATGGAGTGCCGATATATGAAGAATACAGAATGAAGTGATAAGGGACGAATGTGAACTTAAGGGCGATTAAGGTGGTAATGTATTTATGTATATTGTTGCAGGGTTTGTATTCATGCTGCTTGTGGACCAGATCTCCTCCAGCATGAATGACTCCAAAGTGCCTTCCGAGAGGAATGTCACAGCCACCATTGGTCTGGTGGTTCATGCAGCCGGTGAGTATTTTATATATTACATATATTTCGACTACTACTGAACATGTTCACTTCTGCGCCAGCAAATTTGCACGAACGGCATTTGATATAATTGTGGGCGTAGTATATTTTTCTTTTCTTGGTTTTTCATCCATAAAGATGTTCTCGCCATTTCGGTTACGTAAGATATTGTTCAGATGGATCCCTCGAAAAAGATAGCACCTGGAGGCCATCTGCCTTGGCCTACTTTGAGAGTACTGAATAGACTCCCGACTAGGGGCGGCTAGATGCTAGGTGAACATGCAGAGATTTGGTTTCTTGAATGAAAGTGCGGAATATGATTGTGGAGATGTACAGGACTCACAACACATGTTAGTTTGTCGGAACATCAGGACTCACAACACGTGTTAGTTTGTCGGAACATCAGGACTCACAACACGTGTTAGTTTGTCGGAACATCAGGACTCACAACGCATGTTAGTTTGTCGGAACATCAGGCTTCACAACGCATGTTAGTTTGTCGGAACATCAGGACTCACAACACATGTTAGTTTGTCGGAACATTAGGACTCACAACCAGGGCTGTGGAGTTGCTTAAAAAAAAAACACGACTCCGATTCCTATATTTACCAACAATACAACTCCTACTCCACAACTCCGACTCCACGACTCCGACTCCACAACTCCGACTCTACAACTCCGACTCAAAAAAGCTCAATTTTATCAGGTTGTTTCCTACTTTTGCATATAGCCATTTTTTTCATGTTATAGGGATAAAAATAAAACGAGATCAAACTTTAATAATTATTTATTAGAATTTATTCTTAAAAACAACATTGCTTCTATTAAATCTGTATTCGTAGAGGCTCTCAAATCAGAATTGAGAATTTTAAGAGCGGAAAATAACCGCTCTACGGATACTTGGGTTGGCGGTAATGCTGTAACGATCAATGCTGAATCTTTTACGATTTCTAGATACCGCTGTATTGCCATTTCAACATTTAACTTATAAGTTCGGTCAATTTTTTCCATTATTTTCAATGCATCATAAAATTCAATTTTAAATTTTGAAATAGAGTCTCCTTCATCTATATTGGGACTGTGATTCAAACGAGGACATTTTAGTTTATCTTGTTCATTGAGATATTTTTCAAAATCGTCTTCAGATTCAGTGGTGTCGGATGAAGATGATGATACTTGGTGTACGCTGCCTGCTGTCGTCTCTTTTTCTAGTCGAAGGCCTTTCATACAAACGGTTAATTCAAACAGAGCGTTTTTCGCTCTATTTATTTGTTCTTCCGTCAATATGGATCGAACCATGGGGTTAACATAGATCCCAGCCAACAGAATTTTCTTTCGACGTGAGAAAGAAGGAGACAAACACATTTCCGTAGACTTTATGCATTAAATGGATCTCGGTGATTCACCATATCGGCGCGACTTGCGCCTGCAAGTTTAATATTCGTGCACAATACACATTCCTGAACTAAAATTACTGAACGTCGTTACAAGGTTGTATTGGGGCAAATTTGTGAACTGTCACAGGAACCGTGCTACAATTTCCGAAGTATCGTATTTGTTGTGGGAACTCAAATGCTAATCAATTCATTCATGACTATGAAAAGTACAATCAAGTCCGCTAATATTCGCCGATCAGAGATACGTATCAAACTACGGTAAGATAACATTTGCAGCATTGTCCAGACTGTGCAGCATTGTCCAGCTAGAATCATTTAAAATTTTCTATACTACAAGTACTCTTGTAAGAAAAATTTAGTATGGATGGTCACCCCACTATGATGTCCGTGTTAAAAAAATCCATGCTTTCGAAAACAAAGGTGCAGGCGGTGGACCTTCTTCATCAGCATATTTAGTCTTCTCTGCTATATACTTGAACCTTACATCTATCCGTCTCTTCTATTCTCTTCGAGGTTGGTGGTGAAAGCATCGGCGATGAATAGCGCGTCGTAATTTTTAAAAATGAAATAGAAGTATTTAGAATGTTTTGCATCCTTCCTGATAGTAAAATTCCTCAACTTGTGTTAATTGTTCACTCACTGTTCACTATAGTCCAATAAATCAACTGATGAAATTATTGTAATAAAAAGGTAGTACTTTAATTATATATATTCAAATTGCATTTATTTGACTTAGTATTTGCTCAACTGTCCCTGTACATAGTGTTGCTGAATATTATGTTTATCTATGGTTGATTGGTTTCTCTCAACTTCTGTTGGTACAACTGCAAATAGTTTTAAATGACTGTAATATGCCAGACGCGATAAGTCAACATCGTTGCCGATTTGATAGCGGTATTTTTTTATATTTCCATTCAAATACCTGCCCTTGGAATCCGAATGGCTTGTCATATTAATCCGATTTAAAAAAATCTACACTGGCTCAAGTGTTAAGAAAAGATTGATTTCACGTTTGTCTCTTTGTATTCGGACCCCTTAATGGGATGTATCCATTGTCTCTTTCAAATCTGTCTCTGAGAGATGCTCCTTCAGCGACGGACACACAAAGGTCAATTTAACCTTCATCTAATAAATTAATTGTCACGAATCGATCCAACAGGGCAGAGTAATATGATACAGCTTCTGTCTGACCTTCCTTTTAGTGTTAAAGATATGGGTGACGTATGCAGCTTTAGGTAGCACTAACAAACAATCTTTTTTGGGAGGTCTTATCAAAATTTATGAAAACACTACACTCTATTATGACTGTTTAATTTTATTTTATAAATTAATATATAGTACAAATATTTTCCACAGGCTATACGTGTATAAAAAATGGCTATATGTGTATAAAACTAATCTAATTTATATGTTATAACTATGAACTAACTTAATTTTAATTTTCTACGAGGCATATCCACAAAGTAAGTGTACTGAAATTTTGTAGGTTACAATTTTTTTTATTTAAACAAAAAAATTACGTGGTTACCGTAGTACATATGTAAGCTATTTTTCGACATAGTCGCCATTCCTCTCAATGCAGGTGGTGAAGCGGGGTATCAACTTTTTGATGCCTTCCTCGAAGTAGTTTCACGCAAACTCCTCCGTCCACTTCTCCACCTCCTCCTTTACCTCCTCGTCGGTTGAAAACCTTTTTCCACCCATGTTTTCCACACATGTCGAAAATAAAATCCATCCGGTCGTGAGAGCCTCAGTACACTTACTTTCTGGATACGCCTCGTACATGTCATGTTATTTTTAATGTATTATTTCTCAGAAATATTTAAAACTTACATACTACTTATAACTAGATAACAATTATTACAACTAATTATTTAGCACGTACATGACCACTCGTTCAGGCTACTTGCATTCCCTCACATTCGCTCAGACCTCGGTCCTCCCAGCGAATACTGTAGGTGAACTAGTCAGGCAACAGATAATCTTCACTAAGAATAAAAACATTTAAAGGATGTATAGAGATGAATCTATGGTATAATGAGGAATGTTGCCTAGGCATAAAGTGAGCACTTAACTCAGCCTTCAAAGGTGGTCATAAGCCCACAAAATACCAATTAAAATAGATACCGTCTCCTGTATATCTAAAACAGAGAACAATGTTATTAAAGAGTCATCCAGGCCAAAAAATAAATAATAAAAAATACTGTAAGGAAGCGGCTGATGGATCTCCAGGTAGATCTGATGTCAGAATCCAACATTAACATCCATTTACAGTTCGCGAAGTAACTGAAAACCTAAAAATATTCATATATTCATATATATATATATATATATATATATATATATATATATATATATATATATATATATATATATATATATATATATATATATATATGTATGTATGTATGTATGTATGTATGTATGTATGTATGTATGTATGTATGTATGTATGTATGTATGTATGTATGTATGTATGTATGTATGTATGTATGTATGTATGTATGTATGTATGTATGTATGTATGTATGTATGTATGTATGTATGTATATGTATATGTATATGTATATGTATATGTATATGTATATGTATATGTATATGTATATGTATTATGTATTATGTATTATGTATTATGTATTATGTATTATGTATTATGTATTATGTATTATGTATTATGTATTATGTATTATGTATTATGTATTATGTATTATGTATTATGTATTATGTATTATGTATTATGTATTATGTATTATGTATTATGTATTATGTATTATGTATTATGTATTATGTATTATGTATTATGTATTATGTATTATGTATTATGTATTATGTATTATGTATTATGTATTATGTATTATGTATTATGTATTATGTATTATGTATTATGTATTATGTATTATGTATTATGTATTATTTATTATTTATTATTTATTATTTATTATTTATTATGTATTTATTTATTATGTATTATTATGTATTATGTATTATTATGTATTATTTATTCTTTATTATGTGGTATGTGGTATGTAGTATGTAGTATGTATTATGTATTTATTATGTATTATTCCATTACACTTCTGTAGAGAGTTATATGTGATTTTTGTATGGTTTTAGCGAAGGGTTTTATATGAATATTTTAGGTTTTCAGTTACTTCGCGAACTGTAAATGGATGTTAATGTGGGATTCTGACATCAGATCTATCTGGAGATCCGTCAGCTGAAGGATAAGTAAGGAAGCTGCTGATGAATCTTCAGGTAGATCTGATGTCAGAATCCAACATTAACATCCATTTACAGTTCGCGAAGTAACTGAAAACCTAAAATATTCATATAAAACCCTTTGCTAAAACCATACAAAAATCACATATAACCCTCTACAGAAGTGTAATGGGCTTTGTCAAAAGCCTAAAAATATCCGGTTTGTATGACAGACAATGATGAGGTATTGACAGAATAAAGAGGTTTCCTCAACATCTTTCAAAAAATCTTAACATTGTTCATCAACAGATGGCAGAAAGACTAAAAACCATCTTGTCTGCACTAAGAATAAAAACATTTAAAGGATGTATAGAGATGAATCTATGGTATAATGAGGAATGTTGCCTAGGCATAAAGTGAGCACTTAACTCAGCCTTCAAAGGTGGTCATAAGCCCATAAAATACCAATTAAAATAGATACCGTCTCCTGTATATCCAAAACAGAAAACAATGTTATTAAAGTCATTCAGGCCAAAAAAAAAAATAATAATAGTAAATACTGTAGGAAACTGCTGATGGATCTCCAGGTAGATCTGATGTCAGAATCCAACATTAACACCCATTTACAGTTCGCGTAGTAACTGAAAACCTAAAATATTCATATAAAACCCTTCGCTAAAACCATACAAAAATCGTATATATACGAGGGTGGTCCGATAAGTACTTAGCCTACAAAAGAATAACAAAAATTTTGGAAAAGTGGCGATTTATTTCTCAACATAATCTCCTTTGAGTTCGATACACTTGACCCAGCGATGCTCCAACTTCTTTAACCCGTCTGAAAAATACGTTTTCTGGAGGTCTGCAAAGTAGGCCTCCGTGGCGGCGATAACCTCCTCATTCGACTCAAATTTCTGCCCGGCGAGTAACTTTCAAATTTGGAAACAAAAAGAAGTCGCACGAGGCCAAATCCGGAGAATACGGTGGATGGGGCAGCAGTTCGTAGCCTAATTCTACCAATTTGGCCGTGGCGACGGCGGAGGTGTGAGCCGGTGTGCACCTTCAATCGCCGGTCTGCCAATACATTATTTTCTGCCAATTGTCACGTTATCCTCCATGGTAGCCGTTTTCGGGTCACCTGGGCGTGGCTCATCAAAAACCGACGTGCGACCACGTTGAAACTCGTTAAACCAATTTTTGACGGTCGCCATCGAAGGAGAAGAGTCACCGTACACAGCATCCAAGCGCTCTTTGATTTCGCTGCGCGATTTCCCTTTCAAAAACAAGAATCGAATCACCGACCGATATTGGTCTTTTTCCATTTTTCTCAAATCCGTGGAGACGCTCGCTTCCACACGCGGTCAAAACAAAACTACGCGTCCAATTCGGCTGAAATTTTGACAGTAGCTGTCAACGAAAATGTACTACGCGATAAAAAAAATTGCTCTTGCGATAGTGGTGCCATCGGGCGGTGAGGCTTAGTACTTATCGGACCGCCCTCGTGTATATATATATATATATATATATATATATATATATATATATATATATATATATATATATATATATATATATATATATATATATATATGTATATATATATATATATATGTATATGTATATGTATATGTATATGTATATGTATATGTATATGTATATGTATATGTATATGTATATGTATATGTATATGTATATGTATATGTATATGTATATGTATATGTATATGTATATGTATATGTATATGTATATGTATATGTATATGTATATGTATATGTATATGTATATGTATATGTATATGTATATGTATATGTATATGTATATGTATATGTATATGTATATGTATATGTATATGTATATGTATATGTATATGTATATGTATATGTATATGTATATGTATATGTATATGTATATGTATATGTATATGTATATGTATATGTATATGTATATGTATATGTATATGTATATGTATATGTATATGTATATGTATATGTATATGTATATGTATATGTATATGTATATGTATATGTATATGTATATGTATATGTATATGTATATGTATATGTATATGTATATGTATATGTATATGTATATGTATATGTATATGTATATGTATATGTATATGTATATGTATATGTATATGTATATGTATATGTATATGTATATGTATATGTATATGTATATGTATATGTATATGTATATGTATATGTATATGTATATGTATATGTATATGTATATGTATATGTATATGAATATGAATATGAATATGTATATGTATATGTATATGTATATGTATATGTATATGTATATGTATATGTATATGTATATGTATATGTATATGTATATGTATATGTATATGTATATGTATATGTATATGTATATGTATATGTATATGTATATGTATATGTATATGTATATGTATATGTATATGTATATGTATATGTATATGTATATGTATATGTATATGTATATGTATATGTATATGTATATGTATATGTATATGTATATGTATATGTATATGTATATGTATATGTATATGTATATGTATATGTATATGTATATGTATATGTATATGTATATGTATATATATATATATATATATATATATATATATATATATATATATATATATATATATATATATATATATATTGGACTCATTTATTGTATATAAAATTAGTAAAGAAATAATACACAGTCAAACCTATATAATCTGGAACTGGAGGGGTTTTAGTCAATATCACCTTCACACCATGTTACTATAGGGACCTCCGTAGCTTGGTCGGTAAAATGTTTTACTCCCATTCGGAGATTTCGGACTGGATTCCTGATGGTATCAAAACATAAATAAAACAAGTGTTGCAGTCCGTTTTAAGAGTTTGTTTTTGGTAACAATACTCGTAAGTGTTGGATGTGTGTTATTATCATCACCATCATGCCATGTCCTTATTGGGACAGGCAGAGAGAACAGATCTCCGCTCTTTTTTATCCTGTCACACATGTTTTCTTCTGCTGCACCCGTACACCTTGTCAGATGTACTCCCATTATAAAGGCTTTTAATTCGTCCAACAAAACCATATTGCTATGAAAAGGTGTCACAGAAATTTATTTTTAACTTTCAACTGGATTTCTCTCAGGTTCCATATGAATGTGCTGTATTCTGGTCTACTGCGATTCACTGAATTTTAAAGAGATCTCAACAATGCAAACATATATCAAACCGTTTCCCTATCGGGGTAGGCAGAGCGAACAGATCTCCAAAGTTTTCTATTCAAGCACTCAACTATCACCTCCTCTACAGTCGTAAATCTTTTCACGCAATCTTCTATTATTCATACTTCTCGCTTTACCTTTTTCAAAATCTGGTCCTCTTGATCTAGCCGCGTTTTACTCGGTCTATTTCATTACAATGTCACCTTTAAAATGCCCTCATCATAAATCCGAGAACTTAATTGGTGGATAATATTTATTCATAACTCATTTAATAAAATGGACAATATAATTAATTAAATATATATGTTTACAATTTATAAACAAATGCTTCACATTTTGAGCGAATATGGACAAATAAAAAAAAATGTTTAAACACGAACACACAGCAAATTGTTTGTGCTCGACTAACTTGTTGAATAAACAAGTTGGACTCACTCGCTCTGCGCCTGATTGCAATGCACACACACATGTCGATAAATTAAACCTGCTAAAAAATTTTTTTTTGCACTTGTTTGATTTTCGATTTGAGCGCAGGACAGATGTGAAGGTTTTTACTGTACCATCTACTGAAAATGGCAAACAGCTCTATTCTCGGTGACAATGATTGAATTATTTTTAATGGTTAGAGACATTCCATTTTCTCCTATTCGTTTGAGTCCTGTATTTTTTATTGAAACCAATTTTTTATTGTTTATTTTATACTTTTATTCAAATACAATACATCTGACAGATTTATTGCTTTGAAGTAGTTGCTTCCAATCAATCAGCTTCTGTTTAAAAATTATTATTGGTATCCATGATAAATAAATATAGGTTTATTGATTACGACATAGTACGAGGCGTATCCAGAAAGTAAGTGTACTGAGGCTCTCACGACCGGATGGATTTTATTTTCGACGTGTTGGCTACACTTCCGTGTAGCCTGACCCTTCCCCTCCGCAACGAGACCGATTCGAGGTCAGTACGTTGAGAAGCGTCGACGCGACAACACGTTTCGTGAAAAATGTCAAACCAATCTCCCGCCAAGTGCGAAATTTTGTAAAAAGGCAAGAGTTTTTGAGGCGCTGCAAACTCCATGGAGATGAATTTCTCCGCTCCATCGTTACTGGAGATGAAACTTGGGTTGCACACTACACACCTGAAACCAAAAGCCAGTCTCAACAGTGGCGTCACACATCTTCACCCTCCGCCAAAAAGTTCAAAACCACAATTTCAGCCAAGAAAATCATGGCATCCGTGTTTTGGGACTGTCAAGGCATAATTTTAATTGAATATATGCCTCAAGGGGAGACCATCAACTCTGCAAGATACTGTGAGACCCTAAAAAAATTGCGGAGGGCGATTCAGAACAAGAGGAGAGGCATGGTGACAAAGGGAGTTTGCCTGCTGCACGACAATGCCAGACCACACACGGCCAACGCCACGAAGGAACTGCTCGCCTCGTTTAAATCTCTTTACCTCCCTGAAGCTGCACATGGGTGGAAAAAGGTTTTCAACCGACGAGGAGGTAAAGGAGGAGGTGGACGGAGGGGTTGGCGGGAAACTACTTCGAGGAAGGCATCAAAAAGTTGATACCCCGCTTCACCACCTGCATTGAGAGGAATGGCGACTATGTCGAAAAATAGCTTACATATGTACTACGGTGACCACGTAATTTTTTTGTTTAAATAAAAAAAATTGTAACCTACAAAAATTCAGTACACTTAGTTTCTGGATATGCCTCGTATGTGCATTCATACATTCCGAAATCGCACATATACGATGGGAGATCAATACATTCGCAGAATGAAAGGGAAAAGGGGAAAAAAACAATTTCAAATTTTTCCTTTTCAATATATTCATAATAATGACTACATTTCTCATATCTTTCAATAAGCTTATTTATTATACCCATGAAAAAAAAGATTTGCTTTTGCCCTCAAAATAATCCGAAATTGCACTTTTTACTTTTTCATCGTTCGTGAATTTCTTCCCTCTTTGTTTGGGGGGTGATTTCAAATTTGGAAGCCGCGGTTGTGAAGAGCAGCCAATGCAGAATTGCTTTTGTGCACGGGTGTATTGTCATGCAAAAGCAGCACCCCTTTTGTCTATTTTCCTCCCCTTTTCTTCTTCACAGCTTCTTTTAAGATTTATTTGGTTCAAAATCTCGTCTTTGCTGTTTCTGGAGAAGTCCAAAAACTGTCAGGGAACATTCAACGCGTTGTTGTTTTTGAAATGGCGTTTCTTTCTTTCAGAATATCATTCATTTGATTAAACCATACTTTTCTTGGTCTTGTATATAGTCTTTCATTCTTTCATTCCAAATGCTCAAACCATGTCAGCGTGAGCTTCTTCATCTCACTCGACACATCAGCCTTTAGTTCACATTCATCCGTAATCACTTCATGCTGTCATCTGTCGTATATTGTCACCCCATGTATTCTTCTCTATGGAAGATGTGCATCACAATAGGTAAGTCTGGCGCTCTCTTTTCTCTGCCTGCCCTAAAAGGGAGATAGACTAAAAACTGGTTTATTAAGTAATGGGAAAAAGAGTATATTGAGGTGGTTTAGATATGTTGAGCGAATTAGTGACAAAAGACTGACTTAACAAATGTATAAGTCATAGAGGACAACCATGAAAAGTATGGCTGGACCAAGTGAATGAAGTTATGAATGGTAAGGATTAAGAGAATCAGATAGGAACTATATGAGAAATTCATTAATGTAGTTCCTATCTGTTTCTCTTCCTCCTTATTTTCAAATAAGGAAATGTATCAAGTTAGAGAAATCGTAGGAGCTGTATTAGAAGGTGTATGGTTATAGAAGAGGAAAAAGTTGTGTGTCGCATTAGGAAAGTTTTGCACTCTTTCCTCTGCCTACCCTGACAGGGAGACAGCATTACGATATGTATGTATATATACGATTGGGTTTTACGTGGATCAAATTTAAAATTGAATGTCAACAAAGTGCAGAGAATACATTTAATAGTTAAATTATGATTGAATTTTCAGCGGACGGTATTGCATTGGGAGCAGCTGCGACCACATCCCACGCTGATGTGGAGATCATCGTGTTCCTGGCCATCATGTTGCACAAGGCGCCAGCCGCCTTTGGTCTCGTCACCTTCCTGCTGCACGAGGGCATTGACAGGTGGGTACCATATCTTCACACCAATGACAATCGTCGTCGTTGCTAAGTCTCGTAGTCGAGACTTAGCAACGACGAGAAAGTGAAGCTGTGCCATGGAATTTTCTTCTCTTTTGTTCCCTTTAAGTGATAAAGCCATTCGACATCGGCAAACTGTCTGATGGCACACCTGAAGTGAGTGAGAAAAATGATACAGACATTTTTTCCACCTAGCATTCGGGGGCTGTCTGACTCGTTCGAGTTATCAGACAAACGTTGACAGACAGTTCGAGGAGTTATCAGATGAAGTTGACAAACGTTGTCAGACTCGTTCGAGGAGTTGTGAGCTGTCCAGCATTACTACAAAGATTAGCGTTACATGTTTCTAACAATTACACTAGACTGCGCCGGCAAGAACTGTTCTCAATAACATGTGCAAGAACGGGTCTTCCAACCGCTATGCCTGTTGGAAGGGCCTTAACACGTTCATTGCGTTGAACACGGCTCCCGTGTCCATACAAAATAGCCTTGAATGTTGAGTGCACTCATAAACGTCTCCCGATAAGGATCCGTCGCCGGTTTCATGTGTTTTGAAGACACTAAGGAATACACTTGTATATGATGTTTCAATAGAAAGTAGAATTTGATTTTTAACAAAGTTATGGGTTTTCAAAAATTTGCGAATTTTCAGCATCTCTGTATGACATTTTATACGCAGTGAACGTGTTAACCCCTTTGAACGGGACTGCTTCGGATATTGACATATTTCATATCACATTACCAAAAGCAAAAGTAAATTTTCTACTAAGATTGAGCGCGTTAGAAAGCACTCATCAAGGTATTTAAGTGACTTTGAATATATGTGTATGTTTGTGTGTATATACATATGTATGCATGTACGTAATTTTATATAATTGTATTGGAAATAGCGTGAGAATCCTCGACTACGGGGCCCAGCAAGAACATACCAGCAACTTGCATATCGTGCTACAAGTGAGCCCATGTGCTGGTAATGTTTTTAGATCTATCTATTTAAAAAGTGAGTGAGCCATTGCCCACCAGCAAACTCACCGGCCACACCACTGTACGGGATCCAATGGCACACCAAAGTGAGACGATCGGAGCCCACCGGCTGGCATCTTTTTAATAAACATTTTTTTATCATACTTTATCGGACATAATAAACTTTCCATGCAATTATGTTTCTATATCAATAGTACGTATTACTCCTTAAACGTTAAAGATCATTCAGCCAGAAGAGTCATTTTGTAATAGTGTGAGTAACAGTGCGTATTCAAAAACTTCTCACTTTATTTTTTTAATGAAGCGAAAAAACAAAAAAAATTAAAAATAATATTTTATATTCAATCATTGAAATGAACACACACGTTTTGTAAATTAAAAATGCTGCCAGCTTTAATTGTAATGGACAAAAATAAAATGAAAGTAAGTTTATTTAACATATTAATTGTTTAGGCATGGCAGATTCTAGGAAACATTAAATAACAATAATACATTTTTTCAATATTAAAAATAAATATAAGTACAAGTATTATAAAATAAAAATGTTCGTCAGCTGTAACTAGATTATAGCACATAAAAATACAATTATTATTGTATGTAAGATTATTTAACATATTAATGTATCATAATTACAATGCCAAATAATAAAGTTTTAAAATAATAGTGGATGGAGTGATACTAAATTCTAGGAAACTTTAAATTATAACAAAGTACATTCCAAGCTTTCGATTTTTTTTTAATTATTCATTGAAAACCGCACTCCTAATTTCGACACGGTAGTGTTTTTCTAATCACCGAGTATTTTAACAACAATACAAACGTGCGCTCTGCGCGAACCAATCGTGTGGCATTCTAAAACCAATACCACTACACAAGTTGTGTAATACAGAGAGTGTTACTCACACTATTGCAAAATGAGTCTTCTGGGTGAACGATCTATACAAGAGCTCTACGTAGATGTTTACACGTATATACTATACATTGCTAACAGGAAAGATAGTCAACTCTTGATTCACAAACTTTTTCTTAGTGACAATCATTTACGCCATCTTGAATTAAGATTGTTTTCGGTGCCATATTAACGACCTGCGCTCTTAAGAGTATCACCACTCGAACACGGAATGACCTTGTTGAATGAATTTTCTGATATCTTCCTCATTTTGATGGATAAATTGAGAATCAAACTCCTTAATAAACTTTGTAGTTATAACTGAGTCACTTCACAGAGAGTCATGATTAACATTGTTCCTATTATCATCGTGACTTTATAATAATTTTTTTTATTGTTATTTAATGTAATTGGGTTAAACCGTATATAATTATTGATAATATGAAATGGTTATAGCGAGCGTAACATTGCTTTTATCAATGGAAACAATGCACGTACACCACACAATGCAGCCAGTATAATAGAATAACTATTGTTAAATGCAGTGGAAGTCGCTAACGTGAAATTACGGGGACAAAAATATTTTTTCATGTTAAAAGAAATATACAGAAAAAACTCGGAAGTATACAAAATAATCTCGACAGTTTTTGATGTCGTGATATTTAATCGAGTTAAGATAGAAAATTTATATGTTAACATTTTATGAGTTTATAACACAACACAAGGCGCACACCATTTGTTAGCACTTAACTTTATTAACTAAATTACTTCATTACATAAAAGCACACACAATATAAACAAATATAAAAATAACGTTAATTGTTTTTTTTTGTAAAAATATATATTTTTCTTAAGAACAACATACCACACTCAAACGTTTCAGTAAGTTGGTCTCTATTCTTTATGATTGTTGACAATGTCGAATTGGCGATTCCGATCTTTTTAGAGACATCTGTTTTGGAAGAATGCCCTACATCTACTGCTTTCAGCGACTCCATTTTCACTTTAAGCGAAATAGCGCTTTGTTTACACACTGATTTTTCTGCCATTGCACTGTTAACACGTTCACTGCATCGAACACGGCTCCCGTGTCCATACAAATATTCTGTATGGACACGGGAATCCTTGAATGTTTAGTGCACTCATAAACGTCTCCCGATAAGGATCCGTCGCCGGTTTCATGTGTTTTGAAGACACGAAGGAATACACTTGTATATGATGTTTCAATAGAAAGTAGAATTTGATTTTTAACAAAGTTATGGGTTTTCAAAAATTCGCGAATTTTCAGCATCTCTGTATGACATTAAGTATTTTATACGCAGTGAACGTGTTAAGGGAGATAAATTTATAAGTTTTTAACTAAACAAAAAATTCACCACTTACGACGTGTCACTCAATTCAAGAATAAACTAACTGATAAATGAAATGTTTAGCTCGGCGACAAACTGAAATGGTTTGCCTGCCGACAAACTGAAATGTTTTGTCTGCCGACAAACTGAAATGTTTTGCCTGCTGACAAACTGAAATGTTTTTCCTGCCAACAAACTGAAATGTTTTGCCTGCCGACAAACTGAAATGTTTTGCCTGCCGACAAACTGAAATGTTTTGCCTGTCGACAAACTGAAATGTTTTACCTGCAGAAAAACTGAAATGTTTTGCTTGCAGACAAACTGAAATGTTTTGCCTGCCGACAAACTCAAATGATTTTCCTGCCGACAAACTGAAATGTTTTGCTTGCCGACAAGCTAAAATGTTTTGCCTGCCGACAAAATGAAATGTTTTTCCTGCCGACAAACTGAAATGTTTTTCCTGCCGACAAACTGAAATGTTTTGCTTGACGACAAACTGAAATTTTTTTTCCTGCCGACAAACTGAAATGTTTTTCCTGCCGACAAACTGAAATGTTTTGCCTGCCGACAAACTGAAATGTTTTTCCTGCCGACAAACTGAAATGTTTTGCCTGCCGACAAACTGAAATGTTTTGCCTGCCGACAAACTGAAATATTTTGCCTGCCGACAAAATGAAATGTTTTTCCTTGCCGACAAACTGAAATGTTTTTCCTGCCGACAAACTGAAATGTTTTGCCTCCCGACGACGGATAATCCCATTTGTTTACAATGTAGGTACCTTCCAAAGGGGTGCGGCAAGCGGGGGCACCCTTGCAATCTATTGTTTATTATGTGTTGTCGGCCTAATTAATAGAATGTGAGTCATAAAACAGTGACCAATTTGGCGTCTACACAGCGGCCGGTGTATATTTTTTTTCTTCAAATATGCTAAATCTTTTCATGTTAAACATTTTTTGTTTCATATTAAAATAAAGTAAATGTATGAAATTACGTAGCATTTAGTCGGAACCAGAATATTATTTCATGGTAACTGATTTTTTATATTAAGCATTTTCCTGTTCAACGATTTCCACTGTACTTATTATCATAATATTATACTATATAATAATGTATGTGTGAAGGAACTGTAAATGGCAATAGACGGCATACAAATGTATAGTGGGAATGTGTATGGATTGCTGTATGCTGATGTCGTGATAGTGTTAGTGGAGAATGAAGATGAATGACCAAGTCTGATATATAAATTAATTATATGAGAGATGAGAAGAGAAAGATCTGGGAATGAAAGTGAGAGATCTGAGAAAATATTATATAATAATGTATGTGTGAAGGAACTGTAAATGGCAATAGACGGCATACAAATGTATAGTGGGAATGTGTGTGGATTGCTGTATGCTGATGTCATGATAGTGTTAGCGGAGAATGAAGATGAATGACCAAGTCTGATATGTAAATTAATTATATGAGAGATGAGAAGAGAAAGATCTGGGAATGAAAGTGAGAGATCTGAGAAAAAATGTGAAATGTAAGTAAATGCGATTTTTTTTATTTATTTCACCTGGCGTGTTTATTGCCATGTGGCAATCTCTTCCAACCAACCAGAAATATGTTTTAATGGGCCCTAAGTGAAACCCAGACTGGAATTCCATTTTAAAAAATCTGGATTCCAGCGGGGATCAAACCCGCTACCTCCGGATTGGCAGACAAGCGTCTTACCACCAGGCCATGGAGCGATTTATGAGTGAGCAATAAAAGATTAGAGTAAGTTAAGGAATTCTGCTATTTAGGTAGTATTTTTTCGGATGATGGAAGAGTTATGAGGGATATTTAAATGTGTGCAGCGATAAGAAACAAAGTCAATGGGGCGCTAAAACATATACTCAAACCGGACAGTATTAAAATCTAAGATGATGGTCCACTACACTATTGTACCACCAAGTTTGATATGAAATGTGTGGACATGGAAAAGACTGAATAGTGTCGAATAAATGCTATAGGAATGCAGAAGAATACATGGGCTGACAATGTATGACAGAATGATTAAGGATGAATGTGAACTTAAGGCTGATGCGTTGAGAAAGATAAAAAAAGAGCACCTTGAGATGGTTTCAACATGTACAACAAATTAATGAAGAAATACTAATTAAACAAATATACAGTGCAAATGTCAGTGGAAGGTGGGGTAGAGTAAGTCTAAAGAAAGCATGGTTGGACCATGTGAAGGTATTTGCAAAGAAAAAAGTCTGGTGCTCTGTCCTCTGCCTAACCAGACAGGGAAATGGTGTTATGGTATATATGTATGTTATTTGTGTGGTGATTCTGTTTTATATGTTACCCTCACACTGTAATTTATATTGATTTGACAATTTCTATACAAAACTACCAGGCTTTTTTTTATGGTTATGGTGAAATCCATAATTAGTTGGAAATCTTCTTAGCCAGATGCAAAGATTCTTAAAATATGCATCGCGGTTTTTTCAACTGGCTCCATTGGATAACTGCATTGAAAATCAAACCCAAAATCTCTGGATTTAAGACGTTAGTTCTACTAACAAGGCCATGGAGGTTGTCAACTTAGTAACTGCAAAATTTAACAAAGTTTAATTAATATAATACTTTTTTCTCTATTTCCAGGAACCGCATTCGAAGACATCTATTAATATTTTCGTGTTCCGCACCACTTCTTGCTTTGATCACATACTTTGGAATAGGCCAAGAAGGCAAAGAGACCCTGAGCTCTCTGAACGCGACTGGAATCGCCATGCTCTTCTCCGCCGGCACCTTCTTATACGTAGCTACAGTTCACGTCCTTCCGGAGCTGATGCAAAAGCAGGACCACAGTCACGGTTGGCGTCCACTGCCCAGCAATGCGAACGGTGCGGAGATGGGCAATCACGTCCCCACCGGGGGACATCCTCGGTTGACAAGCGGAGAGTTGCTGGCTCTCGTGACTGGAGCTTTACTTCCTCTGCTTTTATCTGTTGGACACCATCACTAAATGTTTTTGTTAAGTCACATTTCTCTAGTATGTATTTTTAAAGTGAAGTTTTATACCAATGTTGCCAATCTTTTGGTATCGTGTTTGGTTTGATTGCGTGGCAATTTTCGTAATGTTTGTTAAGCACAAACAAAATATTGACTTCATATTTTTCAGAAGAACTGTGTATATAATTTTCAGCCTCTAGTAAATCAATGTGTGATCTGGTGTAGCAGTGTATATGTCACAGGGGAAGTGTTTTGTACAGTAAATATAAACTAATTCTAGTGATTGTACACCTTAACTTAAGTGATGGTAGAAAAAAATCTTTCATTTGAAAATAATAAATCAATATTCATTAATAATTATATATCCTCTCTAGTGCTTGTAAACTTTTACTAACTGGGGCTGGAAAAAATTAATTTAAAATAAAACTATAAAAAAACTTTTAAATAAACGATTTTATTTATTGCCGCAAATCAAAGAGTTAAGAAATAACGACGTATGTAAAGTGTCATTCTTCATATATTTACATTTCACAGTGCAAGAATCATAACTGCGCACGAGTTTTCGTATTCAAGAATATTCACTAATAACAATCAATGGAAATACACTATGAATGTGAACAGCTAACACTGTAGTTAGTACACATTCACTGTTTAAATTAGTCAAGGTGTACATTCACTATAAATAGTTTACATTCAGTGTCCACTCGCTTCCACTGTAACATAAATAAAACTAATTTGAATTTCATTATCTAAAACGTGGGTAGGCAACTGGCAGCCAGAAAGCTATTTGCGGTTCACACATACATTTTTAGCATTCCATAAAAAAATTATCATACTAATAATACATGTGTATGGATGTAGAAGAGGCTAAGGATGTATGTCGAGATAGGAAAGTCTGGCACTCTCTTTTCTGCTTACCCTGACGAGGAAATGGTGTGATGGTATATATTTGTAATTATACGTGTGGCCCGTATATTGAATCATTTAAAAAATTCATTTTGCATTATTATTATAGATTGTCAACATATATGCTGTTAATATCTATTTCAAGTTATATGTTCGTGGGTAGACAGTGAGGGAAAAGCAAAGGAAACAAAACAGCACTCCTGGGTTTGTGTGTAGGAACTTGTCCAGACGTCTCATACACTGGTTCAATGTCACAGCACTCACTGCATTATTGGGCAGTATTATCACTTTAGTTAGACAGCATGAATGTTGTTAATATCTATATCAAGTTAATCTGTCATATGTTCATGGATAATAGACAGTGAGGGAAAAGCAAAGGAAACAAAACAGCACTCCTGGGTTTGTGTGTAGGAACTTGTCTAGACGTCTCATACACTGGTTCAATGTCACAGCACTCACTGCATTATTGGGCAGTATTATCACTTTAGTTAGACAGCATGAATGTTGTTAATATCTATATCAAGTTAATCTGTCATATGTTCATGGATAATAGACAGTGAGGGAAAAGCAAAGGAAACAAAACAGCACTCCTGGGTGTGTGTAGGAACTTGTCCAGACGTCTCATACACTGGTTCAATGTCACAGCACTCACTGCATTATTGGGCAGTATTATCACTTTAGTTAGACAGCATGAATGTTGTTAATATCTATATCAAGTTAATCTGTCATATGTTCATGGATAATAGACAGTGAGGGAAAAGCAAAGGAAACAAAACAGCACTCCTGGGTTTGTGTGTAGGAACTTGTCCAGACGTCTCATACACTGGTTCAATGTCACAGCACTCACTGCATTATTGGGCAGTATTATCACTTTAGTTAGACAGCATGAATGTTGTTAATATCTATATCAAGTTAATCTGTCATATGTTCATGGATAAGACAGTGAGGGAAAAGCAAAGGAAACAAAACAGCACTCCTGGGTGTGTGTAGGAACTTGTCCAGACGTCTCATACACTGGTTCAATGTCACAGCACTCACTGCATTATTGGGCAGTATTATCACTTTAGTTAGACAGCATGAATGTTGTTAATATCTATATCAAGTTAATCTGTCATATGTTCATGGATAATAGACAGTGAGGGAAAAGCAAAGGAAACAAAACAGCACTCCTGGGTGTGTGTAGGAACTTGTCCAGACGTCTCATACACTGGTTCAATGTCACAGCACTCACTGCATTATTGGGCAGTATTATCACTTTAGTTAGACAGCATGAATGTTGTTAATATCTATATCAAGTTAATCTGTCATATGTTCATGGATAATAGACAGTGAGGGAAAAGCAAAGGAAACAAAACAGCACTCCTGGGTTTGTGTGTAGGAACTTGTCCAGACGTCTCATACACTGGTTCAATGTCACAGCACTCACTGCATTATTGGGCAGTATTATCACTTTAGTTAGACAGCATGAATGTTGTTAATATCTATATCAAGTTAATCTGTCATATGTTCATGGATAAGACAGTGAGGGAAAAGCAAAGGAAACAAAACAGCACTCCTGGGTGTGTGTAGGAACTTGTCCAGACGTCTCATACACTGGTTCAATGTCACAGCACTCACTGCATTATTGGGAAGTATTATCACTTTAGTTAGACAGCATGAATGTTGTTAATATCTATATCAAGTTAATCTGTCATATGTTCATGGATAATAGACAGTGAGGGAAAAGCAAAGGAAACAAAACAGCACTCCTGGGTGTGTGTAGGAACTTGTCCAGACGTCTCATACACTGGTTCAATGTCACAGCACTCACTGCATTATTGGGCAGTATTATCACTTTAGTTAGACAGCATGAATGTTGTTAATATCTATATCAAGTTAATCTGTCATATGTTCATGGATAATAGACAGTGAGGGAAAAGCAAAGGAAACAAAACAGCACTCCTGGGTTTGTGTGTAGGAACTTGTCCAGACGTCTCATACACTGGTTCAATGTCACAGCACTGCACTATTGGGCAGTATTATCACTATAGTCAGACAGCATGAATGTTGTTAATATCTATATCAAGTTAATCTGTCATATGTTCATGGATAATAGACAGTGAGGGAAAAGCAAAGGAAACAAAACAGCACTCCTGGGTTTGTGTGTAGGAACTTGTCCAGACGTCTCATACACTGGTTCAACGTCACAGCACTCAATACACTATTGGGCAGTATTATCACTATAGTCAGACAGCATGAATGTTGTTAATATCTATATCAAGTTAATCTGTCATATGTTCGTGGAAAGAACATATGACAGTTTAATTTGATAGAGATTAAATACCCGTAAGCCTTAAAAGGTGGCCGACTCCTCATCTAGAACATCATTATCTTTTTTTTTTCGATATCCAACCCCTTGATTTTATCAAGTCTTGAAAAATGTCTTCAAATTTAGCCAGTTCTAAAGTGAATGACGGGAATGAAACTCAATAAATATTTGGGTGCGAAGTAAGCGTGCAAACAACCACTATGCCACAGACCTTTCTCCATTTAGTAGAGTAAAGGTATATAAACAGATATCATCTGTTTTTGAATGAGATAAGGTAGGGTGATCAATTTTGCACTTCTTGTAAACCAGTTCTGAGCCTGGAATGAAATCTAGATCTGTAGAGTTTGGACTGGTGTAATTAATCGCTGGATGTTGTTACGAGACTGCATTCTAAAGTGGTCAATTGTAACATAAACATTGCGAGACGGTTCTACCATTCAGTTACTGCTTTTCATGTCTTTGTTTAGAGGAAAATGTTACATCTTGTTAATTAATTGCTTTTTCTCATATAAATGCCCACTTTAGTACGGGTCCTCCCCGTAAAGTGGACATTTGAAAAGTAAAAATATAAATTGATACACTTGACTATGTTGTTTAAAAGTCATCCGAATACGGAGAGTATAAGTAGTTTTTTTATCGTATCGTAAATAAATTTTTACATTGAAAAAATAAACAAACAGTTAAATAAAAGTTTTTTGTCCTGCGTTTGCTGTGGCAAAGATGACTTGAGCACTTTTACCATATGTAAGATACTCATCCTACAAGGGAGGCTTTGTTCAGCGATCTGACGGGGGTAGGAGAGTGGAGAGACCACAGCCGAGATGGCTCGACAGTGTGACAGAGAACTGCTGCACACTGGACATAACAGGATGGATGCTGCTAGAAGAAATAAGTTGCAGAAAATCCTTTTTTTGTAAGGCTGCTGATGATAATGATATTTATGTTTGTTGCTTCCTTCTCCATAATTTAACCTCTCGGTGATGTAACATTTTAATATTTCCGAGTCAACAAAATAACGTTATCAAACATATGGTGTTATCAAGTTTCATTTTGTGCGCGGAATATGAACTAAAAATGTTTTGATAAGTTTTTATCTATTGACAACTTTACGGACATTAAACTAGATTTATATCCGTACGTATTCCTCCCACTCAAATATAAAGATTCATATTATACCCATCTCTCGATTTACACAGTAGAACAGTAGATAGGTTCCAAGAAGCCATCGGGAATCTATTGGAGAAAGAAGTCGCAGACAAGGTGTTGCAAGCAAGTACTGAAGCTGCTGGTTGTACATGCAACATGATATGCCAACACTAATTGGCATACATAGTGGCACCAACGTTAAAATCCCTGATATCCCACTTTGTATAGCGTCTTCTATTATACTTGTCCCGGGTTCTTCTTTTTCTCAGTGTCATGTCAGGTCCCCCCAACGTTGAATATCACTTGAGAGTAGACATCTTTGTCCCTGGCAGCCCGAAAAAGACCCCCAACGCACCTTATGCCAGTCCAATCACGTATAATGCGGAGCCAGGAGATTTGCCTCCTGCCAACACCTCTTCGGCCTTCTATTTTGCCTTGGATGATCAGGTGCAATAATTTGTACTTTGCTCCTCTAAGTACATGATTCAAGTAGGACACCTTTCAGATTTTAATATTAGTCAGCAACTCTCTATCAACTTTGGCTCTTTGAAGAACCCTCGTATTGCTGACCATATCGGTCCAGGGTATCCGTAGCATTCTCTGGTGCATCCACATTTCGAATGCTTCCAGTCGGTTCATACTACCAACTTTGAGGGTCCATGATTCCACTCCGTGCAATAACACTGACCAAACGTAGCATTTGACTAACCGTTGTCGAAGTTTCAAGTTTAGATTATCATCGCAGAATACGCTTCTCATTTTATTAAAACGTATACAAAATTTGAAAATACAGTTAGAGAATATTGAAATTCACATAAATAGAGATATGGAACTCGTATAAATTTCGAATAAAGGAACCGAAAGATTCACAAAACGAATCTATCAACTCAATAAAAATTAAAGATAGTTATTATTAAACAATTTTATTTATCAGTAAAATGTTTGTTATTGTCGAAAGATTGGTATTAATTATTTGATGTACGTAAACTGAATACGTAATATACGTGAGTAAACTAAAATGGAAAAATGTAGTGACTGAAAATCACTGCATGTGTCACAATAGATAACCTATTGTATTGTATTACCGTACGTTTTCATTTTCGAAATAATATTACATCAAAATCTCCTAGCAGTGAACCATATGACTGTTAAGATTTGCTCAAAACGCATTCAAGTTTTGTCATATTTGTTATAGTGGCTTAAAACATTTCTGCTTTTTGTATTTTACCTTTTTGGACAATTGATTTTGAAATGTTTTCCTATGAAAAATGTAGTGTCGAAACGGCTATAAGTGAGACCGTACGAAAAAAATAATTTTATATTACATACTAGAGATATCTGCGTTTTGCTGATGTAACATAATTTGTGACGGACAATTTTGTCCGATATTCGTACCCTTTTATATTGATAGTTATTGCACCGAAAATGCCAATTTCTACATTGTATTTCTCTCAGTGAATTATAATAATAGTAAATAAGTTTAATAACCGAGTTCGTGGTGAATTCCCTAATATATTAACGGGATTTAAAATATAATTTTTTAATTTCTTGTCTGTGTTTGTTTCTCACCCAACCGGATAAGATCATCAGTGGAGTTCTCGTGAGGTACAAGTTTCTATTGTATTTCACTTCTGTTGTATACGGTACAACTTGGAGGGTTAATTGCCACATCGCAATCTTTTCCACCAACCAGAAGGTGTTAAAGAAACCTTAATTGAAAACCAGGCTTGAAAATAAATTGAGTTCCAACGGGAATCGAATCTGTAACCCTTGGAAGATTTCGTCATACCAAATATGGAATGGAGGTCATCAACAGATAAAGAAACCTAAAGATGTTAACAAATCGTCCCGTGAGACTTTTTACAGTCTTCGTAGCCATTTGTTTGCAGCCTATTAGTTTAGCACCACTGTTTGGTAGCCGCGAGTTGTTACGTTCGGCGTAGCATCGTCAACACATCTTAAAACACGAAAAGGCGAGAGTTTATCAAGGCTGTTAATAGTAATCTACCGGTTAAGGATGCTTTGATTAGCCCTCCTCCACAACAATTAATATTGACCTCCTAGTAAGATGTTTGACTTCCATCCGGGGGGTTTTGGTTTCGATTCCCGATGGTACCAAAATAAATCTCCTAGTCTGGTAAGAGAGTTTGTCGGGTAGCAATTCTCGCATGCACCAACTATGTGTACGAGTGCTGTTGTTTATTACGTGCAGTAGTGTTGCCAACACAGTTCCATGCCTACTCCGGTGGTTCTAAACTAGAAGACTCGATTACTGCGACCGAAGACAATTTTGTCTTCTAGCCACATTCTTTAATATGTCTAAATCATCAATTCGTACATGTTAAAGGGGGGCACTGCGAAAGAAAAAAGAAACATCGACCAATTTCACGATTTCTTTTGGATGTTGATCCAGAGTCTTGATAACTGGTCTAAAAAGAACGATGACTACTAGACAGCTTGATTAGAAGATAATGTGAGAAATGGTTCGCTCGTAGTAGACCCAACAAGGGTTAAACCTGGCTTTCTCCTACCATGAAAACAATGGAGTGCCCTGAGCTGTCTCTGTAGTGGCCATAATTGCTGCACTTACGTCACGTTTAGACATGAGTCTCTCTTTTGTGAGTGCGGTGCTCCGCAGGCCACGAATCACATAGTTGAGGAGTGTCCGCTATTTTACTCGTTCCCAGGTGGATTGCTAGAAGTCGACAGAGCATCTTACGAAACATTCATGTGGCTGAGAGATCTGCCTATTCCTTTGTAGTGTGAAAATCTCGTACGAAAAAGACTAGTTTTAATTTAATTGTTTCATTTGTATTAATTCTAAGGAAGAAATATTATATCAAACTGATGCATTCCCTTTTTGAGTGTTGTGTATTATATTAGAAATGAATAAGAAATTACTTTGTTTTTGTTGTGAATTTAATAAATTTTAATTGAAATTATTAGCGAGTGTGTGTGAAATCAATTGGAGCGTAGATCTCTAAAAAATCTAGACCTAAGTTATGAAATTAAGATATTAAATTGTAAAATACGAGGTTTGATAAAAAAAATGAGAATTAAATTTATTTATTGATTTAATCATTAATATTAATATTGTCCTTTTTAAAGTAGTCCCCATACGATAAAATACACTTTTGCCAAGGTTTTTTTTTCCAATCCGCAAAATATTTGTGTAATACACATTTTTGTGGTTGTCTTTATCATAATGTAAATAGGCCAAAACCCGTACGGTTGTCGTCAAAGAAAAAATACGAGAATTGAATTTGGAATACAAGAGAGCGAGAGAGGAATACTTGGATTCTCTCCGAAAGTAATTCGAAATTTGAATCTCGGTGGGTCCGTCGAAACTTTACTGAACGAAAAAAAACTAGCTAACAATTTTTGAACCGTTATAAAAGGAGACGATGTTTAAATGATATAAACAAATTTTACATTTATGAATATATATTTTCATAAATGTAGAATTTGTTTTACTTCCGTGGATATTTCACGGGCTGCAAATAGTTTCCTATATGATTGCAAAACACCCTTTCAATGTCCTCTGCATCTTCGGTAACAGGAAAAAGTTGCAGGGGGCCATATCTAGTGAATACTGTTGCCAGTATTATTACTTTTGGCCAAAAATTCACTAATTAGTAATAAAGTGTGAGCCGGTGCATTATCATGGTGCAAAATCCGGGAGTTGTTTGCCTCACGCAAATGGTGTAAAATCTCAAAAAAAAAAAAAAATCTATTTCGAAATGAAAAAATTGCAAACGTACCAAAATGCGTTGTAAATATTTGCCTGTTAAATGCAAACTGCCCATGCAATATGGTTGAAAATTTAAATGTACATCACAGACAGTGTCACCAACGTGAGGAAAAAAGTTGAGGTCTATCGAAAACGAGACGCGAATTAAAAAAACTCTCGTAATTTTTTTATCAATCTTCGTATATAAAAAAATCCTTTTTAATCGATTTATTATTGAGATTCTAAAAATCATTGCAAAATAATAATAAAAATCTATGGTTGCTATAATATAGATGAAAAAATCCAATTTTACTTGTATCGGGTTTTAAATTGACGTTTCGTTAGATGCGAGGAAGAATATTTCTTATTCTTGATGCTTGTTTAGATTGTTACCTTGTTCAATTTTTCCAGATCGGCCATAGCATTGTTCGTGTAGTTTACTTTAACTCATTGATTACTGAATAATTTCTTTTAAAATCACGGCAGTGATAAAAAAAATTCCCTTATTGTGAATTCTTAAAAAATTGTGAAAAGGTGAGAGCAGGTATAATTTGTTGTCGTGTATCCGTACGAACTCTATCAGTACCGTTAGGCCACTCTAGGCTCACTTGTTTTTGGATCTATGTAAATAAATTCAAAATAGAACGGCGAGGGGCATTTCGAGCACTCGTTTTAAACACTATATGTACAAGCGTTTTAAACACTATACATACTCGTATTTATGCTCTTTATGAGTTCTTTCTCTTTATTCCAAACCAGTATCTCTTCATTTTTCTTTCTGTTCATTAAGCTGTCTTTTAACTTCTTGGTTATTCCCTCAACTTTAAGGGAACCAAGTCATGATCACCATGGTCATCAATCATCCTCCAGCACAACCGATCTCTTGCCCGATGTAATGCCTTCTGAAATAAGCAACCTACTGTTTTTTTCACCTGATCGCTCCATCAGATGGATGCTTGTCCTCTGCTACTTGTGCCATTCACGCTTCCTGCCAGAGTCGATCGCACAAGACTATCATTTCTCCCCTCGCACTTTATCCAGATTATTATAATACATTTAGCATAATGAGACACATCTCAACCCTGAGCTGATCGATTAAGATTGATTGGTTCTTCTGACAATACATGAAACGCACAAGAGCCACCTCCATCACCACATCTCAAAGACATCCATTTTTTGTTGTCTTTGAGCATCCAGGTCTCTGCACCATATAGAAAAATGGGCCAATCGTGTCTTTGTTTTTTTAAGATTTCTTGATCACTACAGATTTCTTCCAGCCAACTCATCAACTCTAGCCATTTGGATTCTGCGCATTATCTCTTCATCGCAGGAACCTTTCAGTAATCAAGCAACTTATGTAAATAAACTCATGCACATGTTCCAGGTTGTGCGTATCATTATTTTTTTCTGCCGTGTTAGAACTGTCATTGAACATGAATATAAACATTAGCTTATTAATAACAACTTGTTAACCATACACAAATTCTATAGACTATAGTTCAACCAAAAAAAAATGCACATTTATTTTTAAAAAATTATACTCCAAGTCACTGCGGCAAGTTCAAACTGTTTAGCTGCCCTGTAAGTGATGTAAAATAGTCGAAATCCTTACCTGACAAAAAGCTTATCGTCTTTGTGTAAGTACAACATTTGTGCGGCATTGTGCACATGCGACAGATATTAAGTTTTTTCAGGGGGTCGTGTAGTCAAAATTTTCTTATTTTTTTTTCTTTTTCATCTTGCAAAGCAAAAAAGATTAAGAGAAACAATGCTATAGGCAATACATTTATAATGGTTATATTTTAAGCCTGCTTGTTATAATTGATTTATGTAAAATGTTTTTATTATATAGCCTTTTAAAAGGCTCAAATTGACAACTGATTATGACTCATTATTTCTAAACTACTGTGTGATCATTGTCTATGATATAGTTACTTTTAGAAATTACTAGACTTGACTTTTTCTATGCATCTTCTTGTCTCGCGTATGTTAATGTGGCACTTAATTATTGAGCTCCCTATTTTAAACAGTGATTGTTTTTTTTTTAATAATACTTCTAATTTTAGAGCTCTACTTAGAATTGACAAATCATAGATTATCACAAGCATGATAATAAATTGCCACTACGAAAAAATAGTATTTTATTTGGTTGCATCATTCTTCATCCAAAATATTTGCCCCGGTTTGCCAATCATTCATATCATAAATAAACCTTTTAACAATCCAGCCTTATATGGGTAGTAATTACATCTAAGCACAGTTTTTTTTTAATTAATAAGTTTCAAAATATTGTATAGTATTGTACTATACTTTTATTGTGTTACAGTACAACCTGCTGGGCTTATTACCATGTAACAATATCTTCCGACCAACTAGAAAGAAGTTAAAGGGGCCTTAATCGAAAACCAAACTGGAATCCTTTTTAAAAATCTGGGTTCCAACAGGAATCGAACCCGCAACGAACGTCCAGGTTGGGTTAACGTCTCGCCAACTTGGTCACGTCTTGCTAACTAAGTCACGTCTTGCCAACTAGGTCACGAAAGGTTATCGAAATATCTGCTTATGATAATAAACAGCAATCTGAATATGATGAATTGTTTTTATAATAAAATTGAAAGTAAATACTTCAGAAATTCTAGGATGGGTCCTGCGATGTTTTAAACATCATGTCTCAAAGGGATGAGGTAAAATCATTTTTTTTACAAATCAAATAGTTTTTTTATAAATTGAAAAATGGTTTTTCTCTAAACTGACGTTTTAATTCCTAATTTTCATTATACTGACTTTCTAATGTATTGTATGATTTGTATCTATCTTTAAATAGGCCAAGATCCACTATGAATTAATACTAATTACGAACATTTCATTTTAGGTATAAAAAAAATCGAAAATCCAATTATCGTATACCCCATCCCTAGCCAATGCGGACAAACATAGTGACTTTTGACAAACGTCGCCAAATGTTATTTGATTTTAACAAACTGCCACATTTTTGCTAATTTGTAACAAGATGTATTCATTTGTCATTATTGTTAGTTTTATATAATGTATTTACCTAAATAACTTGCTATTTATTAGAATTGAGGCTTATATTAAAGTAGATAAAATAATTAAAATAACTGAACGTCGTTACAAGGTTGTATTGGGGCAAATTTGTCAACTGTCATAGGACCCATCCTAGAATATCTCAAGTATAGTATTAAATATGTTACTATGGGGTATACCGTACGTCACTAGCGTGCGGAATAATTATTTGAATATCGTGTATCGTACATCATGGGCTGTTAAAGGGTTGATAAACAGTGTTTTAATGATATGTTAAAAAAATAATCACTGTTTATGGTTTGAGAGTTGAGTGAGAGTGTAATTGATTAGTTCGCACACTTTTAAATATAAATGTTTTTGTGATAAAGAGATTTATTTTGTGTACTTGTTTTTAAGTTGAAATACTGTTAATATAATATAATATATATTGTAAGACTTGGGTTGTATTAAGGAATCATCTTTTTATATATGTAAAAACAATACTACTTGTGGCAAATAATATTTCTTAATTTATTAAGATAGTTATATATTTATTGAAAATGTCTCATTCTCTTGAGTTGCTTCAATTGAGAGAAAATTTGTGTACTTTCTATGGAAAAGAAAAATTGTTTATGGTATTCCAGTGTTACATATCTGTGGTATTTGGTCAATGTTGGACAGTTGTTTGAATCTTTATATCTCATCTCTTTATTCCTTCATATATACAAGTTCATGTCCTTTACTTAAGAAACAAAGAAAGATATCTATCTCTATATAAATGCTTCTTCTTATCGTGTCAAGGGCACTTAATTATTTCTGCTGAGTTCTATCACCTGAACAGCACTGGGTGTTCCACGAATTAAGTTTTCTGCAGCGAGTGTTGCACAGACTTATCTTTAATGACACATTCTCCGTTTTGTCATGTTGTTCTTTGTTCTTCCGATTTCTGTTAGTAGCCTTTTTAGAAGAACTCCAGGGCAGTTTAAAGCCAGATGGCAATAAATCCATCCATCGACCTCTAATATCTTAGCAACATCAGGTGGTTATTCCAGCAGCGCAGTGGTCTTAATGAAACGGTACCTGAATTTCAACCGAGGGGCTGTTGCATAAATACTGTAAAGTAAGATTAATCAACTTGATATTTTAATTTAGACATATGAATAATATGTTCAAATTTTATTGATATTAAATAATTTATGAAAATATCGCACCTGATGGTATGCCCACTGTGCCCTATAAAATACCTGCAGATGGGAAATCTCTGCCATTACAGTTGCATCTTTCTGGGTTGACAGAATGACAACAGATACAGTTGGAATGGAATTATAAATTGACTGAATATCATAGACAAGGTGCTTCAGAACATTCTTTGTTTTAATTACGCAAAACGTACAAGAAATGAGAGCAATCAAACTTTTTAAGAAGAATGAAAAAAAAAACAGATTAATCTGGAAGAACTATAAAGTGTTAGTTGTTTAGATTTTATTTAGCTGATGATAATTTTGAAGAAACCTTCAAGAGGCTTTGAGAGATACTACACAAAGTAATGGACGTTGTAACTGAACATGAAGTGGGAATCCAGTCTTATGAAACCTATATGTCTTGCCAGTGATAAATATATATTTTTCTTATATCATTTATATATTGAATAATTTTTTATTTTATTTTCTTATTTGACTGTACAAATATTTTCTCTCCCTTGAAATAAATGATTTGACGAAATTGATTTATGTTGTTTTCTTTGCTAAATCCTTCCACATTTTCCATAACGAAATAATATTACTGCCACCAAAATATCCGTAGCTAAATCTTTTTTTTTAAATTTTTACAATTAAAGTTGTCCACAAGCATTTGATGAAACTTGGCTACGTGAATCATTACAATATTCAACATGGTTTGAGCGGAAAAGAAAACTTAATGTATTGGATCTCCGTGATTCACTGCAAACACAATAAAAATGCATAATTTTTTTAAAGAATGGTGAGAGGTTAACCCTCCGATTAGTGACAAGGTCCCTGGGGACGTTTTCGATTTTTGTTTGCTCACAACTTTCTCTTTGTATGTTTTGGAAACGTGATGTTGTTATGTATTCCAAAAAAAAAACATGCTAAAGCGATTAAAATCGGTTTCAAAGCGGTAAGATCACTGGTTCGTGTTTTATTACGGTTTGAAAACAATTAGTACGGGAATCAGGTACAAGATCTTTAGGGACCTTATACCTGACTTGTACCATTATTGAAAGAAATCGTAAATGAATTGTGTTTGCCGTGCCGAAGAAGAATAAATCGGTCCTGCTGTTGTATACAATGCATTATAGTTGTTCGGTAGATAGTGAAACCGATAAGCGAAAGCCAATGGTCATTCTGGACTACAATGCCTATAAATCTGGGGTGGACACAATGGATCAGATGCTTGGCCCTTATTCATGCAAACGTTCAACAAATGGTTGGCCGCTTGCAATGTTCTACAACATGATAGATATTGCTGCATTGACCGCATTCGTAATTTACGATGAGATGAAGCCTGTTCAAAAAACAGACAAGCGACGTTCGTTTTTGCAATTGTTGATGAAACAATTAGCAATTTCAAATATCAAAGAACGAGCCACCAATACACGCATAATGTGCTATCCCAAAATTCGAATTGCTATGGAAGCATTTGATGTAAAGGTAGCATTGAAATTGAATATTGAAACGCACAAACATAGAAATAACATTTTTTTATATTTTCCGGTAGTAGCAAGACTAACATCAGGAGCTGCACCTTCATTTGCAACTTATATCGTGCGCAAAACCAGATCATATGGCGATACCTGCAATAAAGCGGTTTGTGCTGAGCATTCAGCATTATTGTATCGGTGCGATACCTGCATTCTTGCGTTAGCTGACCATGAATAAGCAGCACAATATTACATTTATTACCACTTTTACTTTTTACCTGTCAAATAAAACCTGAATTACCAAAAAAAAAATTATTTTTTTTGCCTTTATACTTGTATTTTATCCTTCTATATACATTTAGGCACCTTATACAACCATAAGCTAACATAACCATAAGCTACATAACCATAAGCTAAAAATTGTATGGTATTATCACCATACACGCATAATGTGCTATCCCAAAATTCGAATTGCTATGGAAGCATTTGATGTAAAGGTAAAGTTGAAATTGAATATTGAAACGCACTAACTTAGAAATAACATCTTTTATTTTTTTTATATTTTCCGGTAGTAGCAAGACCAAAATCAGGAGCTGCACTTTCATTTGCATCTGTACGAATCGGCCATCGTGCCAGTTATATCATGTGCAGAACGCACGCCAGCGCAAAACCAGATCATATTGCTATACCTGCAATAAAGCAGTTTGTGCTGAGCATTCCACATTATTGTATCGGTGCGATACCTTCATTCTTGCATTAGCTGACCATGAATAAGCAGCACAATAATACATTTATTACAACTTTTATTTTTTACCTGTCAAATAAAACCTAAATTACCAAAAAAAACCTATTTTTTTGCCTTTATATTTATATTTTATCCTTCTATATACATTTAAGCACCTTATACAACCATAAACTATACAAAACCATCAAGACACACCTGCATGATGATAATACCACACAATTTTTTGACGGTCCCTAGAGACCTTGTCACTTTTTTAACGCCGCCGGGACTGTCACCGATCGGAGGGTTAAGGAAATTGGAACGTCTACAACAGTTCTGAGCAGAAGCAACCATAGAAGCAAGGTAAACTACCTTCAACCACCTTGAAGGCTGATCTTCATTCAAAGAGGGTCATAATGTGTACCTGGTGGGATTGGAAGGGAATCGTCTACTACATGTTGCTCCCACATTCGTATGATCAATTTGGAAAAACATTGTTCGCTATTAGATTAATTTATGGCAGTAATCAACCAGAATCATCTAACAGGAACGATATTTTACCAAGACAACACCAAAGATCATATCTCTTCAGATCAGGCAAAAAAAGATGTTCTACCCTACCCGCGGCATTAACCAGACTAGCATCCTTCGATTATCACTTATTCCAGTTCATACATAATAACCTTAAGAGGAAGAACTTAATTTCCTTGGAAACCAAGATAAAAAATTCATCTGTAGCAGTGTTGTAGAAATGCGTGCATTTAGAGAAGTACACGGAGTGACAATGTATGGCAGAATACGGAATTAAGTGATAAGGGATGAATGTGAATTTAAGGCTGATGTGTAAAGTAAGATGAAGAAGAGTATATTGAGATGATTTGGGCATGAGAATTGAATAAATGAAGAAATACTTACAAAACATAATGCAAATATGAGTGGAAGGCGTGTGAAAAAAAGATCAAGGATAGTATGGTTGGCCCAAGTGAATTATATTCCAAAAGAAGGAAACATAGAAAGTTAAAGAAATAGTAAAAGTTGTAGAAGAAAGTATATGGATATAGAAAATGTCAAAGATATGTGTCACGATAGGAAAATATAGCGTGTCCTCTACTTATCCTAACAGGGAAATAGTGTAATGATATTAATATGTAGCAGTTTTTCATCCAGAAAAATACGAAGTCCGAAGAAGAGGGAATTGTTTAAAAAGTGGTGAAACAAAACGATGCATGTGCAATAGAATAAAGTTGCATCTAAACATATTTGAAATTCAAAATTTCTAAAAATTCAAAATTTTTTTCTAAATTAATTACTTAACATTAAAATTCAACTACGAATTTGGGCAAATGTCGAAATAATATTTAATTAAGTGTTGTTTATAGTTAAGGCATTAACGTTGTGGAGGTTTAAAGGCATTGTAATTTATTTTTATCAAAAAAAATGGAATAAACAGTGTTTGATAAAAATAATTTACAAATTAAATTAAGTACTTTACAAGGTCTTAGGAGTAATTTTGACATTCATAGACAATAAAGAAAACGAAGAAGTATATCTCATGACAGATCAGTCGTGATTTTTCTGAGCTGAAAGAAAAGTCCGTCAATGCCACGAATAAACTGCATAATACGTTAATTAAAATATCTATTAAATACAATTCCATTAGTTATTTCAACGCTTAATTATGTTTAACACATGACAAAACCTTCAAACGTTCTTTTAAAAACTCAATAATTTCGGAAAAATCTTATGTTATTGGTATTTTATATCGCTATAAAAAGGTGCTAGTGTCAAAATCAGATTTTTAAACGTTATTACTCGATTTTATTGTGTTTTTTTCCTTGTTTTATATTACGCCACCGTGTTATAAAGTGTATATTATTTATAAAACGCTCTTTTATATTGATTCATACACTAGAGTGACATAATTTTGTATGGTGATTCTTTTTAAGATTTTTTCGAGGAACCGGACGTAGGTACGTGTTCATTTTAAATCAATTTTAATTCATTATAATTTGATAATGTTTAAGTGTTATTTTCGTTCTTAATTATAGTATATTATTCATATAATGTTAGACCATTGCTGTTGATAATATAAACTTGGTTCATTACTTTTAAAACTAATTTATGTTGACATTAAATCGGCTCCATTGGTTTAGTTCAGTTGTTACCATTTTTTTTCAGTTCACGGCGCCCTTAATCTATCAGGATTCCACGGCTCTCAAAGTCAGAACATACCAGTTGCATTTATGTTGGTGTGGTTAAGTCAGGATAGCTAATTATATATAAACACTGAACTTACAAAGTACGATAAACTACTAGAATAATCCAGCCATTGCCATTTCAATTTACGAGGTCTTAAAATTTATTTCCATCAGTATTTTGTGTTTCCACGCATTTGTGACCTTTGTCAGTGATTTGTGGATTACCTATTTCACTGTTGTGTCATATGTGACGACCTCCGTGGCTTAGTTGGTAAGATGGCTTTCTCCCAACCCAGAGGTTACATGTTCAAATCCAGCCATGCTGGATTTAAAAAAAAAATTCAGTCTGGTTTTCACTGCCTCTAACATCTTTCTAGTTGTTTGGAAGAGATTGCCGTATAGCAATAAGTCCGCCAGGTTCTAATGTATACAACGAAAATGTTATACAATACAATTTGTGGGAGTGTATTTTTTATCTATGTATACTTGGAAGAAGTATTTTGAGTAATTGTCTTGATATTTAAGTTAGTGTTAGTTCTCTCTCTATCCTCCAAGTCACGTAGCTCGTGTCAGCTATAGTTGTGCGTGGCGAATATGTCCAATGGGATGATTTCTTATGTCAGCGGCCCTGGCATGTATCATTATCCTGTTCCACTCCGCAGCCCCTTAGACCTCGGCCACACAGATAGGAGCCTCGCTTGGTGCTTAGACCTACTCTGCGAACTAGGTGACATCCTAGTGAACCAACGCACCCCATACTATTGCAATGGGCACACTGCATGCTTCTCCCCACGCTACGTGACTATTATAGTCACCTAGTCTATTGGTCACGTAGCACTTAGCTTAGTACTAAGCGAAGCACTTCGATGTGGCCTTAGCCTTAACGACAGCACCTCTCCCTAATACCTTATGCTATCTGTGCACAATAAGAGGAAGAAGAAAACATGGTACATAGCATAATTCAACAACTGACAGAAGATAATGAAAAACACAATCAGGATATATAATACATAATTCTATCAAATGTAGGTCTTGTGTGTAAGGATGGGAAGGTAGCGACTGCAGTTTAATGACTAGGAACTTCTCTGCTTTTGCATATGTGCGAAGACACATTTGGTCCAACAGGGCGGGGTATTATGATAGAGCTTTTGCCGTTGCTGGTCCTGTGGCATGGAATGGTCTACTTCCTCGTGTCAGAGATATGGTTGGCGTGTACAGCTTTAAGAAGCACTTTAAGACAATCCTTTTTGTGAGGTCTTATCAAAATTTATGAGTGGGTTTGAATACTGAGTTAGAGCTCCCTTAAGGAGAGTTTGCTCTGTAAACGGCACTATATAAATTGTCCTTTTATTATTATTTGCAATAGTCATTGGATATTGCCACACATGTATCAGCTTAATGTAGTTATAAAATCATTATTTCAGATATGACATGTATTTTTTTATAATTTTAGTAGTGGCACGAACAGACGCCTATCTCATTGGATGGTACTCCTGGAGGAGTGCGTCCCTTGAAGAGGCGCTGCCATGACCTCCAACCGTAGCACGGGCGCGACCAGCCGTCTGAGGCAGGACTACCTCCGTCTCAAGGCGGATCCCGTGCCTTATGTGGTGGCCGAACCCGTTCCGTCCAACATTCTCGAGTGGTAAATATATATCTTATGTTGACTCTGTTATATTGCATTTTGGCACAGTAGTTGTTCGATTTCCGTCATTAATGGTGGCCAAAAGATTGTTACGGCGAGAAAATTTCACAATCAGCAAAACAATTAGTGATTAGTTTATTTAATCTTTTCTCTGCCCGGCATGCAGTAGGTGGTGTGTACCTGTAGGCCAGACTTTCAAACATTTTTATATTTGCTATAAAAATAATTAAAGCATTATAATAAGTAAAAAGTTGATAACTTTATTTTTGTTATAAAAATAATTTAAGCATTATAATAAGTAAAAAGTTGATAACTCACGGTTTGTGGACGTGCTATTAGGTTTTATGTCTCTTTTTGATAAAATACAATATACATACTACCTTGATCAAAAAGTTTTAAGACCGGCCACCGTGTGGGGCTGTCAGTCATCCGATTGGAATTCTTTTTTTTTGTTAGGTTACCACATCTATCATTGACACTTCCCTTCAAATTTCAGCGTCATAGCTTGACATTTGTAAAAGTTACGCTGTACTGAGTACATCTACCTTTGTGCGTGTTTTCGGTTTTTACAAGTTTGAAAATGGCATCAAAGAGTTTGCATTAAATTTTGTGTGAAAAACTGATTTAACGGTCCGCAGACCTTGGAAATGTTGGAGAAGTGTTTTTCGGTGGCACGAACATTTCAGAAGTGGTCCTGAGTCAGTCGAGGATGACGAACACAGTGGCAGTCGAAAACCGATGAAAACATCGATAAAATCGAAGAAATGTTGGCCGAAAACTGCAAATTGACCATCAGAGAGCTGACAGAAAACTTGAACATCGCTTATGGATCCGCTCAAGACATTTTGGTTAATGATTTGGGCCTCAGACGTGTCGCTGCAAAACTGGTGCCGAAAGACCTCAATTTCATGCAAAAAAAGGACCGCGTTGAAATCGCGAAATACATGATTTCCATGAGTTTTTGACCAAAAACAACACGACTACTATCCAGCAGCCTTCGAATTCACCTGATCTGGCTCCCTGCGACTTTTTCCTGTTCAACCGACTTAAAAAACCGCTTCGCGGAATCGGTTACATCACACGAGAGGATGTCATGAAAAAATGGAAGACGGCTCTGATAGACACACCGAAAATTGAGTACCAGTGGTGTTTCAAGGATTGGATCAAGCGCTGGTGTAAGTGCGTTGCAGTCGATGGGGAGTACTTTGAAGGGGGCCATATCGATTTTGATTAATAAACTTGTATTTTCGATTTTATGAATAAAGTCCTAAAAATTTTTGATCAAGGTAGTATTTTTTATTGTCTTGAAATCAAATTTAGGGTTGTCATGCACAAATTTAATTTCTTTATATATAACACAAATTTCATTCATATATAACTGAAAGATTACCACAAATATGAAAGGAATACATAAATATGCTGTATTAACAATGATTTTAAATATGAAAAGCCAAAAAAATAATCTCTTAGCATTCAAATTCACAATTTTAAATTAAATTTTATGACACATAAGATTAACAATTAAAAAAAATTATTGCTACACAACTGATACGTTATGGGGTTTACATTTAAAATTGTTTAATAATTATAACAAAAATAAACTACTAACGTGCTAACACTAGTGATAAATGATGGCTGTCAAATAGATTACTTAATATATCGATCATAAATCATCTTAATAAGTAATAAAAATATTCATAATTTTCTGCAGAGATGGCAGTATCTGTACTAATTATAAAATATAGCATAAGCATATGTCAAACTGATACAATAAGCTTAACAATATAAACATGGATATAACTGCGAGTGGTCTGTGCGGTATGGATTAATTATGCGGATAATTCCTTCATGGCATTCAAACAGTTAAAAGATACTTAATTTTATGTTATATATCGATTCGTGATTATTAAGCAATAAAAACTACAATGCAACAGGTATAAAAACTAAATGCAAACATTTTTATTCATAACACTGATAATCAATAAAGAAATGTTTTGATAAGAAAATTACATTTTTAATTTATTTTACACATGACAAGAAATATAAATAATTTGCAAAAAAACAACAGGTAATTTAATTTGGACGCACAATTTTAATGGATCTGGGTTTGTTGCTTTTCATTTGTCGTGTCCCCAGTAAACTAGGCTTTTGCCTGTATCTCACTGAGGACATATAGCATGAAAAAATAAATAGATACTTCTTTCCGATTTTTGATTATATAAAACCCCGTTGCACATTCTCATCAACCTAGCAAACAGTGACACTCAATTACGTATGTATACATCACGCGAAATCAAATCCCTCACACTTCATCACTCCAGACAGACCAAAACGTTCATCCCACAATATACCGCACATACACATAATCATTAAAAAAATATAACAAAAAATACCACACTCAAGAACTCACACATTATGAACTATGTACCATTTAGCACAAATAGTGTGTGTTTATGATGAGGAATCTCCGTACACATTATTTTCAAAACCTACATTTATGTAGTTACACCACGTAATTAAGTAAAACATATGGTTAGTATTGTACGTACTATAATTGGAGTCAGACCAGGAGTCAAACATTTAAAACTTTTGGAGTTAGAAATATTTTGGCCGACTCCATAACACTTGTTTCAATTATTAATTTATTTAATGGCACAACAAAGTTTTGATTTTTTTTTTTTGACAATTATTTTAAAGTTAGCATATTTTTCAAGGTTTCAGCATGCTGAAACCAAAGTATGCTTCGTTAAATGCTTGGATCAGCACCTGTAATTAGTTCTTTAGTATTTCAATTGTGCTTAACATTTTTACCGTTTCATCGTCTTCTCCTTCATTACTGTCGTCATCTTCAAAAATGTCTTGTTGTTCTAAATCAACAATACCATTATTCTGCCGCCATAAGCAAAAACGCAGCTAATGGCAAAAGTTAAGTTTTGAGAAAACTGCACTTTTATGTTTTTCATTGCTGCTTAAAAATGTCGTGATTCATAAATAAAAAAGCAGTAAAATGTGATTCATAAGCAAAAACACAGCAAACGCATAGGCACTTGCTGTCTTTTTGTTTATGAATCACATTTTATTGTTTTTTTTTGCTTAGAAAAACATAGTATTTTGTAAAATTAAAAAAGACATTATGTCGATTTTTGTGTTGAAATAAATGGTTTTCTGTATTTTTTTTTTATGAATTATGGTTCAGAATTTGATATGGAATATTGCCTCATACTTAGTTAAATTTCTGATTTTTTCCCGTTAGCTGCTTTTTTTATTATGACGGCAGTATTGCTGAGCTCTTTTATTTGAGCATTTACATTGTCTATTTTAGTCAACTCTAGCTATCTACCAATGGCTGTTATTTCTTCAATAACACATCTCTCATATTTCGGGGGAACTAATTTAATCGGATTTCTCACTGTTTACTGAAAATTTGTGGCCAAATTATAAATCACACTAAAATAAGATATTGACTAGAAATCGGTACAAAAAATGCCACATAAATAATTTGAAGATGAATTATATTGGTAAAATTAGTTACGACAAAGATGACAAAGATATGGACTTACCGGTCTATACCGAGAAGAACCAAAGTCCGTCTGGTTAAGTCTAGTATTCTCCATAGCACTGTATTGAGGGAAAATATGGACAGTGAGAAAGACGGAAGCAAAAATTATGGATGCTTTCGAGATACGACGTCGGAGATGGATGCTCCTTATCCCATGGACTGTAAAGTGCACCAACGTGTCTATTATCCAAAAATTGGAGATTACCTAAAGACTTTCAACACGCAGAAAAAGAATCATAAAATATTTTGAGCATGTTATTAGAAAAAATTATGAAAGTCTAAAGAAGCTGATTATCACGGGGACTGTTGAGGAAAAGCCATCAAGACGAAGATGTTCTATGAGGTGGAGGGATCAAATAAATTAGTTAACAGGGTCCTCTTTAAATGATGCAGTCAACACGCCCCAAGACTAAGAAGAATGGAGACCATGTTTCAGCCATAATGGAGAACCACGATGCTCGGTTGAATGCATGATGAAGGAGAAATATTGCATGAAATGAAAAATTTATTTGTAATTTTTTTAGTCAAACACTGTTTATGCCACTTTATATAATTTTATATAACCCTATATCTGTGGCGTTATGGCAGAAGTTGATATGTCCATTTTTTGTCATTTTGTGTTTATTCTCCCAATTTATAGAAAATATTTCTCAGCATGTTGTGGCAAAACTTGGTGTGTCAGTCATAATCCAAACAAAATATATATTGCTTGGAAAAACTTAAAAAATGCTTATTTGTACTGATTTTAACAGCTTATCAAAGTTAATATTGCTTCTCCTGTAAACTAAGGTAAAACGGACTTATCAACTTCTGCCATAATGCCACAGATATGCAGTGAGACTCTGAAATCAGTTACAAACCAATATAAGACTCGCTCCGTCCTTGGCATGCTTTAAGAAGTGACTGAAAAAACTCTTAATTTCTAGTCAGTAATATAATGTGTTTCATTCCTGATTTTTCTTTTCCTTTCCTCTCCACCATCTCTTCCTTTCCTTTTGGTTGATGATATCTCACTTTATATGAAAAGGAATGTTCGGGTGATTGTCCATCTTTGTGAGGTTTGTAGGCATATGCTCATGTATGTGTTTATGGATTTCGTGGGGATGGATAATCATTTGAATGATTTATGTGACCACGTAACTTGCTCCATTTACTTTTGTCTGGTTGGTTGGAAGAGATTGCCGCCTGGCGATAAGCCTGCCAGATTGATTTGTAATAAAAGTGTTAAATAAATAAATATAACCATACCGGTTTCAAGGTTTTCACCTCATCATCAGAGGAGCACAAACAAGATGTTATATGAAGTGAATAAACAGTGTTTATCTAAACAAATAACAATGTCTTAAAAACTCCGGTATGAAAAATAATTTTGAAGTAGAATTGAAATTATTTAAAATATTACAAAAATACATTTAATATGCGCTATTTGACAGACAAAAGATTTGTTTTATCTTTTATTGACTGTTTTACGACAGTTGCAATAAATATAAAGTCAAAGTGCGCATTTAAACATGGCATGACGGATCGCCACTACGGGCCTTTTATTCATTTATTTTGTTTTACGTTTGATTCAGGTTTACTAACTGCATCACATAATAAGAAAATAAATTAAATTATTAAGTATGACAACAGGAACAATGTTACTCATCTTTCTCATATTTTATTTTATTTATTTATATATGACAGAAAATTTTAATATTGTACAAATAAACATTTTATGGTACAAATCAACACTAGGCCTCATTCCGCAAAATTGACACGATAAAAATAATGGAACATGGTTTAGAACTTCTACCTCATCCACCTTATTCACCGGATATCGCTCCCTCTGATTACCATTTGTTTAGATCCTTAGAACACTCATTACGTAATAACATTTTTAATATTAGTGAGATGAAAAAAATCATGTAAACACATATTTTAAAGAAAAACATAAAATATTTTTTTAAAATGAGATTGAAAAATTGCCCGAATGGCGGCAAAAAGTGATAAATAAATGATTTTGCAAATGGTCAAAAATTCTGATTACTTTCCGGTCCTCCTAATACATATGTAATTGAGCGTCACTGTTTATCAAGTTAATGAGAGTATGCAACGGGTCATTGTATAATCAAAATTTTGATTACTTTTCGGTCCTCCTAATACATATGTAATTGAGCGTCACTGTTTATCAAGTTAATGAGAGTATGCAACGGGTCATTGTATAATCAAAATTTTGATTACTTTTCGGTCCTCCTAATACATATGTAATTGAGCGTCACTGTTTATCAAGTTAACGAGAATATGCAACGGGACATTGTATAATCAAAAATCAGAAAGAGATATCGATTTATTTTTCCATGTTTGGCGTCCTCAGTAAGATACAGGCAAAAGCCTAGTTTACTGGAGACACAACAAATGACAACAAAGACAACCTCTGTGGCCTAGTGGTAAGACACTTGTCTGCCGATCCGGAGGTTGCAGATTCGATCCCCGCTAGAACCCAGATTTTTTAAAATAGGATTCCAGTCTGGTTAATACTTAGGGCCTATAAAAACATCTTTCTGGTTGGTTGGAAGAGATTGCCACATGGATATAAACTCGCCAGGTTAAAAAAAAAAAACAAATGAAAGGCAACAGACCCATATCCATAAAAATTGTGTGTCCACTTTCATTTACCTGTTGTTTTTTTCACAAATTATGTATTTGTAAGATTTCTTTTCATATATAAATAAATAATACACAGGCACTAGCCTAGTTTACTGGGTCATGACAAATAACAGGCAACAAATGCTGATCCAAATGATGCGAGAGAGATGTCACTTGAAATCATATTGCTTGTATTCCTTCTCAAATACTATTTATTTATTTAACACTTCATTGCAAAACAATCTGGTGGGCTTATTGTCAGGTAGCAATCTCTTGCAACCAACCAACCAGACAAAAGTAAATATAAGAAGTTACATAAATATTCAAATCACCCTCACAAAATTTATGAATAATATACATAGTAAAAATAAAACTGTTTTAATAAATAATAATAATAAATATAGGTTTATTGGTAGCAACATAGTATGTACATATATAAATACATTAAAAAATCGCACGTATATCTCAAGATAAATAGCAGAAAATATATTTAAGAGAAAACCTGTCAATGGGCTCGTCTCATAACATCCCCCCGGCTGAGATGCACCCCACCAATATAGGGCGAGCCCGGCTGTGAGGACATCAGATGTTTTTCAGCCCACACCCTTATTACTATAGTTCGGAAATTCTAGGATGAGTCCTGTGACAGCTCACAAATTTGACAGATTACAGGCCCTAGAAATTTCTAGTCAGTGCATCGAGGTGAAAATCTGGCAAACACATATATCCCAAGAATCTCGCCGCTGCTCGCCGAGGTTGTCCCATGCCTCCCTCAATCCCCAGTCCCCAACTCAAATGTTTACCGTTATAATTCGGAAATTCTAGGATGAGTCCTGTGACAGCTCACAAATTTGCTCCAATACAACCTTATGTAATGTATTTACCTAAATAACTTGCTATTTATTAGAATCGAGGCTTATATTAAAGTTGATAAAATAATAAAAATTACTGAACATCGTTACAAGGCTGTATTGGGGCAAATTTGTGAGCTGTCACAGGACTCATCCTAGAATTTCCGAACTATAATTTGAAATTAAGAGTTTTTTTCAGTCGTTTTTAAAAGCATGCCAATGACGGAGCGTGTCTAACATTGGTTTATAACTGGTTCCAAACACTACGTGTACATATTATACGTACGAGGGCTATCTGTAAAGTAACTTACATTTATGAATTTAAAAAATATCAATATGCTTTAATTAAATTTTTATTATATAAAACTTAAGACTTTTTCCAACCATTTGAAACACTCGTAACATTGAACAAGCTTTCGAATTCCACCGTCGTAAAATTCTACCGTCTATGATTTGAGCCACCTCTCCATCCATGCTGGACTGCAACTCCTCATTGTTATCAAAGTGCTGGGGTGTAAGCCATTTCTTCGTGTTCAATCACGTAGATATGGTAATCACTAAGTGCCAAATCCGGACTGTATGAACAATAATCCCATTTTAATCCACTTCCCACTTTAATTGTCGCAGCAAAGTTCAAGAATACTCAGCAGCATTGTCAAAAATGACGCCATGCCTCGACGTTTGTTTCGAATGACCCTTCTTTATTTTTCAATGTCTCATAATACAATTTCGAATTGATCGTGGTGCGACGTTCAACGAAATCTGCCTTCTTCTTCTTCTTAAACTTTCTGTAGACTCTCAAGAGTCTGTTACTGCAGGATTGTCCTGTGATGCTGAGCTCCAGCTATCTCTCCATCGTTTCAGGGGTCTCCCTGGCGGACGCCGTCCATCTGGCACCCCATGCAGAGCTATGTATGGAATTCTTGTGGAATTCATTCTCTGTACATGTTGGTACCAGTATCGTCGACGCTGTCGTCCCCATCTGACCACATCTTGGACCTCACAGACCTCTCGGATTGTGGTGTTCCTTACACGATCACGCAAAGTCTTCCCAGCAATAGTGCGCAGAGTTCTCATTTCCGTTGTCCTTAGCATACTTTTTGTCCTGACAGTGTCTGCCCTCGCTTCGATGCCATATGTGAGGATAGGTCGCACACAGGTCTTATAAATGCGTACCTTGCTATCTGTTCTCATATCTTTATTCCTCCATATGACATCTCTCAGGCAGCCCGCCACAACTGCAGCTTTGTCTACCTGATGCCTTACTTCTCTGGGGAGGTCGTGAGAGCTGAGCAGTTCACTGCCAAGATATCTGAACTGGGTTGCCTGTTCAATTGGCTCGTCACGTACTGAAATTCTGCACTCTAGTGGGTCTTTGGAGAATGTCATGCACTTGGTTTTTGCTACGGAGATAATCATATTGTACTTTGAGCAGGATTCATCGAACTTTGTGAGCATTCTCTGTAAGACATTTTTATTTTCAGCTATGAGCGTAGCGTCGTCAGCATAACAGAGAATTCCCACCGCTTCCTTACCAAGACTGTACCCCAATTTGAGAGATGCAACCTCTGCAATGATATTATCCATTATGCAGTTAAAGAGAAATGGACTGAGGCTATCGCCTTGTCTGATTCCAACTGATTTTTGTGTTACTATTCAGGTTGATCTCTCTTATGATATTAATGAGTGACGGAGGTATCATTTTTGTGAATAAAGTGTTCAGAAGGTCCTTCAGCCGAATCCTGTCGAAAGCTTTTGTAAGATCGATAAAACAGAAGTAGGCTGGTTTGTTGTATTCTAATGCTTTTTCCTTAATTTGTCTAAGAGTGAATATAGCGTCGGTAGTAGAGCGGTTCTTTCTGAATCCCTGCTGTTCCTCTCTATTTGTAATATGTATTTCAAGTTTTTCTTTTATTATCATTGTGAACAATTGAAGAGTAGAGCACAGCAGGGATGGGATATTCCTCTGTAGTTTTCAGGATCTGTTTTCTGCCCCTTTTTAAAGATGGGTATTGTTATACTTGTTCTCCAGTCGCTAGGGATAATTGATGTGTCCAATATTTTATTAAACAGTTTAGAAAGCTCAGCTACTAATCGATCGTCGCCATATTTTAGCATCTCATTGTGAATTTCGTCTGGTCCTGTTGATTTCGGGTTTTTCAGTTTTGCTGAAGCTGCTTTGATTTCACTATACTCAATAATTTCCGAATCCGTTACATTCAGAGGCAATGGGATTTCTTCCGGGTCATTGTATAATTCCTGAATGTACTTTTCCCACTTTTCTATTGTAATTTTGTTTGTTTGTAAATATTCATTGAAATCTACCAATAAGACTTTTCTACTGTCTCAAAAGACAGTTGCCGTAATTTTCCGGGTAGAAAAAGTTTGCTGATATTTTTTTTGCTGTTCTTAGTGATTACGACTTTACTTCATCATTGATTGATTTTTTGTCTACGTTTACGTACAAAATTGTTGCATTGTTCGTAACGATTTTATTAAAAAAAAAAAGCATCATCTTCAATGTTGTAACGCTCAAGAAAGGTTAACGCCGACCCTATACGTTGTCTTTTATTTCTCTGAAAGAAGTTTAGTCTACCATCTGGCGCAAAACTTCCAATTGCCTAGGGTTAATGTGATCTGAGGAAATGAATCAGAAAGGTCTGAAATGGTATTGTAAATTGCAAGTTCTCTCGAAATTTATTCTAAATCTTCTGAACCAGTTCAGTGGGCAGTCAGGACAGTCCTTTAACACTTCCCTTACTGTGCTAAAAAATTACGCCAGTAACGGTGTTGGACACTGAGGGTACAGTAAACATGTATGTTTTAAATTAAAATTATGCAAAATCTATTAGGTTTTTTTTGTAATTAGCTATAAACATCATTTTATTGGGTTGATGCAAAAGTTATGACCGTTTTTTACATTTACAATTAAACATTTTTTTTTTAGATTTGTATTATTTATTTAATCAATTTTATAATTTCCGTCAGTTCTTATAACCTTCTCCCATCTTTCTATCAACTTATTAATACCATTAGTGTAAAATTCCGTGGATTTTGATGCGAAAAATGTAGTAAGGGATGTTTTTACCTGCTCTATTGTATCAAATTTTTTATCATTTAAAATATTTTGCAGTGATCGGAATAAATGAAAATCGGAAGGAGCAAGATCTGGAGAATACGGTGGATGCTTGATAACATCCCAATTCAACTCATTTAGCTTGTGTTGGGTCATCATAGCCACATGTGGTCGCGCGTTGTCGTGATGAAACACTACCCCTTTTCTGTTTACCAATTCTGGTCTATCCTTTTGAAGGGCGATGTTCAATTTGAATAATTGCTGACAATATCGTTCTGCTGTAATTGTCTGATTGCGTTCCAAGAGTTCAAAATACACAATAGTGAAAAATTAGGGAAAAATTAGTGAAAAACAATTAGTGAAAAATCTCCAGATCGGAATTTTGCAAACCATCTTCGTACCTGTCGAACTTTGATGACATCTGCTTCATACACTTCGCAAATGTTTTTGGTTGCCACACTCGCGGTATTGTCTTTACGGAATTCATAAAGTAAACAATGACGTAAATGCACTTTATCGACCGACATTTTGAAAAAATACAAGGGCTCTTCACTGTACTCTGGCCAGGCCAAAACTGAATAGAAAGTAGAGGGAAAGCATCCTTTATACAATGGAATCATTTAAAAGAAGATACTATTCATTATTTCTTACCTGGGAATTTTTTTACCTGGGATCATAAAAAACGGTCATAACTTTTGCATCAACCCAATATTATGTAATAAAATGTCGAATAATATAAAATAAGTGTAAGAAATGATAAAATAAGAGTTGAAACAGAGAGGCGACATTTCTATAAGAATATCATTTTCCCACTGCGTCGTTCGGTCTGCGCAACGTTCAGAATGCGCATGACTGAAAACAGGTCTCCAACCTCTTAAAAAAAAATCATAAAATTATACAATAAAATATAGCGTGTATTTTTTGGCAATAAAAATATAATTCAAATTAAGACAATAATTAACATATTAACAAAATATAAAATGAATATATAAATTCAAAAATAATAATATAAAAACAAACACGAAATTCAAATCAATAAAATATGCCATTTGGAAAATATAAACACTTTTGAAAATAGGACAAACATATCATAAAATCAAAATTTAATCCTGTGGAAAAAGTCTATCGCAATTGGGGCACAAAATAACTTTTGTTTCTATTCTATGTACTAAACACACAGGTGTTTGATAAAACTGGTAACCAATCCCTGGAACGAATGTACTCGTAAAATATTAACTGTCAAAAAAGAATGAGTCATACGGAGTGTTTTGACATTTCGTCAATTCTCGATTTAATATCATTCATTTCTGTTGATATTTATTAATGATTTTATTTCGTAATGACATCATTCAAATCATAGAGGTTTCGATGAGGAATACATAAAGTATGAAGACCCTGCAAGCAGTATATTTCGAGAAATTAAATAAAATATACGTCTTGGTCACTCTTGTCCGTTCACAGATCGGCAAGGGTTAGTAACTAACTTACGAACCATACTTTTCTTGGCCGCCTGCTACTTTAACTCTCACTTATAACTTTACACATCCATTCTACCGTGTAGCTAATGACTTCCATGATAGCCCTGGTCTGAAGAGCTATTGTTTAGGGTAGTCTAATTACGTCTCTCACTTGATCAATCAACTTGAGGGCTTTCCTCTCGTGCGTTGTCCTTTCATGCTTCCAGTGATCACAAACTTTGCCACGAACAACACTGTAAATTGTATGTTTTGTATATTATTTATAGTTAAGGCATTAACATTGTGGAGGTTTAAAGACATTTTAATTTGTTTTATCAAACACTGTTTATTCCACTTTTAGTAACGGTATAACCCTACCAGTTGTTTGTGCTCCCCTGATGATGAGGTGAAAGCCTTGAAACCGGTAGGGTTATACCGTTACAAAAAGTGGAATAAACAGTATTTGATAAAACAAATTACAATTTATGTTTTGTCATTTGCAAATGAAAAAAAACATTTTATGGATACTGTGATATTGTCAATAAGTTATATAGAAAGCTCCGTGGCTTAGTTGGTAATACACTTGATTTAAATCGAGATTTTTGAGTTCGATCCCCGATTGTACAGGAAAAAAATAAAAATGATTCCAGTCTTGCAAACATTCATTTGGGTAAACAATACTTGTATAAGACATGTACGAGGGTCTTTGATTTTCACATACGGCAGTATTGTGGTGAATCCGTGTAATAACAAATTCGTGTCTACTCCAGTGATTTTAATAGGACTGTAAACAATTTTTTGTCTCTCAACCATGTTCTTCGATATGTCCGCATTGCCAATTCAGATGTGTCGAGGGGTACGAATGAAATGTTAATGTGTTGATTTTTAAAATTGAAAAAGACAGCTCGGTTCAATGGAAGCAGCTGATGAACTCATGGGTGCTATTGTTTATATTTCAGTTTGGACTCACAAGAACTGAGGGGATCGTCCGTCAGGATGAAAAAAGACACGATCAAACGAAGACGATATGTCAACACGCCAAAAGAACGCCTGGACATGGCATCCAAAGCCGTACGCTTTCGGAGGATGGAGATAACCACAGTTGCTAGACTATATGGCATTCACGAGACCATCCTTAAAGAGAAAGCTAATAACATTAGAACGAGACGGAAGATTCAACCGAGAATAAAAGAAAGTAAACCTTTAATAGCCGAAAACCGTGTGGAAAAGAGTAACGAGTATATTATCAAACTTCTTGATACGTTGTTTGAAGAATCCTCTTTAATCGATTTGACCGAAGATCGAGTGATCGATAATGGAAAATTTTCTTTTTCGGACTTGCAAGATCCATTGGCGACGAAAAATGCTGCTGTAAACAGTGTTGATGATATTTTCAAGGAATTGAGTTGTACGAATGATGATGTTCAAAAAAATTTAACGTACATTGGTGGACAACAAGTTTCCAAAACGAAACGTAAAGTCCGACGGTACAATAGCACACCGAAAGAATTGTTAGACAAAGCTTTGAAACAAATTAGATCTGGCAAAATAAACATTTCGAAGGCTTCCATATTATACAATATATCTTCAGGAACACTAAGCAACAAGTTACGTAACAAACATTCGAACAAATGCGGACCTCCAATAGCTTTAACGTCAGGAGAGGAAAAAGCGTTGATCGAATACATCAAAACTGTTAGAGATTGGGGTCGTAAGTTTACGTTCTTTGATGTCCGTTGTCTAACGAAAAATTATTTGGATACAGCCGGACGTCATGTGAAGAGATTCGGCAAAGACAATATGCCTGGACGAGACTGGGTTGTTAATTTCTTAAAACGAAACAACCTAGACCTGAAACAGACACGCTACTGCAGTACCGAAAAATTAGACTATATAAATTCAGCGTTTACAGAGTATTATGAAAAATTAAGAGCTGCTATACAAGAGAGTGAAAATAGCGTTGTTCCGCCTGAGAGAATATTCTGTTTCGAAGAATACAATTTGGTACGTGACATTGAATTGAAAAAACTCATTTTTAAAAGAGATTCTTCATATCCCGTTTATATGAGAGACAGTTTAGATGCGTGTGTGTTACTAATGCTTTGTGGCAGCGCTTCGGGTGTTTTGCTTCCTCCCTACGTAGTCTACAAGTCTGATATTGTACAAGTGCCTTGGATCGAAGGTGGGCCTTCAAACGTTCACTACAACTGCCGCGAAGTTCCGTGGTTCGATCAGAAACTCTTCAAAAGCTGGTTTCAACAGAATTTCTTGCATCATTTGAAATACCTCACCGGAAGGGTGGTCTTAATCGGGGAAAAGCTTTCGAGATACGTAAAACCTGAATTCGAAGCTTACCTTAAAGGTCAAAATATCTACATGGTCAGCGTGCCTACAGAGTTGAAGTCATTCTGTTTTCCGATGCAGTTTGCGTTTTCTAAAAAGCTCGAATCCAATTGGAGAATGGCGCTTTCTGCTAAAAGGAAAGAGTCGTACTTTAACGAACTGCCGTTAGATATGTTCCCGAAAGTTTTTAAACGTCTCCACGAGAGATTGTACAATTCGGACGATACCAAAGAGAAACTCGTGCAGAGTTTTCGCAGAGCAGGTGTTGTGCCTTTGGACTCCAACGTAGTTTTGTCTCAAGTACAGAGCCACAGTGACCAGGATCTGACTGACAGTGATACCAGTGTCTTGGATGATGATTTAGTTCTATTGATTGTTTAGTTTTATTTACGTAATGTGTTATTTACCAAGTAAAAAGACTATTTATGGACATTGTTCGATTTCTGACAATCTACGTGACACTTCTAAATTTGACACATTATATTTCCTTATTATACTATACATATGTAAAGATAAAAACTTAAGAATTAATATTGCATAATTATACTAGTTAAAAAAGATGAAAGGATCATTCTCTGAAAAACGGGACAAATATATCTTACGACTCAATATATTGTGATTTGATACGACGGTAAGTTGTCAAGTACGTCATGCTGTTTGGGAAGTATGTTCTTAAGCGACGGAAAAATGAAACGAGATATTGAATAGCGAGTTGCAATAGGAAAAAAATTAATGGGGGCACTAAAAGATAAATACTCACATCAAGCAATATCAAAATCTGCCAAAATTATAGTTCCTATTAGCAGTGGTGTCAATCAGACAGTTCGCACCAGTTCTCTCAAACTGGTTGTTAAATTCTGGCATAGTTCACTGAACCGGTTGTTAAAATACTTTTTTTGTATTATTGTATTACACTTAAGTTGTATACATCAGTTCCAAACTGTTTCGATAGCGTACCTCTAAGAGGGAAGAAATTTATAGTGCGAATTCCTAAATATATAGGAGTTCGCACTATAAATTTTTGTATATATACATACATACAGGGTGTCCCGTATTGAGTGAATCATATTTAGGGTGGTGATAGATTAGGTCAAGACCTACCAGAATATCAAAACTTGACCTCAGTAAAAACCTTACCGTTTTTAAGTTATTCGGACTTTTGTAAAATTTCGTAAAATCCCTACATTGCATCAGATTTTTTGCTGCGTTGTGTACCAATCACCATTTTCGTATTTTTTTTTTATCAGTAAATACTTTTGAATAGTAGTCTTATCTATCGCATACAAAATTATTCCCAAAATTATTAGGGGTGTACAAAAAAATTACTTGTAAAATAAAAAAAAATTTATTAACATTTTTACACTAAACTTTGGCCTTCTGTAGTAAAAAAAAATTGTACTGGGCATTTCCTGAATACTACTTTAAAAAGTTGCTCATTTAATGGAGATTCCAGAATAGTGCAATACTATTAGATTTTTTTTACGAAAAATTAAATAATACCATTTTTTATTCAAAAGGGGCTGATTCTGACCAAAGTTCAAGTGAAAGGAGTTAATGCAAAATCTACTTCATTTTGTTTCTGTCACCTATTAACTGTTGTAATTTGTGTAAGCAATGTCTTTTTATAGCGCAAGATTCCACTTCCTACCACCGATTGGTTTAAACCGAACAAAAGGTGAGATAGATAGCAAATGGTGTCATTTGCTCTCTCGCTCTTTTTCGTGTCAAAACGTCTAAGCCTTGACTATCAGTACGATACCTTACACTGTGCGCGTCGCATCTCCTTTCTCACAAGTTATTGTTTTCATATCTACTGTTTTTGCTTTGGACCCGGACTTTGTTTTGCCATTCGATTTGGAGTTGTGTGAACTTAATATTTTGGCGTTCCCCTGGATTTTGTTGGGTTTATCTACTTGGATTTTTTTTGTGATCATGACGACTTGGCTTCTTCTTTGACTTTTTGCATCCTGTGGTAACAAGCAACTATTACTAACATAGCGAACCAGAATTTTGGGTATACTGTACGTGAGTATGCCGAAATGCATTTAATTTATGGCGAAGCGGGTTGTAGTGTCAGAGCAGCTGCAGCATTTTACGCTGATCGCATTATTTCCCTAATCGCAGGCATCCTAACTATGGGGTATTCATCAGAACTCAACGCGTACATGGAAGGCAGAATCCCTGGCTGACGTGGTTGTGAAGGACGGTCTCAAACTGTACATGATGATACAATTTTGCAGGAAAGGGAAGAAGACCCGTCAACTTCCGTACGGATGATCCAACAGCGTATGGGTATACCAAAAACTACCTTGCACAGAGTTTTTAAAAAAGATATGTATTTCATCCCTACCACATTCAACACGTACATACCCTGTTACCAAGAGACTACGCACAAAGAGTCCAATTTTGCCGCCGAATGTTGCAAAAACACCAAGAAGCTGACTTTTTAAATAAAGTTTTATGGAATGGGGAATCTGCCTGCAAGAGGGGTGGCTACATAAACCTACACAATATTCATAACTGGCAGCTTGAAAACCCATACGGAGTTTTTGGAAGAACAACCGCCGCTCCTCGAAGATCTTCCTCTAGAACTACGGCGTACAATGTGGCTGCAGAATGATGGGTGCCCTGCGCATTATGGTCGACAAGTAAGAGCCCACTTGGACAACGCGTACCGTGGGCGATAATTGGTCGTCTTGGGGCAATTCTGTGGCCTCCTCGGTCACCTGACTTTAATCCTCTGGATTATTTTTACTGGGGCTGTCTAAAAGATAAAGTTTAGCATAAAGCCATTCGCAACGAGGTTGAACTGCGCCAACGAGTGAATGCGGCTGGCCGTGAAATTTCGACGTACAGTTTGAGATTGCTGAAGTGATCATTTTTGAGGAGATGCCGAGCTTGCACCAGGACAGGGGGGCGACAATTCGAGCATCTCCTGTAAAATTCATTGAATAAAACAATTTTTTAATTTTTGTTTCGTTCATCATCATGAAATTAAATCACACAAACTTGCACATTAATGCTACAATAAGCGCGCTAAGAGAAACCATATGAAGTATATTTGGCATTAATACATTTCACTTGAACTTTGGTCAGAATCAGCCCTTTTTGAATAAAAAATAGTATTATTTCTTTTTTTTGTAAAAAAAAATATAATAGTGTTGCACTATTCTGAAATCTCCATTAAATGAGCAACTTTTTAAAGTAGTATTCTGGAAATGCCCAGTACAATTTTTTTTTACCACAGAAGGCCAAAGTTTAGTGTAAAAATGTTAATTAAGTTTTTTTTTATTTTTCAAGTAATTTTATTGTACACCCCTAATAATTTTGTATGCGATAGATAAGGCTACTATTCAAAAGTATTTCACGATTAAAAAAAATTACAAAAATATGATTCACTCAATACGGGACACCCTGTATACGTAAAAATGTCATGAAATGACAGTCTTAAATACAAACATTTGCTGTCTGCCTCTTCCACGACTACCCGATAGTGTCGCCTCTGTCAATTCCATCTATTTGATGTTTATGATCGTGTCATTTCATACCCCCAAGTATTGACTCCCGTACCCCCTAGGGTACATATACCCTACTTTGGAGACCACTGGTATACAGTACAACCTGGCAGGCTTATTGCCACGTGGCAATATCTTCCTTTTAAAGTTAAGAAAGACATTGTAATTTGTTTGATCAAACACTGTTTATTCCGCTTTATATAACGGTATAACCCTACCGGTTTCGAGGTTTTCACCTCATCATCAGGGGAGCACAAACAGTGTTAGATAAAACAAATTACAATGTCTTTAAACCTCCATAGAGTTAATGCCTTAACTTTAAATAATATATAAAGTATAAAACCTTTAAAGTTAAGAAAAATACCAAATTAGTAAAACCAAATTAACTAAACATTAAGTTCGTTAATGTTGTTTGGGGACAATAAATAATAATACTGGTGATATATTTACTAAGAAATGGTACAAATTTATGGTATAACTTATAACCTGATCATCTGCTTAACAATAATCTCCATGCTTTAAAACCACATAGGTTTAATATAAAACTGTTTTACCGGTCAATTTGGCAGTTGAAGTTTGACTTGTTGCGCGTAGATGACTTTTGTGATTTGTTCCAGTTTGAAATCAAATTACTTTATTATTGGTGATCAAGGTAATCTTATTTTTTTTCTTTTATTCTTTAGTACATATGGGTAAAATAATTGAAGTTAAATATATAATTTCATTTATATCATCATATCATATAATTAACTTACAAATGCGCAGTGATTCATATATGAACCTTACTCTTTTATTTTTTAAATATAAATATATAAAAACAAAAAAAAAAGTTTTATTGTATTTTTCATGTTCCAGTACATATTTCATGCATAAATATATTTTTATTTTTGAAATAAAAAAAATCGCGCATTGTAGAGTTAAATCTTGATCTCAATTGATCTGCTTTTTGGTAAGGCGTATGTGTTAAATTTTATCAACTTTGACACCAAATTGTTATTACCTATGTTACCTATTTGGTTACCAAGTATAATTTGGTTACCACATGACAATAAACCCGCCAGGTTGTACTGTAAACGAAAGTGTAATACAATACAATACAATAGAACTCTTGTTTTATTAAGGATATTGAACTTCTTAGAATGGTTCAAAGTGTATAACAATTGTTATACAAGATGACCTGAATCAGATATTGCAGTGTTCCAGTATATGGCTTTTGACTAGACAGTTTATAAAAGTTAAAAAGTATAAATGAATATAAAAAAATATATATTGCAATGTCACCTTTTTACAATTTAGGATCATTAAACATGTACAAACATGTATTATTATTTAGTACTGTCGTGATTGTAAAAGAAATTATCCAGCAGTAGTCAATTTGTGGAGTGTATCTCGTATTGCAGGCATTATGTGGTGAAGGGGCCGGAGCACAGCCCTTACGAGGGGGGATACTACCACGGCAAGCTGGTGTTCCCCCGGGACTTCCCCTTCCGCCCGCCCGCCATCTTTATGATAACGCCGAATGGTCGCTTCAAGACCAACACCAGGCTCTGCCTCAGCATGTCAGGTCAGTTATACAAAAATATTTATTCATTCAAACAGATATATAATTTTTGGAACTTGATTACTAAATATGAAACACTTATTTTATAAAGGATATTGCTGTAGAAATGCTTGCATTAAGAAGACATGGGGTGACAATGAATGACAGAATACGGAATGAAGGGATCAGAGATGAGTGTAAATTTAAGGCTGCTGTGTTGAGCAAGAAGAAGAATAAAGAAGAGCACTCTGAAGGTGGAATGAAGACATCAGAAATGAATGCATGGATGAAATGGATGTTTTAAGTAAGATGAAGTAAGAAGTTTTAAGATGGTTGGGATATTTGGAGAGAATGAATGATGAAAGAATGACTAAGTGAGTATTTATTTTACACATGACAAGAAATATACATAATTTTGCGAAAAAACAACAGATAATTTAATTTGCACATACAATTTTAATTTATCTGGGTTTGTTGCCTTTCATTTGTCGTATCCCCAGTAAACTAGGCTTTTGCCTGTATATCACTGAGGATATTTAGCATGAAAAAATAAATCGATACTTCTTTCCGATTTTTGATTACACAAAAACAAAACCCCGTTGCACGCTCTCATCAACCTGACAAACAGTGACACTCAACTACAACTGGAAACATCTTGCGAAATTCAACTCCTCACACATCACACTCCAGAAAGACCAAAAATATTCATCCCACAATATACCACATACAATCTTAAGAATAAAAATTAAAATTAAAACAAAAAATACACAGAAACACAAATACAAAAACAACCAAAATTAAAACAACAAGAAGAAACCCACACTCACGAGCTCACACAAATCGTTCCCACTCGTCATTCATCCTGAAAGCCCAAGTACTCAAAATCCTGTCGCAATAACAACCACGCTCCGATCGACTGTCTAATGGTTTTCCTACCTTTACCTTTATTGAAGTCGGCACGCCATTGTTTGTAATGGAAGCCAAATAAGAATATTGCCTTTGGGCAAAAGAGGTTTTAACTCTAGGGATGGTGAACATTTCATTAGTTGCCATGCGTGTCATGTGTGTTTGCTGAGTCTGCATCTTCCCTTTCTCTCGATGGTAGTGCCAGAGAATGGATTATATAAAACCCCATTGCACATTCTCATCAACCTAACAAACAGTGACACTCAATTACATATGTATACATCACGCAAAATCAAACTCCTCACACTTCATCACTCCAGACAGACCAAAACGTTCATCCCACAATATACCGCACATAATCATAAAAAAAATACCACACTCAAGAGCTCACACAAACCTTTGCTACGAGTCATTCCTCTTGCAAGCCCAATTACTCAAACTCCTGTTGCAATAACAATCTCGCTCCGATCGACTACCTAAATTGTTTTCCTCCTTTTATACAAGTATACAAGTCAGAATTCCAAGGTGTGTGTGGAAGAGGTCCGAGGAAAATGTGGCTGCCACCAAATTGATCAGGTTTTGAATAAAGGTAAAGTGGGAAGTATGCAAATAGAAGATTGTGAATTAAGAGATGTATGAATGTGGAGGAGGCAAAGTTGTGTACAGTCTGCAAGGGGCACGGCGTGATGATATATATGTATACAACGTTCATTCTCAGATCTTTCTCTTGGCATCTACAATTAGCTTATCAAACTATGTACTAGGTTAGTCAAAAAGTTTTGAAAGCGGAAATGAAAATACATTTTTTTTGGGGGGAAATCACTTTTATTGCTCAGTATAGTCTCCCATAAGATCAATACACTTGGTCCAACGATTTTCCAACTTTGTTGTCCCATCACGGAAGTGACTTTCTGGAAGGCCTGCAAAATACTCCTCTACGACGGCTATAACCTCTTCGTTTGATGAAAAATGCTTTCCACGAAGGAATTTTTTGAGGTGTGAGAACATCCAGAAGTCAGAGGGAGCTAAATCTGGCGAAAAGGGTGGATGCTGCAACAATTCGTACCCCAATTCACTGATTTTCGCGATGGTTTTTTGAGCTGTGTGAGCAGGTGCATTGTCTTGATGAAAAATCATTTTTTTCTTCTGCAAACCGGGTCTTTTTCACAATTTTTTTCAGCCAACTGGTCCAAAAGGTCACAATAATAATCAGAGTTGATTGTCTTACCAGTTTGGAGATAATCTATCAATAAAATTCCTTTTGCATCCCAAAAAACTGACGCTAACACCTTCTTGGCCGATTTCTAGACACGAACTCGCTTCGGAGCCAAAGTGCCTGGTTCACACCACTCCTTAGCCTCTTGTTTTGATTCAGGATCATGGTGGTAGACCCAAGTCTCATCCATAGTGATGAATCGACGCAGAAAATCCTTTTTATCCTTTCGAAATTGCTCCAAATGCTGCTCAGAAAGTCGCATTCGAACGTGTTTTTGTTGCATTGTTAGCAAATGCGGCACCCATTGTGCACACAGTTTTTTGAAACCCAAAACTTCAGCCAAAATATGCCATGTTGTTCCATGTGCGATGCCTATGGTGTCAGCTATCACATCCACAGTCGATCGATGATCTTCCAAAACCATATCCTGTATTTTCGCTATGATTTCTGGTGTTGATGCACTTTTTGAACGTCCTGAGCGTGGATCGTCTTCAACGCTTGTACGGCCACGCTTAAACTCCAAAACCCATCGGTGAACGGTTGGAAATGAAGGAGAAGGCTCCTTTAATACTTTCACCATCTTTGCATGGATCTCAGTAGCCGATAAACCTTCCGAAACAAAGAATTTAATCACTGCACGATATTCGGATTTTTCCATTGTTAAAAAATACACTGACACGTCAACTTCAAATGGCTTGTAAACAAAGAATGAATTGACAGATCGAAATGAAATTTTGTAGTACGTTCTTATAAAAGATGAAATATTAAAATGGCGTAGAAATTTTGGTTTTCTACTGCTCCATTGATGTCGCTTTCAAAACTTTTTGACTAACCTAGTAATTTATATTAATTTTTCAACAAATATTTTATGCAATTTAAAATCATCATCCTGTTGTGTAACTCGTAACTGAGCATCGCGACTCCCATGATAGCCTCTGAGGACTCCTCTCCATCCATCCCTGCACTCCGCGGCTTGAAGGGCAGTTGTTAAAAGGGTAGTCCAGTTGCATCTCTCACTTGGTCAGTTCAATGCATTGGGATTCTTCCTCTTATGTGTTGCCTTTCATGTTTCCAGTAACTACAAGCCTCTCTAAACTGTCTCCTTGGCTACGAGCAATGTGCCCAAAGAATCAATTGTCAACAATCTGTCGTCGATCTCAGTTCTTCGAGAATAGAGGCCTTAGTTCGCCTTGTTGTCCATGGATTTCGTTACATCTTTCTCCAGCACCACATTTCAGCCTTGCTGTCCATGCTGCAATTCGAAATAAAATCTTGAATAGTTATAGATGCGTATTATACACGATTTTCCATTTTTCGAGAAACTTTTGAGCTAAATAAAGCGTACGCATTATACTCGTATGCATTATATTCTAGATTCTATGGTAGATATTCTTATTCCTAGATCCAATGGTCACATTGTTGTACGTATATGCAATTTAATCTTTATTTATTCCAGATTTTCACCCGGACACGTGGAATCCGGCATGGTCTGTTTCAACAATATTAACTGGATTGTTAAGTTTTATGGTGAGTATTTTGATAATTATTTTAAGACACTTCATTTAGTAGCATTTGGTGAAACATTGTTTCTCTATTTTTATAAATAAACTGTACGATGTACCTAACAACAAAAATATTAAAAAAAAAAAGATCCAGTAGTGAGTGCTCAACATATTAAGATTGCCAGAATATATAACAAAAATATATAAATAATTTTTAATAATTGCAACAAAAACAAAATCAGAAAGAAACAGGTATTAAATCGTACAAAATTACATGTTACCAACATAATACGGGGCGGTCCACAGGCGCACAGCCCGCACTGCGAAAAAAATACAAACACAAAAGACTAATCATTGAAAAATAAAATATAAAAGACAGAATCAGACACATGCAACTTAATAAATCTCCTTCAGCACGAGGAAAAAAATCACAAAAATAGATTAAAAAAAACTACAATTTTGGATTGCATTTCAAGGTTCAGGGATATTCAAAAGTGCCTTTTCAGGCACTTCTTATAGATCAACAAACTAACCCCGAAAATGTCCGAGACTGCAGTTTACTCATTTCCGATCCTGTGTAGTCTAAGTATAGGAGAATTCGTAAAATAATTTGTTTTATAATTTTCACATATAAAAGTCCTGCTGCCGGGTAATTCTTGTCAGAACTCGAATGTTAATCAATTCCAAGAGTTTCGGACAGTCGATCATTCCATTTACGACTTTGAAAAATACAATTAAGTCCGCTAATATTTGCCGATCAGAGAGACTTATCAAATTAAATTTAGATAATAACAAATTATAATTTATACCATTCATATTAAATCCTATTTTAAAATTGAGAAGAATATATCGCCTGTTGAGAATCATAGTGGCGAAACTACGAAAAATAAATTTTCGAGTTAAGACTTCCAAATGGCACTAAAATGACTCATTTTTTACGTGCGTAAGTTGCGAAAGTATATTTCTACTCCTTGCCGCTTCAAGGAGTTGAAATATACTTTCGCCACTTATGCACGTAAAAAAGGAGTCATTTTAGTGCCATTTGGAAGGCATAACTCGAAAATTTATTTTTTTGAAGTTTCGCCACTATGATTCTCAACAGGCGATATAATGTGTCGATTTATGTCAGAATAAGAAATGTTCAAGTTGAATGTGAGCCAAAAAGTGATGTATCAAGCAGGGTGAAAAATAGCATGTTCTGGTGGTTTGGACATGTTCAACGGATGGGCTATGAAAGACTGACTAAACAAATTTATAATGTAAACGTAAATGGTAGTCGTGGTAGAGCTGAAAAATAGTATTCTTGGACCAAGTGAATTAAATTTTGAAAGAAGGAATAATAAGAAATAAGGGAAACGGAAAGAGCTGTATGTGATGTATAAATGTGGAGGAGGCGAAAGAAGAATGTCATGCTAGGATAGTTTGGCACCAATGTTCACTATAAGGTGTGCGCGTGTGCGGCCGCACATCTGTTAAAAATTGTCCGCACATATCTCAAAGAAAGGAACTTGTAACCATATTTTTTTTGCGCAATTATATATTTTATTTGATATTTTATGATGGGTTCTCAGGTTCCTTTCTTTGAGATGTGTGCAGAACATGGAAACACCATATCGAGTCCACGCGCCGTAAGGAAAGGGAAAAAATGTAATTTATGATTTCGAGGTACATAATGTTGACTATTTAGTTTTATCTATGCATGAATATGCATATTTGCGCACTTACCCCTCTTTTTTTCTTGCACATATAAGTTGATGGGCCGCACACATAATGAAAAAATTAGGGGGAACGTTGTTTGGCACTCTGTCCTTTCTCTCAATCCCAACAGGGAAACAGTGTGATGGTACGTATGTATATTTTTAAATTATGTTTTCGTCAATAATTGGTAAAATAAATTTGTTCGTGTTTTATTTTCAGTTGGAAAAAACACCGACGATGGGTTCGATTGAGTCGTCGGACTCAATCAAACGTATGCTGGCCAGCAAATCCCTCGAGTGGAACCTCAAGGACAAAGTCTTCAACGAGCTATTTCCGGAGACGGAGCAAGAAATCAAGAAAGAAATCGAACGACGGCAGGAAGCTCTCAATAAGGAAGGGCAAAACGGAACCAAAAACCAAAACGGTACAGCGGCAAACGGAGACGACTCGCAGAATCCCGATCAGAGCCAATTCCAGATTGCGTTGAAAAACGTGTGTGTCTTGCTTTGCGTCGGCATTTTCGCGTACATAGTAAATTACGTTATCAAGTCACTCTAGCTAGCGGCCGCCGGACGCAATTGACTTTTTTCGGGGAGGGAATGACGAAATGGGGAAAAGTGTGATTGTTGTAGGGGGGGGGGGGGGGGGAGAGTGAAATGATGTGATATTAAAATACTGTCAACTTTTTTATTTTCAGCCTTCGAAATACAGTTTTTTTTTTTTTTTATGCTGTTTGTTTTATTGTGATATTTTTATCAAATCTATCTAGTGATTAATATCTTTTCAGAGTTTCAGCCCATATCTGGACATTTTACTCCTTAGTTGTTTTTATAACTGGCGATATTTTGTGGAACTTCATAATTAATATGAAATTAAAACATGGGTACTTTTTTTTATTTCACATTATTTATTGCATATTGTAATGCGTTTAAACATTCGCTGTGTCATCATTGTCAAAAATTTTATATGTCAATAATATATCTAATCTAGTCGTAAAAATCTTACCTAAAGAGATTAAACCAGCGTTCTATACGGGAAATAATATTTATCGTTCACTGTCGTAATACCAATACTAACTGTAATATTCATAGCATCTATAATAAGAGTGAAGTTCAACAGATAAACTGTAGTTATTGTAATGCGGTGAACGTAGGTATGACAACGAGAAACTTCAGTATGAGAATTAAAGAACACATTAGAACACACACATGATCACTCGTTTTCACACACAATAAACACAACAATATTACACATATCAAACACATATTACACAATAAAAAGCCTAGAAACTGTTGGAATACATAAGACAAACAAACTAAATTAAAATATCATAAATAATCAATTCAATTTTTTTAATTTATTTTTATCAAACACTGTTTATTCCACTTTTTTGTGACGGTATAACCCTACCGGTTTCAAGGCTTTCACCTCATCTTCAGGTGAGCGCAAGGATAAAAAACATAATCAATTCAATTTGTCCTCTTCTCCGCTTCTAACCCTATTCCCCCTTAGTACCATAAACAACAAATTAAAATATCATAAATAATCAATTCAATTTGTCCTCTTCTCCGCTTCTAACCCTATTCCCCCTTAGTACCATAAACAACAAATTAAAATATCATAAATAATCAATTCAATTTGTCCTCTTCTCCGCTTCTAACCCTATTCCCCCTTAGTACCATAAACAACAAATTAAAATATCATAAATAATCATTTCAATTTGTCCTCTTCTCCGCTTCTAACCCTATTCCCCCTTAGTACCATAAACAACAAATTAAAATATCATAAATAATCATTTCAATTTGTCCTCTTCTCCGCTTCTAACCCTATTCCCCCTTAGTACCATAAACAACAAATTAAAATATCATAAATAATCATTTCAATTTGTCCTCTTCTCCGCTTCTAACCCTATTCCCCCTTAGTACCATAAACAACAAATTAAAATATAAATAATCAATTCAATTTGTCCTCTTCTCCGCTTCTAACCCTATTCCCCCTTAGTACCATAAACAACAAATGTTATAGACATTTTTTCTCTTTTTTATCGTGAACAACACACATGATGTAATTAATATGTATATCAGTTCTTGACAACTCATCTGATGATGATACAGCAAGTGTTGAAACGCGTTATGATTTACAATAAATAAAAAGTAATCGTGTTTTAATTTTATATTTACTTTACTCCTTCATCGTGTGATTTCTAACAGTTGAACATTTAATTTGGAGATTTGGAATAGAGCATTTTAATAAGACGGAGAGAATAGAGTTGACTGTATGAATGTGAGATGAGGAAATAGTTATTTAAGTACATATAATAAGAGATGATAATACATAAACAATTACAGTAGAGTGCCGATCATCTGTGGTAATTGGGAGACACTCGAGCCCGGATAATTGAAAAACACAGTTAAGCCAAATTAAGTTTTTATTGAGTTAAACATTTAAAGAGTTTAAATGCTGAGTACACGAACAAGCTTTCGCAATGTTTGACAGTACAACCTCTAAACACCGGCATCATACTGCGGCAGTTCCATTGAAAAGCTTCACATCCACGTATTTTTGTGTCGGTGTGGACACGAGGAAACGCCGCCAACATACTAGCATTAGTCAATTGATATAATTTATACCATAGATTTTATAACACTTTTGATTCTTGCTTTTGAAATTTTCAAAATATGGACGTTTGTTCAAATTTAGTTTTTTTTTCTCTAGGGATTACTAAAATAAACTACAGAGGACCACGGTTAATCCAACTCACAAATAATTTAACCCAGGATAATCGGCATCTATTGTCCTTATAAATGTATATATACGAGGCATATCCAGAAAGTAAGTGTACTGAATTTTTGTAGGTTACAATTTTTTTATTTAAACAAAAAAATTACGTGGTTACCGTAGTACATATGTAAGCTATTTTTCGACTTAGTCGCCATTCCTCTCAATGCAGGTGGTGAAGCGGGGTATCAACTTTTTGATGCCTTCCTCGAAGTAGTTTCCCGCCAACCCCTCCGTCCACTTCTCCACCTCCTCCTTTACCTCCTCGTCGGTTGAAAACCTTTTTCCACCCATGTACAGCTTCAGGGAGGTAAAGAGATAGTAATCTGAAGGTGCTAGGTCAGGGGAATGCGCGGGATGGTTCAGGACATCCCATTTAAACGAGGCGAGCAGTTCCTTCGTGGCGTTGGCCGTGTGTGGTCTGGCATTGTCATGCAGCAGGCAGACTCCCTTTGTCAGCATGCCTCTCCTATTGTTCTGAATCGCCCTCCGCAATTTTTTTAGGGTCTCACAGTATCTTGCAGAATTGATGGTCTCCCCTTGAGGCATATATTCAATTCAAATTATGCCTTGACAGTCCCAAAACAATTTCGTCAATTTCGTCAGTCAATTTGAAGGTCTTCCGCTCCTCTGATCATCATGCACAGACGTACGACCGTTTTTAAACTCGCGACACCACTTGTACACACTCGTACGATTCATAGCTTTATCACCATATGCAGTTTTCACCTCATTATAAACCTCAACCGGAGGTTTTCCCTTCCAAACGAGATAACGGATGACGCCGCGTATTTCCCACTTGGCAAGAGATTGGATTGACATTTTTCACGAAACGTGTTGTCGCGTCGACACTTCTCAACGTACTGACCTCGAACCGGTCTCGTTGCGGAGGGGAAGGGTCAGGCTACACGGAAGTGTAGCCAACATGTCGAAAATAAAATCCATCCAGTCGTGAGAGCCTCAGTACACTTACGTTCTGAATACGCCTCGTATATTTATAAAGGGTGTCAACAAGAGCGCCGGATTTAGGCTTGTAGTCATGCAGATCCACATCTATCGTGAGAATTTGCTGTAAGGTGCTTCTTGAAATGTTTAATTGATGTCCCTGGGGTTTCAGTAACATTTTTTGTCACTGCGGCTATGTTTTTTCTAGTGAACGCCCGCTACAAGGATGCATGGGTGACTTATTGTCCAGAATCGAACCAGTTTCCTAAAATTTTTAATTAACCTTCGAATCGATGACTCATTTGGACCATTATTTCAAGTGAAAATTCTACGAAGTTTACGAACTATTCCAGCAAAACTTTCCCCATTTTTATAATGAGTTTTAACAATAATAACGCGTTGTTCTTTCGTGTAGCGTTCCATATTTACTAATCACAAGATTGACAGATGAAATTTTTAGGGCTGCGCCAACTTTATAAAAATCAATGGCACGAAATTTAAATCCGGCACTCTTATTGGGACACTGTATATTTGCTACATATGGATAAATAAAACAGAGATGAGATGAAAAAAATAAAAACATATGTGCAGTGATACTTTGCTTAAGGAATCTGACTTTTATTATTTTTATAGTAAAATAAATTGCCACAATATTTCCAGCTGTTTGAAAGTAAACTAATTGTACATAGGTGTGTGGATGTAAAAGAGGCTAAGAATGTGTGTCGAGATAGGAAAGTATGGCACTCTGTCCTCTCTGCTTATCCCAACAGAAAAATGGTATGCCTGTATATATGCATATCACTATTAGATGAGACACGTCAAAAGTGCTATATTGAATACAAAACAAAAAAGGTTTTTAGAACTTATAACCATAATATAATAATTAATATTAAGTACACATAGAAATTAACGTCCGAGATGAAAACATTACGAACGATCTCTCAGAGATAGGGTCAGAAGCTGTCACATTCGATAGACAAGCAATACAGAGGATATCGTTAGATGCAGCAGGAAGAGAAGGCGGTACTACCGTGACAATGTGGATAGGATTGGGCAGAGATAGAATCCTGTACATAGCGACACAGTAGATCAAATATATTACAAAATAAATATGTTGCGGTCTTTAGATTAGGTACTTCCCCACATCTGTATATGATTAGAAAAACGTATTTGTTAAGAAAACCGTAGAAAATTTACGAAGAGAAGGTGAACCATATAGTTTAACCACTTAATACTAGGGGTTTTGTTACAAAGAGGGTTTCAAAAAACATCAAGTTTTATTTTAAGTTTATACACTTTTCAATTGAAACATAACAATTTAAACATATATTAATTTAAAAAAATTTAAAATTCAATTTGGTATGGTAGATTTGAAAGCATGGTGTTAAACATAGACCTACTTAAATACGAACACAATATCGTAAATACGAAATAAGCAACACAAAACACGAACACTCACAACTGCAGGCAAATTTACAATGAACAAATAAAACGCAAACGACTGGCGAGTGTTACACATGTTAGCTAAAATTAGAACACTGCAAGTCGAGACAAGCGAGCGTGACTCGGGATAGAGGAAATTGGAACGCATTTGACGTGCGAGAGGGTCTCGTTCAAGGGCATTAAGTGGTTAACCCTTCCCTTACGGTGATAAAAATGAAACGCGTGTTCCGGTGTTGGGTAGTGAGTACGCGATAAAAAATTAGCGATTTTAAATCGGAAAAATAAGAACATTCATAGATAATCCCCTTAATTAATTATAATTGAAGTTAAAAATTATATTAATTGAGATTTATTTGCTGAAAACATTAACAAACCATCTGGCACCGCTCTCGGAACGGGCGTAGGTCTAGTCTCGTTGCCAGCTCAACAGCTACTGTGGCGCGGCAGGGTTGGTGGCTAACTCGGGCGTGGCTTACACTTGCGAGGTTGAGATAATTGCGCTCCTCGCTATTCAGTGACGTATGCAAAAGTGAGATGCGAATATAGTGTCGCGCTTCCCGCATACTTTTCACCTATCGTCAAGACCCAAGATCGAGGCACTCACAGCGTTTAAATGCGAATTTGTTTCCGATATTCACGAAATACTTACGATGTAGTCGATAAATTCTGATTATTATTATTATTTTTTAAATCAATGCGTAAATATATTATGGAAGAATACCTAAAATCGTAACCTTATATTTATAATATTTATAGAGATATTGATGGTGATTAGAAGCAACGTGTAGAAGATACCCAACACAGGGAAGGAAAGGTTAATGAAAGAAACTTTCACATCACTATGCCGTGTCCCTTGTAGGGTAGATATAGTATAAAACATCTCCAAACTTTTATATCCTATCACAAAACTTTCGCCTCCTCCACATTTATACATCTCGTAATGAATAAACTTCTATTATTTATAGTTCTCACTTAACCTTCTTTCAAAATATACTCTATTTGTTCTAACCACATTTTCCTCGGTCTATCTCTTCCACTTCTGACTTGTATATTAGTTTAGTCATTCCTTCATCAGTAATTCTCGCCACATGTCCAAACCATTTTTAAGCTCCTTTCTTCATCTTACTTAAAACATCCATTTTATCCATGTGTTCATTTCTACCGTATTGGCCCGAATATAGGGAGACCCTGATTATAAGGCGACCCCTATTTTTTAATCTGCTTTTTGAAGAAAAAAACATTTCTCTCATCATTATACGAGGCGTATCCAGAAAGTAAGTGTACTGAGGCTCTCACGACCGGATGGATTTTATTTTCGACATGTTGGCTACACTTCCGTGTAGCCTGACCCTTACCCTCCGCAACGAGACCGGTTCAAGGTCAGTACGTTGAGAAGTGTCGACGCGACAACACGTTTCGTGAAAAATGTCAACCCAATCTCCCGCCAAGTGCGAAATTTTGTAAAAAGGCAAGAGTTTTTGAGGCGCTGCAAACTCCATGGAGATGAATTTCTCCGCTCCATCATTACTGGAGATGAAACTTGGGTGCCATACTACACGCCTGAAACCAAAAGGCAGTCTCAACAGTGGCGTCACACCTCTTCACCCTCCGCCAAAAAGTTCAAAACCACAATTTTAGCCAAGAAAATCATGGCATCCGTGTTTTGGGACTGTCAAGGCATAATTTTAATTGAATATATGCCTCAAGGGGAGACCATCAACTCTGCAAGATACTGTGAGACCCTAAAAAAATTGCGGAGGGCGATTCAGAACAAGAGGAGAGGCATGCTGACAAAGGGAGTCTGCCTGCTGCGTGACAATGCCAGACCACACACGGCCAACGCCACGAAGGAACTGCTCGCCTCGTTTAAATAGGATGTCCTGAACCATCCCGCGCATTCCCCTGACCTAGCACCTTCAGATTACTCTTTACCTCCCTGAAGCTGTACATGGGTGTAAAAAGGTTTTCAACTCACGAGGAGCTAAAGGAGGAGGTGGAGAAGTGGACGGAGGGGTTGGCGGGAAACTACTTCGAGGAAGGCATCAAAAAGTTGATACCCCGCTTCACCACCTGCATTGAGAGGAATGGCGACTATGTCGAAAAATAGCTTACATATGTACTACGGTAACCACGTAATTTTTTTGTTTAAATAATAAAAATTGTAACCTACAAAAATTCAGTACACTTTCTTTCTGGATATGCCTCGTAATATTATAAAAAATAAAATGCAAAATGTTTAACGAAAAATATTTACTATAACAAATTACCCAGATAATAGTAAAGTACATGTTTGAACATGAAAAGAAGAAATAAAAAAGTCCAACTACAGTAGCTTATCAGATCAGTCAGATTCACATATGGCTATAGCATCCTCAGCATCAGTCTCGCCACGCCAACATCTAACATAATTTTCTGTGATACCAAATTGTCTGGCAGCCGCACAGTTGTTGGTTGTTTCTGCAGCAAGCACCACCATAACCTTAAAATTGGAATCGTGCTTATGCGTATTCCTTGATTCATTTGATTTTTTCAAGCTCCTCGTCTTTCAATATGGTCCATATTGAAAGACAAGGAGCTCGACATATCTCCACAGCATTAATTTTACTTTTATTCTGCTGTCAAGTTCATATTTCACTTGCACAAAAGTCAAGGTGGACATCAATACACTATTACGTAGTGTCATTTTTACTACTTTTAAAATAGCGCCGTTATTGTATTACACTGTCCTTCTTTCAATGTCCCTTTCAACTCACCCATCACACGTAAACAGATAACAGAACTCATCAATTTTTCAACATGATCATAACAGAACTCATCAATTTTTCAACATGATCATAACAGAACTCATCAATTTTTCAACATGATCATAACAGAACTCATCAATTTTTCAACATGATCATAACAGAACTCATCAATTTTTCAACATGATCATAACAGAACTCATCAATTTTTCAACATGATCATAACAGAACTCGTCAATCTCCACAGCAATCTTATTCTTAACCTTTTTTCTGCCGATTCCAAGTTTCACTTCCATACACCAAGGTGGGCCACCAACACATTATTTATGGTAATTTTACTATTGTTGATATTGCACGGTTGTTGTACGAGGGTCATCCAGAAAGTAAGATTACAACATTTATGTAGGATCGAAAAATTCTTGCATTTAATTGAAATTCACAAATCCTTGATGTGGTACAGCGGAAGACCCATGGCGATCTATAAATGTTAATCAAATGATAAAACACATTTATAGATTAATGAAAATGAAGGGGTACTGTGAAAATGTAGGGACACGTAAATTAACACATTTTTTGCTGCTCATAATTTGTAAAACACGGTAAAAACTGATTTTATAATGTGTCAATTCATTCGTTCATATGGTTCACCACATATACATTTTGATGATCCAGACACGGAAATGAATGAACACATTTGCTGCTGTTCACAAATTGTAAAACACGGTAAAAACTTATTTTATTATGTGTCAATTCATTCGTTCACATGGTTCACCACATATACGAGAGTCATCTAGAAAGTAAGGTTACAACATTTATGTAGGATCGAAAAATGCTTGTATTTAAATGAAATTTATAGGATACTTCACAACTATATTAAAATATTTTTCAACGCAATTGCCGTCGAGATCGAGACATTTCTGTAGTCGAGGCACCAGCTTTTGTATGCCAGTGTCATAGACCTCCGTCACCAGCTCTTTCATCCACTTCTTCACAGCTTCCTCGACCTCCTGATCGTTGAAAAAATGTTGGGGTGTAGTGACACACCCACGTCTCATTCCCCATCACGATAGAGTCCAGAAAAGCGTCTCTCTCTTGTGCCAAACGATCCAAAAATTCACGCTCGGCGGTCACGCGATTTTGACGGTGCTCCGGTGTGAGCATTCTGGCCACCTATCTCGCACACAACTTCGTGTAACCAAGTTTTTCCGACACAATATCACCAAGGAGACTTTGAGAAATGTCAGGAAATTCTTCGTGAAGGTCGTCACATGGCGGTCATTTCGCACTTGTTCTTCAATTTTTTGCATAAATTCGTCAGAAATCACTGCCTTGCCTCGTCGTGAGTATCAGTACGGCCTTCTCTGAACAACCTAACCCACTTCGTGACATGTTGTCGACTCATCACATCACTACCATAAACTTCCACGAGCTTCCGATGGATATTCGCGGCGTTATTGTTCTGCAAAGTCAAAAAACTGATGACCGCGCGGGTCTCGCACGGACGAGAGTTGGCGGGAGCACACGACGACCTCTCCATCGGATGAATTTACTGTGACTGAACAAAATGGCCGACAAACACGCGGGACCAAACAAACTTATCGTTAGGATCCCCTCTACACGCCAGGTGCACCAACTTTGAAATAAAAAATTTCCCCCGGCCTCTGGAGGTCTTGTAACCTTAGTTTCTGGATGACCCTCGTATATAATATTAAGTACTTCCTATACATTCTTCCCTGTCGCTAACCTTCTTTCAATTCACACATCAAACGTAAAAATACTGCCCAGATAACAGAACTTATCAACCTGCTCTAGTTTATAACATTATGTACTTTAAGAAATTAACAGATATTCGAATATTGTTTAGAGAATCACAATATAGTAGGCAAAACTGTTCAAAATTACATGGTGGTTACAGAATAAGTTAACTCACGGTAAAAAAAAAAATATTTTTACGACATGGTCAAAAGATGTCCTCACCACTGAACAGTCAAATAACATTGTTTTTTAAACCCCTATTAACAGCTTTACGTCATTCCAGGCAAAACTGTTCGAGATTACATGGTGGTTACAGAATAACTTCATTGACAGTAAAATAATTATTTTTACCAACTGTTACCTTTACGACATGGTCAAAAGATATCCTCACCACTAAACAGTCAAATAATATTGTCTTTTAAGCCCCTATTAACAACTTTACGTCATTCCAGACAAAACTTTTCGAAATTACATGGCGATTACAGAATAAGTTGACGGATGGTAAAATAAAAATTATTTTTACCGACTTACTTTTACGACATGGTCAAAAAATGTCCTCACCATTGAACAGTCAAATAATATTGTCTTTTAAACCTCTATTTACTGTTTCACGTCATTCCACTCAATTCCTCGTTGTTTGTTACTAAATTTTCTAGACTTTAAAGGGTGTCTTCTTCATGGGTTCGCCAAAAGTATAAATAAACAACTGTCTCATTTACTTCCTAAGAACCATTACAGTACGTTTTTACCAATGTAACCAAATATTACAAACTGTATTACGAAGGCTGGATAAGATCTAACATAACTGTATTTATGTAGCTTACTATCTAAAATTATGTTTTAAGTATACCCGTGTATCACTCGTACCATCGAGAGACAAGCCGACTCGTATTTGTGTTCAAGTTAAAAGAGAACGAGACATTCTCTTATATCTCTTCTATCTATCTCTTTATTTTGTTTTGTTTATCTCTTCAGTTTACTTGCAAACAATATCAAATAACAATGTACATACTTGAGAAAAAAATCTTGAGAGTTGACTTTGAAACTTTATATGTTTGTTTATTTAATGTTTATACAGGTTTAATCAAGTCACATCAAACAATATACAGGTTTAATCAAGTCACATCAAACAATATACAGGTTTAATCAAGTCACATCAAACAATATACAGTGGTACCTCGGGTTATGAACGCCTCTAGTCACGAACAAATCGGCTTACGAACACAATTTCCGAACAAATTTTGACTCGACCTGTGTACAATATCTCGGCTCACGAATTAGTTGTAATGGTGCATTACGCAATTACGCATTAGTTGTTCTCAGGTGCGCGCGTTGTGAACATTGTTTGTCGTTGCGTTCGTTATTCTTGACACAATTTTATTTAGCTTTTTATATATATATAATATACAGTATATATAAAATATATTTTGCATTAAATTAACCCTTATTATGGCTCCCAAGAAAAAATGTTTCGGTTTGTGAAAATTTCGGCTCGTGAACGGAATCAAAGAACGAATTAAATTTGTAACCCGAGGTACCACTGTAAAATCAAATAGATAAAAGTCTAAATACAATAAAACTAGGAACAACTCATGCTTCTCTGTGAAGTAACTCAGTTATACCTACAAAGTTTATTAAGGAGTTTAATCCTCAATTTATCTACTGATATATAGAAGAGAAGATCATTCTAAAGTAGAACCAAGTGAACTGCAAAAGATGATGTAAAGAATGATGTACGTGGTATACAAATGATACTGTCACCTCAAGATCAGAATGGCAATCCATCTTTTCCTTTACCTTATCCCATCCATTTGGGTTCGGCTGCTTGAACATTTTTCCTCCGTCTCTCTCAATCTCGCTAATTACTCGAGGATAGTCCGAGTCTCATCATGTCCTCCACTTTCTTATAAAGACTCTTCGTGGGTCTCCTTCTGCGTCTATTTGGAAGTTCCCAATTCGTGACTGTCTTTTACATAAACCCTTCATGTCACTGTTGCACTTGCTCATACCAGCGTAATTGTGCTTCCCAGGCTTTATCTATCCCACTTATTCATTAATTATGATCTTATCCAATCTAGTGATGCCTAGTGACCACCGTAGCATGCCCATCTCCGTGACACGAAGCAGTTGTTCCTACTTTATCTTTCGAGGCCAACACTCAGCTCCATGTTTTATAGCGGGCCTGATCACTGTCTTGTAGATCTTGCTCTTGAGTTTTATCGGTAGCCTTCAGTCACACATAACCCCCGTCAGTTCTCTCCATTTGTTCCAGCCAAGTTTTATTATATTTTCTACATCCTGGAGCACCTCCCCATATGTTGTAAGGATTGAGTCAAGATATTTGAACGAATTTGTTCTTAGTAGGTTTTCAGATTGGAGTCTGGTCATTCCAATATCCGTATCTGGTGTGCCTAGCATGTGTTCAGTCATGGCTCTGTTTATTTTTAATCTATTTTCTTCCAACAGTTATATATATATTTTTGAGTACCGTTTAGCATCTTACGAACTGGGCAGTGGAGATCCCTGTGTGTTCACTAGTGCACACTGGAAGCTGGTTTTCCCGTGTGCATAAAATAACATCGATACATTTTAACGACATTAAGTGATTGAAATACCTTTGATGACGCTTATTATTTTAAACTAACTCTCAAAAAGTCAATCTTGAAACATGCAGTGTTTTAAACAAACTTTTGATTATGTTTGCAAATAAACAATAATACAGTCATCCCTCCATTTACACAAATCCATTTTAATATTTAATTCTGTTTTAAATATTAAATGTTAAAAAGTTATTCTAGAGTAATGGAAAAGAACAGCAAAGTAGCAGACTCTAGAAAGATTCTTCATACCAACAACATTGGTAATTAAAACAGCTACAATTGTAATATCTACAACATTGACAATGGAAAGTGCATCCAGTGTGAAATTCATTTGGAATAAGTACAGAAATTCTAAATTCTGTAAAAAAAATTTTGTATAAATAAATCACTTATTAAAATGTGTGATTTATTCGTTATTAGTAGCCACTTATATACAATAGATTTATTATAAACAAATATATAAAAGGTTTGTTTAACAAAAGAAGAATGCAATATCTGAAAGATCATATTTTATATAGCATTCATTGTCTGTTACCCGCGTAAATGAAGAGATCACTGTATTTATAGCATAAAGTATTCAATATGGTTTGTCTCTATATAGAAACTATTTTAGAATGATTTCGATTCCATGATTGGATATTTCATTTCCAATTGTAAATTTTCTCATTTGTTACAGTAATGTTAATTAAGATAATGCAAGCTTCGAAAATGTTATATGTTTCGCGAAAATTTCTAATATACAAAAATTCTTTATTTTTTTTCAAATCTTTACGTAATTCTTTGCGAGATAAACGGTCTATATGACTTGACAATCGTAAAATTTGCATATAAACATACATAAACAATCCAACAAGTTCAAACTGCAGCTGATGGTGTGATTATTATTATATTGTTTTTATTACCACTTATTCAAATCGGATTGTAACGAATTTCCAGAATGGAATAACGTGTCAAGAGGGGGATACTTGTACTTGTATTCAGTGCTCATAAAATATAACGTTGTTTCGTAACAACACTTGTTACGTCAAAATCTCTCCATTTGAGGCTATTTCGTAAGCGTAAGCATGATTTATTAAAAATATACAATAACAAAATCAATATCCGTGTGCTCTTTTCGACACGGGTCACTGGCAAACATCCCGTTTTAATACGACATGTATAATTAAATATTAATATGTTTTAAATTGAAAAGTTTTGTATTATGGGATTGATTATGATTGTTAAATTATTTTTATATGAAGTTGGCCAATTGCCTTAAAAATGTTTAAACGTAAGTCTAAATTGAATTTAACGAGAGTTGATTAAACTTTAAAAAATCCTTTGATAATAAAATATATGTAATGAAAAGAAATTATGTTGCATTTGAATAAATCGGTCGGGCGTTGTAAAAAAAAATTAACCAGAGAATTAAAAATTAATTTATAATAAGTTTTGATCTTCCTTATGTAATCAACCTAGAAAGAGAATAAGCAATATTGTATTATAGTATTGGATTACAATTTCGTTGCATATAGTACGTGTTTAGTTTACTGCTATGTGACAATTTGAAAAAAAAACTGCTAGAACGATTTTAGAATACTCTTGTTCATTTTGATAATTACGTCAGTGTTTCATTTCTTGTATTGTATCACATGTTTGTTGTATACATAAGTTGACTAGATTTTGTAAATGCTAAACCAGGATCGCTTCTTTTCAAATTATTTATTTCACGTAGTAGAATCATGGGTTCGCTACGAACAACATATTTAGACGCTCGAAAAATATCAGTAGAAACACTTCAAGCAAATAATGAAGATGCAATGGTATCAAATGATGCAGTTTCGAGAATAGCAAACTGCTGTAGCATCTGGTGTTGCATGCACACCTGCGTTGCCTGGACACATAGAGCTCGCATGCCTAAGTATAGACTCCCGAGAAATATCCTGTTTCGTGAGCTAATGGAAGGCAGAAGAAAGCACTGTGAACAGTGCAACAGATATAAGAATGTGCAGCATGAGTTGCTTAAAAACATTAAAGCTCAGCACAATTGGGAGTAAATAGTGACAGATAGATCTAAATAGTGTTGGTAACTGTTGCTAGTTATCAGGGACCCAATAGAGAAAGAAGACGCAAATAAGCTACTGCAAGTTCTGAAGCTCCTTGCCCTTTATGCAACAGGATAAGCATATCACTAATTGACATATAGTCATCTCTGATGGCACCAACCACAAGTTCCCTGATCACCCACTTTGTATTGTCTTTTCTATTATACTCGTCATGAGTCTTCTTCTTCAACTTTCCATAGACTTAAGAGTCTGTTACTACAAGATTGTCCTCTTGTGATGCTGAGCTCCAGCTATCTCTCCATCGTTTCGGTGGTCTCCCTGGTGGATGCCGTCCATCCGGCACCCCATATAGAGCTATATATGGAATTCATTCTCTGCTCATGTTGGTATCAGTATCATCGACGCTATCGTCCCCATCTGACCACATCTTGGACCTCACAGACCTCTCGGATTGTTGTGTTACTTACGCGATCACGCAAAGCCTTCCCAGCAATAGCACGTAGAGCTCTCATTTCCATTGTTCTTAGCATACTTTTGGTCCTCGTCATGAGTAATGAACAATAATTCAGTATACAGTCAAATCGACAAATAATAAATAAAAAATTCAATTTAGAAGTTCAATAATTGCATCCAAAAATTCCGTTTAAAATTCTGTAATTGTGTGCAAAAATCACATTTACGTGGATACTTATCAGATTTGCAATATTTTTCTATAAAAAATATTATATGACCACGATAAAAAACGAATTCAACTAACCGTGTACCGTTACAGATAATGTAGGATATTACAGTGAACTGCAGAATAGCGAGAAGGGAGAGATGGTCTGGGTGACCTATTGTTTTGTCTATGCATTTTTGTCTGTGTCTAAGGACAGAGCACCAGACTTTCCTATCTCACTACTCATCCTTCGCTGCTTCCACATCGATACACCTTCTCATAAAACTTCTACGATATCTTTGACTTTCTACATGTCCTTCTTCCAGAATATCATTCATTTGATTCAACCATACTTTCCTTAGTTTTCTTCTCACACGCCTTTCATTCAGATTTGCATTATATATCAGTTTTGTTAATCTTTCTTTATTAATTCGTTCCACAAGCCCAAACCATCTCACTGTGCCCTTTTTCATCTTACTTGACACATCAGTCTTAATTTCACATTCATCCCTTATCACTTAATTCTGTATTCTGTCATACATAGTCGATTCATGTATTCTTCTTAAAGCACGCATTTTTACAGCATTTATTCAGTTCCTATCAGTATGTTTTCATGTCCACGTTTCACTCCCATACAAAAAATTTGAGACAGTGACACAAAAGGGACACCGGGATAAATGATTCAAAACTGAGACATCTGGTCACCTTATGTGTACAGTATAAGCTGGTAGACTTATTGCCATGTTGCAATCTCTTCCAACCAACCAGAAAGATGCTAAAGAGGCATTAAGTGAAAATTAGCCTGGAATTAGAAAAAATCTGGATTCCAACAGGTATCGAACCCGCAAGCGCCGGGCTGGAGGGCAGATGTTTTATTAGGCCACGGAGTTCGTAAAATTTATTGATTTTAAAGGGTTCTCAAGTGAAAACTAAACTGAGATATGTTTTTTTTGGGTTTTATCAAGAAATGAACTCTTGGGTTGAAAGTCAAGCATTTTACCAGTTAAGAAATTATGTTACTGAAAATATCTTAAAAATACTAACTTCCTGGACTCAAAGGATCTCTGGTTTAAATCTTGTAATTAACTTTTTACCCTTAAATTACTACCTACAATATTTAAAAATGAAAACATTATTTTACATCTTAGTTTTATCAATTATGTATTTTAAAAAAGTAAATTTGCTATCAAGTTGTAGCGTTAATTTATCAGCTTAATTCAAATCATACATCTGGGTCAAATTGTTTAGGTAGCGATATGCTGTAATGGAGCATTAGTTCTTATTTAATTTAGGTTGATTTTGTGATACAGGTCTTGTAGTCAATGTCGAGGTAAAATTTTATTAAAAGTAAGATACATATATTTTTTGGTAAGAGAAATTATTTATTAATAATGCAAACTTTAGGTTTGCACAAAATTTAGTAAAATTTTTCATCTTCATAGACAAATAAATGTCACAGATTATTTGTACAACTTTTGACTATGAGAATTAATGATGCAAGATTAAAAAAATGCTATTGGATAACTTATTAACAATATAAAACATTTAATAGTTTGAATTGTTTAATAATTATTTTTTGGTTCTGTTTTTATCCAAATTAATTTCTATCAAGGAATGTTTTTAATTTCGTCTGGTTATTTTTAAATTTAGTTTGAGGATTATTTAATTGTAGATTTGTAATAAAAGTAAATGAAGAAGTCTTCAATTTTACTAACCTAAATGTGCATATTTTATCAGTCACTTTCATAAAAATATACTTGTATATTTTTTATCTTTACGTTTTTTATTACTATTATTAAACCGTTTTATGCCAGTCAAGCTGGCAGATTTATTGCTTGGAATCAATTTCTTCCAATCAACCAGCTCTCGTTTTATAATTATTAATTGGTATCCATGATTGTGTCTTAAAACTTGTATGATAACAATATTTGAAAAAAGTAAGTAACAAAAAATAGAATATAAATTCCTAGGAAAATAGGGATGGGAATTTCAACGGAGCTAGGGACAAGAAATATTTTGAGATAAATAATGCTTCGTGAGTATCAATATTCATAACTTTCAATAAGGATGAAGCATATTGTCAAAATAATTATTAAAAGGTTATAGTATTTTATTAACGACCTCCTTGTTGATAAAACAGCTGTCTTCTAACTCGGAGTTCGATTCCCGTTAGAACCCAAATTACTTTAAAAAAGTTTCTAGTCTAGTTTTCACTAAAGACATCTTTACCATCTGGTTGATTGGAAGATATTACCATATTTCAATTAACCTGCCAGGCCATACCGTATATAAGAAAAATATTAAACATTACATACAATACAATAATATTAATTTTTTTAAATTTATTATTAATAGACCTAAATTTTGTATAATTAATCTGATTTCGACATAATGTGATTGATTCTGTTCAAGTCAGGACTGCTATGTATATTGTAATAGACAATTTTTTTACATGAAAAAATCATGTCAAATTAGCAGATATCAAATTTTACCATGTGCAGATGGAATCAAAATAGCTTTCATATCAAATACACATTTTGATTGCTATCTAAATATTTGATTCCTGTAAATGGTTTTTCATTAATCTATGATCTAGGTTTATTTTATTATGTATACATATATATTTATTTTTGTCTCATCTTTCCGTGTCTAAATAATCCAACATTCCTTCATTGGATTTTTCTACTGAAAATACTTTGTAAATTGTATCGTGAATAAAGAAATTATTAACACTGTTCTTTTTAATTTTTTTAGTGCAATTGTGTGTGTTGTGCTACTGTGTTCTTAAGTGAAAGTATTAAAAGAAAAAATAAAGGATCTGTTGGTAACATTTGTTATTCCAAAAATGATAAAATATTTTAAGGAGTCGTAACTTGAACATCAGTTCAACCCAGGACGCCTAGATATAATGGAATAAATTTTATTTAAGAAAAGAAAGTTGACACCAAACCAAAGTTCTTACATAAAAAATATAATTAATTCAGGGTATCATGCAAAAAAGTGTAATTTTCAAGTACAATGGTTTTGTTACATTTATTATTTTTCTGATATACACGACCTCCGTGGTCTAATTAGAAAAACTTCTGTCTTTTGACCGGTTGCGGGTTTGATTCCTGTAGGTACCCAATTTTTTCATTGAGGGTCCCAGCCTGGATTTTATTTGTGGTCTATTTAAAATGCTTCTGGTTGGTTGAAAGAGATTGCCATACAGAAATACGCCTGCTAGATGTTATTGTATTTCACAAAAGTGTAGTACAGTGCAGTATGAAATTTTAACCTTTTTTTTAATATTTCTGAAAATTGAACCTTATATTTGTAATTTTTTTTCAGTTTTAAGTAATAGGGAATATTTTTATATCAAATTAATGGCCATCATTGACATTGTTTACAGAAATGTTTTTAAAAAGAATACATATACTATAAATATAAAAAATAATGTGGTAGGTACCATAAAAATCTACATTCCCTTGACTATGAATTCTAAATTCAAAATGTTTATGGTACAGTAAATAGTCTATGAAAATTAAAAGGCGGTTTATTGAAAAAGTTTCCTTAACTTTTGTGTCGAAATAAAAATATGCCGAAAGTAACTAATAGATCTAAAAAGTCAAAAAAATCTCTCGATGTAAGTTTATCTCAAAATTCCGAATCAGCTACCACTCCAATGGGCAAGATGATGAAGAAAAAAAATATTAAAAATAAATTGATTTTGGAAAAAGAAGATGGCCGTGGTGATTATGTTATGAAAAATTTAATTGAAAATGAAATAATCGATAATGAAAGTGAAGGAATTGATACTAATAACGATGGAATGGAAACGAAAATAAACCAATTTATGAAGACAATGCAGCAGTATGGAGAATCGAGCGGAAACAAGAAAAATACATTAAATAGTCTGTATTTGAAAATGCAGTCTTGTAAGAAGGAAATGTTCAAAGCTGTGGAAGTGCAAATGGCTGAAAGGTATTGTTTTTAGTTATATACATACGCCATTTCCTTGTTGGGGTATGCAGAGAGGACCGATTATGACATTCATAATTTCTCTCTTCAATATTCATACACCTTTTAATTAAAACTTCTAATTTTTCTTACTTCCTTACTCCTACTTTTCTTCAAATACAGTAGAGTGCCAATTATTCAGGGCTCAATTATCCATAAGTTGAATTGACCGTGGTCCTTTGTAATAGAAGGGAAAAAATGCAGATTGAAAGAAAATACAGCGTTTAAAATAAAGAATGAAAGATTTATAAAAGTAATCTTTACAAGTAGTATAGAAGGTTTGAGAGAAGTTTAGAAAGATCTAGAAAAAAAGAAAGAAGGATAAAAGTCTTTATAATATGCACGATGAGGTGTAAGAACATGGTAGATGTATGATGGAATGTAATGAAGTGGAGATCTGTTCTCTCTGCCTGTCCCAATAGACATGGTGTGATGATGATGATAACACACTTCCTTCACCCCTCCACATCTATACATCTTTTCATACAGTTTCTTCTCTTTCTCTTAGTGCTTATATTTTCTTCTTTCAAAATTTTGTTCACTCGGTCATTCTCTATTACGACTTGCACTCACGGTCGTGTTTAGTCAGTCTTTCATAGCCCATTAGTTGAAAACGTTAATCTTTAATTCACCCAGTAACCAAATCAAGAAAGCACTGACAACAAATGTGACACTCAGGCGCTGTTCTTCTTTATTAGAATTTTTAAAGTAAATTCTAATTTATTCGACCTTTTTCCTTTATTGAATCTTTTTCATTTTGTGGTGTCATGTTCATAAAGTAAAAAAAACAATAATGTTTATTTTGTATTCGTCACTCTTTTATTTGAGTTCACTACAGGTTTCAGAAATACCTTCGTCTTCCTCGTCAGGTGAAGTTGAACTTAATTATGTCTAAAATATATTTTTTCTAATTGTAATAGGTACAGGAGAGGGGGAGGGGAGTAATGGCTAATAAGGGTAGGGGAGTAGGTAGGTGTCAAAAGAATGACTTTTGGACAGGAAATATATTTAGCAGAGGACTATTATTGGAATGAACTTTGTTGTTTATAATGTTGAGACTTAAGTGAGGTGCATGGCCGTGCGGTAACGCACTGTGCCTCTGTGCGGAAGGTCGTCAGTTTGAATCCCGCGCTTTGCTACTCCCCTCAAATGACACAGGAAATTTTTCCGCCTTCGGTCATAGCTATTCTTTAGAATAAAAATATTTATCACCAAAAAAGTGTGTTAAATTCAGTCTCAACATTACAAACAACCAAGTTAATTTCAATGATAGTGCTCTGCTAAATATGTTTCCTGTTGAAAAACCATCCTTATGACGCCTACCTACTCCCTTGCCCTTATTAGTTACATTTCCCCTCCCCCTCTCCTTTACTTATTACAATTATACTTCGGAAATTCTAGGATGAGTCCTGTGACAGTTCACAAATTTGCCCCAACACAACCTTGTAACGACATTCAGTAATTTTAATGATTTTATTTTAACTTTAATATAAGTCTCGATTCTAATAAATAACAAGTTATTTAGGTAAATACATTACAAAAAACTAACAATAATGACAAATTAATAGATCTTGTTACAAATTAGCAAAAATGTGGCAGTTTGTTAAAATCAAATAATATTTGGTGACGTTTGTCAAAAGTCACTAAGTGCGCATTGGCTAGGGATGGGGTATTCGATAATTGGATTTTCGATTTTTTTATACCTGAAATGAAATGTTCGTAATTAGTATTAATTCATCGTGTGTATTGGCCTATTTAAAGATAGATATAAGTCATACAATACATTAGAAATCAGTATAATGAAAATTAGGAATTAAAACGTCAGTTTAGAGAAAAACAATTTTTCGATTTATAAAAAAACTATTCGATTTGTAAAAAAAAAACGATTTTACCCCATCCCTTAGAGACATGACGTTTAAAACGCCACAGGACCCATCCTAGAATTTTTGAAGTATAGAAAAAAATGTGTTTTAGATATAATTTAGTATAACTTCACCTTACGAGGAAGACGGAGGTCTTTGAAACTGGTACTTAACTCAAATAAAACAGTAGTGAATAAAAAATAAGGGTTTTATTTATTTTATTAAAAATTTACGAGTTTTAGATTTTTGGCTATTCCTTAAGCTGTGCACAATATTTCATCTATGGTCTATTTTTTTATTGGTTCTAGTTGATAACAGTGTATTTTCTTATTGCAACACTTAAACAGGATGGCGCAGAGGAAACGCATGTTTTTCATTTAAGCATAACATTGTTTATTTTCAAGATAATTTTTTGATTAATACAGGTAAATGAAGTATTAATATTGCACCTTTAAATTAATTGTGAAAAATAATGTCGCATGCAGACAAGTCTGGACAGCGTGGAGGCTAAGAAACATGGCCGAAATGGGAGATCATATGTTGAGGAAACTCAAACACATTCCATTAATGTTCTCGCCGTGTGTGCTGTGGCACCGTCTTGTTGAAACCACAGTTCTCTCGTGTTTATTTGTCGCCGTTGAAGTTGTGGTAACAGAAAATTTTGTAACATGTCAACATAACGTGCCGAAGTCACTGTTACTGCTCTTTCCTCCTCCAAAAAAATAAGGACCAACGATCCCTAATTTGGAAATTCCGCACCACACTGTAACTCTTGCACTATGAAGAGGTCTTTGGTGCAGCTCTCGTGGATTCTCTGTCGCCCAGTACCTACAGTTCTGCTTATTGACATATCCATCTAGATGAAAATATGATTCGTCACTCATCATTATCACGGCATCAGGGTCATCAGCAAAAATGGCACGCAATCTTCCACAAAACTCTCTGCGCTGTGCAAAATCTGTTTCGGTCAGGTGTTTGTTGCACAATCATTATTTTATAGGTATGGAATGTCAAGTGGAACGCTGAGGACTAGCAAGAACTGCCACTCTCACTGTTTCAACATTTTCTGGTGTCCGAATAGAAAGGGGAAAGCCAGGTGGTTTCCTCTTCATGATCGATCCGGTAATTCAAAATGCTTTAACCCATCGGAGTATCGTGTTTCGATTTGGAATTGCCTCTCTACGCCCAACGTTGAACTGTCGACGGAAAAGACGTTGCACAGTAACTACAGAATCACTGTTTCTAAAAAACTTCTCGACTGCAAAGACACGATGCTCCAAGGTCCACGGTGCCATGGCTACTGAAAATGCATTACCTGAACTGTCTATGAGCGGAGCGACGAGGTCATCACCCCTCTCTTTGCTAAATACTAGCCATTCAAAAAACATATGTTTCCTCTGCGCCACCCTGTATTATTGTTGCATAATATTAAATTAATTAATCTTTGTTTTCTCGAGTAATATTTCAATCAAATCAATTTTTTACTATTGTGTAGGGTTCCACCAAGAAATATCAATTGATGTGTATAATAAAACATATTCCAGGAGTAAACTGCAAGAGAAATTTTACAACAGCGTGAGCATCTTGCTGAAAGAGCTGGAGAACTTCCGAGGGGCGGCGCAGGCTCAGAACCTGCAGGCACTCCGCTTCCTCGAGGCGTGGAGCGGCAACGAGAAGGCTGCACAGCAAGTGCTACATCAGAAGACTGCCGCCTTGGTTAAACTTATAAATGTATTTGATGCCGAGTAAGATTATTAATTTATCGCTTTTTAAATCGTCAATGTAATAATGTAAACAGATTTTACCAGTAAATATTATTTCTTAATAATTTAGGTATCTTTCCAAACATCACAGGCAGCATTTTTAATGAGTATACTTGGATATCACTCCTTAAGAGTTAGAAGATATATTATCTTTAAGAGTTATAAGAAATATAAATTTTTATCTGTATCTTCTTCTTCTTCCTTGTGTCATGTCAGGTCCCCCCAACGCTGACTACCTCACCTGAGAGTTTTCTCTCCATAGTGATTCCCTGGGGAGGGATATCCAGAGTGGTTTCCCCTTGCCTTCTCTGGAGGATTTTCTGTTGGGGTTACCTTCCCTTAGCTGGGTGGATCCAGTTTTATGGCGCTGGAAACTCGCCATTCGTCCACTCTCTATCTGCTATGACATTGTTGGAAATACCAGTGGTCACGTTGCCCGGGGTTCGTGTGGCCTGAGATACCAGTCGTGGACGCTAGAGCGTTGGACTTGGCAGTAGTTTTACTGGTGACATTGCAACGTGGCGCATTATGACATTTTCTAGAAGTATACTTTCCAGCCAAACATACTCCATCGTAGCCCTACTACCCATTAGAACCCCTTTATCTGTATAACACATGTTTATACAGATACAAATTGCTAACAATAAATATAGCAAATCCTTCGTTGATTTACAAATTTTTATTTAATGTACTGGACAATTATTTACACCATGAATAAAGATCGTTTTCGGTGCCACACTCATGAACTTAGCTATTGAGAGCATCACCACTTGTACATGGAATGACCTTGTTGAATGAATTTTCCATTATCGATATCTTCCATATATCGGTAGATAAATTGAGGATTGAACTCCTTAACAAAATGTTTAGGTATAACTGAGTCACCTAATAGGGAAGCACGAGTAACATTGTTGCTGTTGCTGTTGTCATATGTTATATTTCAATATTTAATTTTTATTTGATGTAATTGAGTTAAATCTATATAAAACCAAGTATCTTCTTCTTCTCCCTGGCTCCATCCCAACTCACTGTCTGCGAAGACTGTTGGGGTCAGCTCTCCTCGTCCTCAGGTTGTATGCTCTTCTGTCCCGGACCAAGTCCCCCAGGCCGTACCTCTGCATCAGGTTATCTTTTTGCACCACCCATGAATTCTTTGGTCTTCCTCTGGTTGTTATTCGAGGAAGATCCATGGAGATTGCCTGGTTCATAATGTGATCGGGTGCTCTGTGTCCAACGTGCCCATACCATCTCAATCGCCTCTTCTCCATCTTACGTTGATGTCTGTAACACCTAGGCTTCCACGAATGCGTAAGCTTTTTATTTTGTCTCTTAGGGACACACCAGCTGACCATCTTAGCATGCGCATTTCAGCAGTTTCTATATCAAACGAAGTATAAATATTCGTAAATAATTAAATTAGTCTGGTGAATAGTGAACTTGTTATCCATTATTGGCATCCCAGTTTAAAAACGTACTTTCAGATTTAAAAAACATACCTGCATCTGAATTTATGAGCTGCCTTTAATAAATTCAAAAGCTAACTGTAATTGTAATTGAGGTGATATTTTATTACAAAAGAACATTATATCAATTATTTATTGTTCAGCCTTTTCTCAAAGGTGTAACTTGTATTCATTTACATTTCAGCTGTAAGGCTGTTAACTCGAAACACGAGGCCAAGAACCGAGAGCTGATGGCACATCTGATAGAAGAGTTGAAGGTAGCCAAGGAGAAGTACGTGAAGCTGCGCAAGAAGGGACGCGTGGAGAACCTCGTCAAGACACTCATCCTCATGGAGAAGATGTTCTGAACACTTCTTTTATTACTTATCTCTGTATCATGTGCTCTTATTAATTTGCTATTTCTTAGAATTACACAATGTCATTTAGTTTTTAGATATATACAGGTATCTCTTGTTGTATGTAATTAGGGATGAATGTGAACTTAAGGCGTTGAGTAAGATGAAGAAGAGCTCTCTGAGACGGTTTGGGCATGTGGAACGAATGAATGAAGAAAGACTAACAAAACATCTAGATATATAGTGCAAATGTGAGTGGAAGGTGTGTGAGAGGAAGACCAAGGAAAGTATGGTTGGATCAACTGAATAATATTCTGAAAGAAAGAAATGTAGAGTTAGAGAAATCATAGAAGTTGTTTGAGGTGTGATGAGATAGGAAAGTCTGGCGCTGCATTCAAAGATGCACGGTACATTTGTAGAATGTGTGAATGAAGAAAGTCTGGCGCTACATTCAAAGATGCACGGTACATTTGTAGAATGTGTGAATGAAGAAAGTCTGGCGCTACATTCAAAGATGCACGGTACATTTGTAGAATGTGTGAATGAAGAAAGTCTGGCGCTACATTCAAAGATGCACGGTACATTTGTAGAATGTGTGAATGAAGAAAGTCTGGCGCTACATTCAAAGATGCACGGTACATTTGTAGAATGTGTGAATGAAGAAAGACTAACAAAATAAATATATGATGCGAATGTGAGTGGAAGTTGTTGTAGAAGAAGACCAAGGAAAGTATGGTTGGATGCTATTTTTAAAGAAGAAATTGTAGTTGTATGAAAAGGTGTATGGATGTAAAAGAGATGTGTGTCGATATAGGAAAGTCTGGCGATAGGGAAATGGCGCAATGATATGTATGTTTACCAGAAATTGTTAAAGACAGCAGAATTCTGTAAATCTCTAAGTTCGAAGTCTCGTAATTCATTTTTCAATATTATAAAATGCCTCTTTCAGAATTTGATCCTACCTTTTTTATTTCAAGCAGAACTTGCTAAGTCACTGTCTGCTTCAATCAAATTATAACCTCGCTTATAAAATCTTTAACCACCGACCAACCAACAATAAACTGAGAAAAGTTGTAAAACTGGAAAATGACAAAGCGTAAAATTCAAGAAGAATCCAACCCACAACTTTTTGATTTTCGATTTAACAAAATTATTGAAAAAACATCCCTCGAACATCTTCAATAAATTAAAACATGTTTTTCGTGATAATAGTACATATTTATACAAAAATTCATTTCATACAAACCCATAAAATAAGCAATTATGTTTCCTCAAATACCTCAAATATCTTTTCATTTTATTTTAGTATTCTCCTAAAATAATTTTGGTTTTGATTTAAAAATAAAAGTGTTAAGAATTATACAATTCAGAAATCAACTACTTTTATATAAAGAACATTTTAGCAGCTTTATTACCATGTGGTAAACTCTTCCGACCAACTTACAACTCATTTAAACAAGAGTCAAGTTTAATTAAACCAGACTGGATTTTTTTCGATTGGATACTTCCTCTTTCTGTGTATGTTCAAAAAAACAAAATTGATAATGTAACTATATTCTCACATAGAATACTTTTTTTAATTACGTATGGTAAAATCTGGTAGATATATTGCTCTCTGGTTATACTGTCTAAGAAGGTACATTGTACGAGGGTCATCCAGAAAGTAAGGTTACAGCATTTATGTAGGATCGAAAAATGCATGTATTTAATTGAAATTCGCAGGATACTTCACAAATATATTAAACTATTTTTCAACATAATCGCCGTCGAGATCGAGACATTTATGTAGTCAGGGCACCAGCTTTTGTATGCCAGTGTCAAAGACCTCCGCCGCCAGTTCTTGCAGCCACTTCTTCACAGCTTCCTCGACCTCCTGATCGTTGGAAAATTGTTGGAGTGTAGTGACACACCCACGTCTCATCCCCCGTCACGATAGAGTCCAGAAAAGCTTCTCCCTTCTGTGCAAAATGATCCAAAAATTCACACGCGGCGGTCACGCGATTTTGACAGTGCTCCGGTGTGAGAATTCTGGGCACCCACCTCGCACACAACTTCTTGTAACCAAGTTTTTCCGACATAATATTATCAAGGAGACTTCGAGAAATGTCAGAAAATTCTTCGTGAAGGTCGTCAAGCGTCACACGGTGGTCATTTTGCACTTGTTCTTCAATTTTTTGCATAAATTCGTCAGAAATCACTGCCTTGCCTCGTCGTGAGTATCAGTACGGCCTTCTCTGAACAAACTAACCCACTTCGTGACATGTTGTCGACTCATCACATCACTAACATAAACTTCCACGAGCTTCCGATGGATATTCGCGGCGGTATTGTTCTGCAAAGTCAAACAATGAATAACCGTGCGGGTGTCGCACGGACGAGAGGTGACGGGAGCCCGCGACGACTTCTCCATCGGAAGAGTTTACTGTGACTGAACAAAATGGCCGACAAACACGCGGGACCAAACAAACTGACCGTTAGGATCCTCCCTACACGCCAGGTGCGCCAACTTTGAAACAAAAAAATTTCCCCGGTCTCACGAGCCCTTATAATCTTAGTTTCTGGATGACCCTTGTACATAGGTAAATAAATAACACTTCAGGCATAAATTTTATTAAATATATTTTTTCCAGAATATAATAAATATGATAATTTCAGGGAAACTTATCTTTATATTTTATAATACTTAAAATTAGAAATCTTTAAAATAAATAAAAGTTTGAAATTTTTCTTATTTATTTACAATTTTTAAATTATCTTTTTTGATTTATCTCAAACTAAATTATATATAAAATATTTTTTTTAGTACCTCACTTGTTATTTGTACTTTCGTTATTTCTTTCTGATGTTTATTACATCTTTTTTATTGTTTCGAATGATTTAGATATTTTACGATTCTTCAACATATATTTTATTCTTTCGAAAATATTTGAATGTTTTCGGGTACAGTGGAACCTCGGTTTTCGAACTTAATCCGTTCCAGAAAGCTTTTCGAGAACCGAATTATTTTTTTCTTTCATAAGGAGTCATGTGAATTGGATTCATCTATTCCAGAGCCTCAAAAATACACAACACAATAAATAGATCAAATAAATGAACATTTAACTCCAATTTACCTGTACTGAGAAGAGCTGATGGTGTAAGTGGAAGATGGTAAGTGAGGCAGATGGAAAAGAGGAGAAATGTGTTTGTTTGTTAATGTCCGATGAAAAGGAACCGTGTGCTCATTTAAAGTCACGAACCGGGACGGAGCCATGCGCTCACGTTACGATTGAGATCCACTCATACCCACTTAACAAGCCCTGAAAATGAAAACTGCAAAGTTTTCGAAACATCTGCATCTCATAAGCCAAACCGCATTGTAAAACACCCCGAAAAACTTCATTCAACTGACACAAAGAACCACGAATGTTAAAAAACATACGTGGGTCGTCCAGAAAGTAAAGAACGTTTTGACATAACTAAATAAAAACTGAAGATATCAACACGAAACTTTATTTACAAAGTCACAGTACCTTACTCTATTTATCAATGTAGTCGCCATAGCTATCAAGGCACTTATTGTAACGTGGAATCAATTTTTAAATTCTGATGTTATACTCTTCTACCGCCAAAGATTTGAGCCAGGATGTCACTTCTTGTTTGAGGTCTTCATTGTTTGCAAACTGTCTTCCACCCAAAAATAAGTAAAAATCCCTCAGTGCCAAGTCAGGGTTGTAAGGAGGATGTCCAAAAATTTCCCACTTAAGATGTTGAAGTTCTCACTGTGTTCGTGCTGATGTATGAGGCCGCGCATTGTCATGAATTAAAACTACCTTTCCCGACAACATTCCACGTCTCTTGTTTTGGATGGCGCGTCTAAGTCGTTGAAGAGTTTCACAATAGGCCTCTGAGTTTATTGTGTGTCCTCTTGGCATAAACTCCACGTGGATCAAACCCTTTCGGTCCCAAAAAAACTGTTGCTATCACTTTTCTGGTGTTGAGATTCAGTTTTTCTTTTCCGAGCACACATTTTTTTGTAGCCAAGGTGCTCTGTCACTATTTCATGTAGGAGCGATCGTGAAATTTGTGGGAAAGATTCATGTACTGCGCTTAAAGTTGCCTATAAATTTCGATAGACTGAACATTTTGTGCATTCAGAAAACGAATGACACTACGCACTTCACATTTGGTGGGATTTTCGATGGGCGCAGCCATTTTGAAAGGTTACAGAACAAAGACGCACGACCGTTCAGCAACAAAACTCGGCACGCACTGAAGCGGGGGAAGGAGCTAAATGGCGCGCATACGATCGCGGTGGTGGGGGATCGGCGCAGGGTGTGGTGTGCAATCGTTCTTTACTATCTGGACGCGCCTAGTATATATCATTTATTGTTTCTCTTTCTGTGTATATAAGGCCAGTACTGTCTCGTCCAATTCTAGCTGGTCTCCAGGACCCTGCAGTAGGTGAAGACTGTCTTCAGCGGAAGATTCTTCTTCTTTCTCCGCTTCAGGGGTCTCCACGTTAGATTTGATGTCAACGTTGATGTCCTCTTGAGGTTGTCTCGTTCTTCCAGCACTCTTGGGTATTTGTGGAAGTGGGAAGGAGGCTTGAATAAAATATACAGTCATATTAGAAATTAAATAATAAAACTACATTATATTAGGAAGGAATACTTCTACAATGACATAAAATAAAATAGAATACGTAAAGAAAAATGAGAAATCAATATTCCATTTCATTCATTTAAGAAAAATATTAAAACAAATAATAGCGTGCTGGCCCATCTACTCGTATATGGTATGTATGAAAGTAAAATAAAGATAGCGTTCTGGCCCATCTATATGGTATGTATGAAAGTAAGATACATAATGGCGTGCTGGCCCATCTATATGGTATGTATGAAAGTAAAACATTAAAATACATAATAGCGTGCTGGCCCACCTATATGGTAATAATAGCGTGCTGGCCCATCTATATGGTAATAATAGCGTGCTGGCCCATCTATATGGTATGTATGAAAGTAAAATTTGGATTTAGCAGAATAAGGATAAAAATAAGATTAATACTGTGGAGATGGTGCACTAAGAAAAATTTGTGGAGTATCAGTGTATGAAATAAGGCGGAATGAAGAGATCAGAAATGAATTAGTGAATATAATGAATGTTTTAAGTAAAATGAAGAAAGGAACTTTAAGATGGTTTGGACATGTGTAAAGAATGAATGATTAAGCAAGTGTACCAGTCAGAAGTGCAAGGTGTGTGTGTGGAAGAGGTAGACCGAGGAATATGTGGCTAGATCAAGTGAGAAGTATGACTAATAGAAGATTGTACGTGACGAGATGTATGCATGTGGAGAAGACAAAAGTGGTGTCCTCAAATAGAAGAGTTTAGAGATTTTGTTCTCTCTGCTTACCTCACAAGTATGTACAGTACCCGGCAGTAAGTAATACACATCGGGCTTAAGAAAGAGACTATCGGTCATAATCGGCTAACTTCCGCTTTATAGAGCATCGTCTCTGTTGCACGATTGACTGACAAATCGCAACGGAACATGTGTATTAATGACAGAGACAACGTTCTACAAAGCCTAAGTTAGCCGATTATGGCCAACAGTCCTTCTGAAGCCCGATGTGTATTACTTACCGCCGGGTACTGTATATATGTAACCACATGTATGTTTGTAACTCCGCGCTGTGCCACTTCTCTCGAACGACACGGGCATTCTTTCTTCCTAGTATTCGGAGGCATAAAGATACCAATGACTTCCGTCATATGTATTCTTTCAAAAAAGAGAAAACTAACATACTGGTGTGCTCCGATCGTCTCACTTTGGTGTGCCATCAGATCCAGTACACAGAGGTGGGACAGGTAAGTTTTTCGGTGTACTACAACACTTAAAAAGAAACAAAAAACTCTATGGCACAGCTTCGCTTTCCAACTGAATTGACTTTGTAATGCCGACAGGGTCTTCAACTATTCAGCCAGCAAAGACGACGACAGGCCATCATGGAAGAGTGTTGTGCTAATGTGAAAAAGATGAGTGATATAAATCTTACCTATTACACCTTGCAGTTGATAATCCGTATCTGCCTTCTTAACATCACTTTCTTTGTTTTTATCCCCTGGTTTCAGGTTCTTATTTTTAGCTAAAGACCACTTTGGCGGAGGAATATTGTAAGCGTCTCTTTTCACAATAGGCTCCAACAATCCTTTTCTCCTCATACTTGCATTAACCAAAAACGGATTGTTAATATCCTTTATATAATTTGGATCATCTTTGTACGAACATTCATCTATGATCGAATCTCGTCTGTCATTAGTTTCTATATAATAAATTGAATCATTCGACTCAGATTTAATTTTATCTTCCAAATCATTTGTGTATTTTACGTCACCATTTTGGACATGGTTTTCGTTCATTATTTTCGGCGGAACAAACCGATTTTCTAGACTATCTGATCGTTGCTCTTCAGTTAATGGTTTTGTTCTATCGTCTGTGATGCTTTCGGCACTGTGCTGCGTGGATATAGATAATTTCGGACCGATATTATTTGTAGTTAATAACTGTGGCATACTACCACTAATGTAGCTTATGGTTGTGTTATTCGAATTAGGGATTCCCGGACTTTGTAGCGGAGACATGGCGTGTAAGGGAGGTGCAGTAGCCATGTAGTGATTTGCACCACCAAATAGTTGTTCTGTCCTTCTGAAATAAAAACATTTATACTGTTTACAGCAATAAAATAACAGGTAATTTAATTTCACCCTTCTTTTAAAGCTTCACAAGGGAGCATAGGGAGGCCACCAGTCTTCTCCATTCAGAGCGGTTTTGGGCAGTGTTGGTAATCTCCCTCCACAACATTCCTAACGCTCTGACTTCCTTGTCATAGGAACGGTACACCATGAGAGAGGGTCTTCCAGGCTGTCTGGACCCCAATGGACAGAAAAACAGTGCTCTCCTCGGCCACCTATCATCGGGCATTCTCAGAACATGTCCCAGCCAGGACCATCGCCTCTCCCGAATTACAGAGACGACAGACCCCTGCCAAGTGTGCCGGCGTACAGCGTCGTTTGTTATGTGGTCATACCACCTGATTCCCAATATCCTCCTGGTGAGTCCTGGTTCTGTATACAGAATATTGGATCAGAGCAAGACCTGCCAGGGACAAAACCACACTGCTGCTTTCTCAAGATGGCCAATATTGGTTTCTGGATGTGGTTCAGAATGATCTGCGATAGTAACTTACCGGGTACACTCAGTAGAGTAATTCCACGGTAGTGTTAGCAATCGAGTGGATACCCCTTTTTAAAGAGTGTTACGATAGATCCATTCCGCCAATCTTTTTGACAGTACTCCTCGTTCCACACCTTGTTAAAAAGATGATAGAGCGGGTGGACTATAGTTCAGAAAATGTAGGATGAGTCCTGTGACAGCTCACAAATTTGCCCCAATACAACCTTGTAATGATGTTCAGTAATTTGAATCATTTTATCAACTTTAATATAAACCTCAATTCTAATAAATAGCAAATTATTTAGGTAAATACATTACATTAGGTTGTATTGGAGCAAATTTGTGAGCTGTCACACGACTCATCCTACATTTTCCGAACTATAGTGCATTTATCCCGCACTTGAGAAATTCTGTGTGGATACCACCGTCTCCTGGGGCTCTGTTGTTTTTAAGGTAATTTAAAGTGGACACATAATTTATATGGATCTGGGTTTGTTGCCTTTAATTTATCGTGTTCTCTGTAAACTAAGCTTTTGCCTGTATCTTACTGGAACATGGAAAATTATACTTGTGTTGAGTCCTGGTCCTGTGTTTTCATTGGATCGATACCACTTCTAAAAAATAACATATTACTGACATCTAGTAAATATTATTTTGACATTGCATTATCAATGAGGGATGAATTGTCAGATCTTGAAGATTTTGACATATGAAACTGGAGACTAACCAAAGTATCTGGGTACAAATAGAATTAATAAATTGCTGGATCCTTCAAACACATTGTCAAAGAACATGTCTAAACATATGTTGATAAATATTCCATTATCTGACAAAAGAAACCCCTGGAAAACTCGCAATTTATATGCTAAACACAAGAAGAGAAGTGAGACTCGGTACATGTGTAAGAAATATTATGTATCTTACCACAAAGGAGAATATTGGCAGAATTATCATATTAAATTAAATTATTTAAGTATTTTAAATAAATATACAAAGTTAAATTACAATATTCTTAATATTTACTTAGATATAGTGATTTTAGCAAACCCTTCACAAAAATCAGAATTACTCATAAACAAGCCGGACTCTGGAAACTGTTGTCTTGATTTTGATTGGGTCTTAAAGTGTTAATATACAGTGATAAATTTTGATAAAATCTCCCAAATGGGTTGTCTTAAAGTGCTTCCTTAAGTTGCACACGCCACCTATATCTCTAACGCTAAGAAGCAGATGATTTCACACATAAGATCAGCAATAAAAATAAATCCTATTATAATATCCCATCATATTGGATCATTCGAAACTATCAATTTATTCGATAAAGACAAAATCGACTTTTTTTAACAAAGTTTTACTGCTCTTCGATGGAATATCTCTCAGACACAGATTTGAAAGATAGAGACATCCCATTAAGGGACTTGAATACAAAGAGACAAAGTTTGAAAATAAAGACATTTGTAAAGGGAAAGTTTTTCATTTTTGTCTCTGAATGTTTTGCAATGAGCTTTTCACTGGAGAAGTCGTAAAGATATTACCTGGTAAGTGGTATAATGACTGCTTGCGCAGCAGCAAGAGAGTGCTGCGGATTGTAAATGTGGTGGGAGAAACGGTCCATTGTGGAGTTTCCCGCCACCATACCCACAGTTTCCATCACACCAATCTGTGTTGTACGCACATGGTATGGAAAGTTCTTGTTGGCAAATGTGGGCAGTGTCAGCAGCTGAAATATTATCAAATCATACTTCATTAACATATATTTTATAACACTTTCTTTATATGCATTACAACCTGGCGTTGCCATTTTGTTATCTCTTCCAACCGACCAGAAAGATTTTAAAGATATCTTAATAAAACCAGACTGGAGTACTTTTAAAAAAATCTGAGATTGACTGAGAATTGAACCTGCAACTTCTTGGTTGGAACACAGGTGTCTTATGTTAACTACTAGATCAAGAAGATCGATTATAAACAGAATTGATTCCTTTCTTTTCTCTGAATTAAATCTGAACTGAAGAGAGTCCTTTTTAAGTTAGTGACTGAGGTGAAGAAATTAATATATATTTATTTATTAAACACTTTTATTGCAAATATAATATGGCGGACTTATTTCCAGGCGGCAATCTCTTCTAACCAACTAGACAAAAGCAAATGAAGCAAGTTACATGGTTGCAAAAAACATTCAAATGTCTATCCATTCCGATGAAAATTGAGTCAGTAAGTTCCGAAGGGAACTAAACTTAGCCTCACGTCGGTTCATCTTCGGACCGATTGGCTACTCCGATGTCTGGCTACTACGAGTGACGTCAAAGGATAGTTTTGTTGCATTTGAAATTTCCTGTACTGGCAACTTGCTGGGCTGTTTGAACTCAAGTCCTTAATCCACTTTATAAGAAAAAAAAAATTGCCCTGCGAGTAATTTCCCTTTTACCGTAATGTCGGACTATAAGTCCATCATCAATACTATATTTTTCACTCAGGTGTGTCACAACTGGAGAAGGAGACCCTTTTCGTCACTATGTGGCGTCACACTCATAAATAAAATAAAGAAGATTTCGATCTTCTAGTGTAAATCGTGCTGGATGGAAACTTTTGTCCTTCATAACAGCATGGGTGGAGGTGCAATCGAACTGGCTATCCATTCCCACGAAATCCATGAACACGTACGTGAGCATACACCCACAAATTCCAATATACAATAAGTCAGAAGTACTACCAAGTATCGAGTAACCAAATTCAAGGATTTGGGGGTAATTTTTTATGATGATCTCATATTTGTTAACCATGCTTTAGAACTCATATTGCCATACCACGTGGTAAAATAATACTCCAAAAAACCTTATCCAAAAGTCATTGAAGAGAGATGTAATATTCTTTAAGTAGCTGTTTGAAGCAAGTCAACAAGGTTGAGTCTTATGGAACCCGGTTTCAAAGTCTGACAGGAAAAGAAAATTAAAAGATTGTTGTTTGTTTTATCAAACACTGTTTATTCCAATTGGTACCAACGTACACAATTCTAACGGTAAACATTCGGATTGCGAATTGTGGGTGGAGGGAGGTAGGAGACAACTTCAGCGAGTAGCGGCGTGATTCTGGGAATATATGTGTTTACCAGATGTTCACCCCGATGCACTGACTTAGATATTTCCAAGGCCTCTAATCTGTACGATTTATTTCTGTTACTACTGATATATAAGTATTTGGCATCATCAATAGAAAATATATGATTTTCACGGTGACAATGATTAGCCAATTCAGAATAAATTAGAGGATTTGTTAAGGCGGATTTGTGTTCACGAAATCTCTTTTCAAAAGATCTTCCTGTCTTTCCTTAGTATTCCATTTTTGGAATAAACAGTGTTTGATAAAACAAATGACAATGTCTTTAAACCTCCACAATGTTAATGCCTTAACTGTAAATAATATAAAAATAAAATGACAGCAGTCTTGATATAATTACAAAATCTTTCATAATAAATTGAATTTAAAATTCATCATCTAATCTCCAGCCCAATAGTCATTAAAAGAATGATAAAATATTGGGTGTACTAATTAGTTCGGTCCATTTTTTTGTGTTCAAAAATGCATTTATTTCTAAACAAAATGAATGACCAGATCAATTAAAGTATTGTCCATCGCTGGCCACTACTTTTTCCCATCTCTCAGGAAATTTTCAAATTCCATCTCGAAAAAATTACTCGTCTTTTGAGGCGATCTAAGTTTCTCTCCTCCAATGAATCTCCATCCTTGAAACGTCGAAACCATTCCCTACATGATTTATCAGTTGGAGCAGCGTCACCATAAACTTCGACAAGCATTCGATGGGCTTCGGCTGCACTTTTCTTCCAATTAAAGCAGAAAATTAAAACCTCCCGCAAATGCTGCTTGGTTAACACAAAATTCGACATTTTCAACACTGTACAAAACAAGGTTTTTGCATGAAACTCAAAGCGATATAAACTGAATATTATTGGCAGATGTCTAGCGTCTCTGAAACCGCCAAAATCACTATGAACCATTCATAACACCCAGAGTCATCTTTTGGAAACGGACCGAACTAATGTGTACTCCTAATATTTTGGTCTTGAAAAAAAAAAAAACATTTAACTTACCAAGAACGAGATGTGTCCGGAGAATGCGATGAACAACAGAACAGCAATGACGACACTCTCGCGCACCCACTTGTCAATGTAGTTGTTGGCCGAGAGGATGAAGAGGGGTCCGGCGTAGAACCACATGGTGCCACATAGTGAGAAAGGGTAGTAGAATGTACCCTAGAAATAAAGAAATCAATATTCAAAATCATCAACTTGTAGAATTGTTACTTTTTATTTCTATCAGCAGTACTTCTCCTTCAGTTGATTATATTCAGAGTGAGACAGACTCACAATACAGCCAACTTAACTTAGGTCTTCGCTTGTCTAATCTACTAGCCTTCATCAAATTATTATTTCTATCAGCAGTACTTCTCCTTCAGTTGATTATATTCAGAGTGAGACAGACTCACAATACAGCCAACTTAACTTAGGTCTTCGCTTGTCTAATCTACTAGCCTTCATCAAATTATTATTTCTATCAGCAGTACTTCTCCTTCACTTGATTATATTCAGAGTGAGACAGACTCACAATACAGCCAACTTAACTTAGGTCTTCGCTTGTCTAATCTACTAGCCTCCATCAAATTATTATTTCTATCAGCAGTACTTCTCCTTCACTTGATTATATTCAGAGTGAGACAGACTCACAATTCAGCCAACTTAACTTAGGTCTTGCTTATCTAATCTACTAGCCTCCATCAAATTATTATTTCTATCAGCAGTACTTCTCCTTCACTTGATTATATTCAGAGTGAGACAGACTCACAATACAGCCAACTTAACTTAGGTCTTGCTTATCTAATCTACTAGCCTCCATCAAATTATTATTTCTATCAGCAGTACTTCTCCTTCACTTGATTATATTCAGAGTGAGACAGACTCACAATTCAGCCAACTTAACTTAGGTCTTGCTTATCTAATCTACTAGCCTCCATCAAATTATTATTTCTATCAGCAGTACTTCTCCTTCACTTGATTATATTCAGAGTGAGACAGACTCACAATTCAGCCAACTTAACTTAGGTCTTGCTTATCTAATCTACTAGCCTCCATCAAATTATTATTTCTATCAGCAGTACTTCTCCTTCACTTGATTATATTCAGAGTGAGACAGACTCACAATACAGCCAACTTAACTTAGGTCTTGCTTATCTAATCTACTAGCCTCCATCAAATTATTAAACAAAGTTTATTTTATAGTAATTTATTTTATCAAACACTGTTTATTCCACTTTTTGTAACGGTATAAGCCTACCTGTTTCAAGGCTTTCACCTCACCATCAGGGAGCACAAACAAGACTGAATTCTGTTCGAGCTGGTACCGAGATACACGCTTCTAACGGTAAACGTTCGGGTTGGGGACTGGGGGCTGGGGGAGGCATGGGACAACCTCGGCGAGCAACAGAGAGATTCTTGGGATATATGTGTTTGTCAGATGTTCACCTTGATGCACTGACTTAGAAATTTCTAGGGACTCTAATCTGTCCAATTTATTTCCGTTACTACTGATATGCAGAATTTGGTATCATCGATAGAAAATGTATGTCACCGTGAAGGTGACAATGATTAGCCATTTCAGAATAAATTATAGGATTTGTTAAGGTGTTTTTTTAGTTTAGTTTCCTTATCAAATTATTAAGTAGAGTGTTAATCTTTTAACATAAAAGCGTTTAATACAAAAAATCAGTTAACATGAAAACGTTTAATATGTAAAATCAGTTATCGTTTAATATGAAAAATCAGTTAACATTAAAATGTTTTACATGAAAAATCAGTGATAAAATATTTTGATTCTGATAAAATGCTTTGTGATTTCATACATTTATTTTATTTAAACATAAAATAAGAAATGTTTGATGTGAAAAGATTTTGTATTTCAGAAGAAGAAAAATTATATCTACTGCCAGGTTCTTACCAAATTGTTTATAGCCCAATAGGATACAGTGCATCCGTCTCCATGACCACATCTCAAAAAACATCTATAATTTATGCTTCCTTTTGTTCTTCCATCGTCCATGTTTCTAGTTCATATAGTGCTATAGAGCAGGGTTAGCCAACTTGTTTGTTGTCGCAATTGATTTTTTACGTAAAAATTAATTGACACATAACACACCGTTATTTCCAAGAAAGCTTCCTTTACGAATTCTCCATCAGAAAATGACTTACATTTTTTTGCTAAAAGATAGCTGACTTTGAATGATGTGGTAGTCACTGCAAGTGATTTTAAAATCAGTATTTTTAGCACATTTTGTTGTGTTAATGGACTTAAACTCTTTAATTAGTGTTGTGTTAATAAAATGGACTTGAACTCTTTAATTTGTGCAAAAGAATGAAGTGCAATGGGCAGGACACGTAGCCAGAATATCAGACTTCCGATGGGCATCCGAAATAATCCAATGGTACCCATGAGGCATAAAGAGGCCCAGAAGAAGACCGAAAGTACGCTGGATAGATCAAAGCAGGAAGCATGGCAGCATTACATGGGATCAATGAGCAAAAAACTGAACTATTTGGAGTCAACGTGGGCAGAACTTCATCCAGCAGTGGACCGACCGTGGTTGACAATGATGATGACGATGATGATATAAAAATTATAATCACTACTATACTAACAAAGACATAAATTCAATTGAAATTTAAATTAAAACAAGTGTTCATTACCTTTTCTGGATACTTCCTGATGGTGAATATGATGGCGTAGATGAACATGAACCAGGCACAGATCCTCAGCACGATCAGGCCGTATCCTGCGGGACTCTCGTACAGATACAGCACTTCCCCTGGGTCAAACTCCTGCAATATTATAGTAACATAATACTTTGATCAGTTTATATCTGACGTGATCCGATATTATGGTTCATAACACCGGATTTTAGTGCTAACATTGATCTATGTTAGTGAAAAATGGACATTGAAAATTAATGAAAGGAACTGAGGAGAATATATGGTGTGTTGATGTCTGACAGTATAAGAAATTAAGGGTGAATTTGAACTAAAAAGTGACAATTTAAGTAAAGTGAAAAAGTGCATTATAAGGATGTGTTGAACAATATACTGACTATAGAAATTTACAATCCAAGTATTGTAATTTGTTTAGTAAAACACTGTTTTTTCCACTTAACATAACAGTATAACCCTACCTGTTTCAAGACATAAAGCCTGTCTTTTACATTAATTTCAATATCCTGAAACTTTTATTTTACATAAAAAACAAAAATAAAGTGCTAAGCAACAGTGGTGTGTATAAATTCATTGTAAATACAATCTGGCGGGTTTATTGCCAGGTGATAATCTCTTTTAAACAACCAGTCTAAAATAAATAAAGCAAGTTACATGGTTACAAAAAATATTCAAAAGTTTATTCCAATTTACGGACATAAACATATTAAAGTAAAAGTGAGATATTGTCAATCAAAAGAAAAAGAAAGGATGGTGGAGAGGAAAGATAAATTAGGAATAAAACACGTTATATAACTGACTGGAAATTAAAGTTTTTTTCAGTAGCTTCTTAAAGCATGCGAGTCTCACATTGGTTTGTAACCGGTTCCAGAGTCTCACAGTATGGACAGAAAATGTACTGTGCTGACTGTGAAAATTTCTGTACAGAAAAAACAGAAAGGTCCTTTGAAAATATACTTCGTGAACATAAATTCACCTTAACTAATCCACTAATTTATTCTGAAATCACCAAGAAAATCACATATTTTCTATCGATGATGCCAAATTCTTAAATATGAATAATAATGGAAATAAATTGAACAGATTAGAGGTCCTCGAAATATCAAAGTCAGCAATAATGATAATAAAAGGACAATTTATACTGTGCTTTTTAAACAGCAAACTCTCCTCAAGGGTCCTTCGTCTCAGAATTCGAACCTACTCATAAATTTTTATAAAACCTCTTAAAAAAGATTGTCTGTAAGCATTTCCTAAAACTGCACGTGCCACCCATATCTCTGGCACTAGGAGGCAGACCATTCCATGCCAAAAGACAAGCAATGACAAAACCCCTGTCATAATACCTCATCCTATTGGATTGATTTGAAACTCAAATTGACCTCAAAATAACTACTTCTAACAGTCTACTTCTCTCTGAAGGAATATCCCTCAGACACAGAGACATCCCATTCCCATCCCATCCCATTAAGATACTTGAATACAGAGACAAAGTTTGAAATCAATCTATTACCGACACTTAAGTCGGTGTAGACTTTATAGAAGCGGACTAGCAACATTTATGACTACCATATATCAACCTATCATCATATAATTTTGATAAGATCTCCCTAAAAATGTCTTCAAGTGCTTCCTAAAGCTGCACAAGTCACCTATATCTCTGACACTAGGAAGCGAATCATTCTACGCTACAGGACCAGCAACAGAAAAAGCTCTATAATAATTATCCGCCCTGTTGGAGCAATTTGGAACAATCAATTTATTACATTAAGAAGATATCGAGCAATACAATGGAGACAGATTCAAAAGATACAATGGAGACATTCCAATAAGGGACTTTAATACAAAGAGACAAAGTTTGAAATCAATCCGTTTACTACATTTAAATTAGTCTAGACTTTTTAGAAGTGGACCAATATGCAAATATTTCTGACTACCATATATCAGCCTAGCTACTGCATTAAAAACACAATGGAGTCTAGAAATCAGTGAATCAGGCAAACCAGAATAAATAGAGTTACAATAATCCAGATGCGACACGACACATGAATTAAAAAGAGCCTTTATTTCCCTTGAAACCAACTATGAATTGTCAAGGATATACATAATTTTTATGCTATATTTATTTTATCCTATATTTATTTTATGCTATTTTTATATTTAATGCGACACAACAAAAGACAAGGAGATAGTTTAAGCCCATTTCTATTTAACTTGGTTATGGATAAAATTATAGAAGAAGTTGCCGAACTTAACCTGCGATACAAGATGGGCGACAATATGCTAAACATCATATGCTATGCTGACGATGCCACCATCATAGCCGAATCAAAGGAAGATCTGCAACAAATGCTACATCGATTCCACACTGCTTTAAAAAAATACAACATGTCTATCTCCATCAGCAAGACTAAATGCATGACTAGCCAGAGAGCAAGTTGGATGCAGTGTGGCGATCAACGACACGCCGATTGAACAAGTAACAAAATTTAAATACTTGGGTGCTAGCATAATGTGCAATAATGACCTCTATGGCGAAGTGCTTGAACAATCACTATTTGTTAGCTATTTCCGGATGTTTAAAGAACACTATCTGAAAAAACAAGCATATGAACATCCAAAGAAAGGTGAGGATATACAAGACCTGTGTCCGCCCCATAATGACATACAGCATAGAGTCCAGAGCCGACACTGTCAGAACCAAAAATCTCCTTCAAACCAGCGAAATGAAGGTACTCAGGAGTATCGCTGGCAAAACCCTTCGTGATAGAGTACGTAACACAGAAATCCGAAGGACGTGCGAAGTTGAAGATATTGTCAAATGGGGACAACAGAGAAGAAGGTTCTGGAACGAACACGTATCCAGAATGGCGGAACCAAGAGCCGTAAGAATGGCCAGGGACAGTATCCCCCAAGCAAGCAGACCTCCAGGACGACCTCCCAAAAGATGGAAAGACAGCTGGCAGTCGACGTCGCAAGAGGCAAACAATGATGCAGGACCATAACAGGCCAACAGGCCTAAAATAAGATGAAGAAGAAGAAGAACAAATTAATAAATAACAAGTATTTATATCCCTTGTTGGAAGACATAAAATTGTAAATTGTAAATCTCTACGACTATAGAAATCTGAATAACCAATTTGTCTGACACTGGATAACCAATTTGTCTATCAAAGGAGAGCTTACTATCTAGACAGATATTGAGAAATTTGATGGAAAGTTCATTCCAAGAAATTCATTCCAATGTATTGTATCTTTTGGAAAGATACAATACATTGGAATGAACATCTGGTAAACATATTGTTTATAGTTAAGGCATTAACATTGTTCTCTTCTGCCTACTTTCAACTACAATTCCCAACCTGAATTTTTACCATTAGATGGGTTTGGTATAATTTAGTTTTGTTTATGCTACTCTGTTGATGAGGTGAAAACCTGCCCAGTTCGAATATAATTCAGTCTTGTTTATGCTTCCCTGATGATGAGGTGAAAACCTTGAAACCAGTACTGTTATACGATTATATAAAGTGGAATACACAGTGTTTCACTAAACAAATTACAAGATATTTAAACCTCCACAGTGATAACATCTTAACTATAAATAAAATATAACAATGCAAGTATGAGTTGTGGTAAATGACCAAGAAAATAATGGTTGGACCAAGTGAATGAAAGGTAAGGAATAAGAGAAGCTGAAAGAACTGTATGGATGTGAAGGAGGTGAATTAAAGTACGTAGTGATGTACTTTAATTAATGTACCTTTTTAAATAATTAAATATCTGAACCATTAAAATTAAAGACCATGGTTAATGCAACTCATGGATAATTGACCCTCGGATAATCAGTGCTCTATTGTAATTTTAAAAGAAGTGCAAGGATCGATTTTTTAGGGAGAAGTGGGTCATTTGTCCCGATTTAGTAGTGTCACAATCTGGTCACGATAGAATAGATCAAATCGTTACCATTTATGATACTTGGAAAGATTTGTTGTTCGTTAACTACAATCATTCACAATGGGATCCGTGGTCTGTTTTATAATTGTCTAACACCAATTGTTGTCTTAAAAACATACAGTTGCTAATTTTAATGTATTTAATCTCTCTCTCCCTGGCTCCATCCCAACTCATTGTCTGCGAAGACTGTTGGGGTCAGCTCTCCTCGTCCTCAGGTTGTATGCTCTTCTGTCCCGGACTACGTCCCCCAGACCGTGCCTCTGCATCAGGTTATCTTTTTGCACCACCCATGAATTCTTTGGTCTTCCTCTGGTTGTTATTCGAGGAACATCCATGGAGATTGCCTGGTTCACAATGTGATCGGGTGCTCTGCGTCCAACGTGCCCATACCATCTCAATCGCCTCTCCTCCATCTTGCTGTTGATGTCTGTAACACCCAGGCTTCCACGAATGCGTGAGCTTCTTATTTTGTCTCTTAGGGACACACCAGCTGACCATCTTAGCATGCGCATTTCAGCAGTTTCTAGTTGCCTAGAGTAAGAGTTATACATCGTCCAGCATTCGGAGCCTTAGAGGAGTGCGGGTCTAACAATCGTTTGGTATACTTTTCCTTTTAACTTTACTGGCATTTTCGGATCACATAGAACTCCCGTCATTGATCTAAACTTCATCCATCCCACACTAATTTTAATGTATTTAATAAAATAATAAAGGCATGTACATACTTTGGCCTGATAGATGAACAGGGAGATGTAGGTGATAAAATAGCTGCAGATGAAGACAGTGAGCTTGATGGTAAATGCCACCTTGAGGCGCGCCCTTGTGATGGTGTACCCCTTGGCCATTAACAACAGGAGCAGCAGGTACGTTATCTCAGACAGACCGCACATCAATTGTCCTGCAACATGAAGCATTCATCAAGAAGCTATTTCTCTAAATAGGGAGATGGAGTTGCTAACTATAGATGTATAATATAGTCCTTAAATTTCTTCGGTTAACTTTTAGCATAATGTTAAGCAATAGTACCTTGCAGACAGGACGAATTAGTTTAGGGTCATTTAGAAAGTGCTCAACCCCTGGTCTGCTGACATCTTAAATTATTCACGTTTTTTTCCAAGTATCTATCAGCGCACGGACAGTGGCCACACTCTGGAAATGCACGAGCCTTCAGGCTAACCTGGTGGAGGGGCACAGAGGTTGGTCACATCTGCTTTTGTGTTTTCTCTATCATCTCTCTTAATGGTTTCAACTCAATTACAATACTTCTGCTCCCACTTAACATTCACAAGTGCACATTCCTTTGGAACTGAGTTGTACACTGTACACCCCAAAATACTGTATGCTGGCAGAAGGGCTAACAATATATATGTACAACATACTTCTATATATAATTCCTATCGGAACACATTAGCATGTTTCTTTTTCCTTCTTTTGAATGAATAGATATGAGCGAAGTCATAGGTATCTTTATGCCGCTGAATACTAGGCGGAAAAAATGTCAGGTTGTACTGTATACAACTGAAGTGTAATACAATACAATATATTTTACATATTCAATCATTCTTCTTCAATATTTAATCAATCTCTTATCAGTCTCATACATTTTGAAGTGAAACTTCTATTGGCGCGATAGGGCAATTTGGCCTGAACGTTACGAAAAGTGAAACGGTGTATAAAATTATTATTTTATTATTATTAATTTTATTATTTATTAATAAATTATTATTATTGTACTTATTATTTATTAATAAATTGTTATTATTGTAATTATTTTAATATTAAAATTGATTTATTATTAATAATAATTAATATTATTTAATTATTATTAAACATAATGATAATTTTAGTTATATATTATTTTTATATTAATATATTTAACATTTATTAATTTTATTTTATATTTATTTAATGTATAATTTATATTAAATATATAATTGTAATAATATATATGTTATTATAATATTAATAATTATATTATTATTATATTATAATTAATTATAATATAATTAATTAATAATATTATAAATAATATATTATTCATAACATAAAAATATTAAAATATTTAATATTAAAAAATATAAATTTTATATTATTAAGTGTATTATACGAGTATTATTATTAAAATTATTATTTATTATTAAAATTGTTATTATTTATTATTAGAGATTTTCTTGAATTAAATCACACAACCATTTTTTATTTAATTAAGAGAGATTTTCTTGAATTATATTCCACATAACCATTTCCTAATACTAAAATAATAATAAAAATTGTTAACAAATGGAAAAAAAGCAATGCATAAAATCAACTTTTCCTAGGAGCTAAGAAGTTTCACTTCTACCACGCGAGAGTCTCACGCATCTGTTTTTATTTCTTCTTTTCCTTGACTCACAGTGTTTAATAGGACAACCAAATTGATCAAAATCTTATGGCAGAAGTATATAAGATATAATTAAGACAAGATCTGTCCTCTCTGCCTATCCCGATATGGATATGGCGTGATTATAATCATGATTAATGCCTGATAGATATCTTTCAATTCCTTTTTCTAGTATATGTTACATAGGAGACAAGAACAAAGTAATGTTACAGGTAGGGTAAACATGAGGAGATATTAGAAGGAAAGGGAATGAGGATTTGAGGAATGGAGTCCGGATTTTAGGAGTCACCGAACCCAATATTTTTCATCCACTTTTTGCCATTTCCAAGTTTCAATGCTCAATTACAATATAGAAGAAGAAAAAAACTCACGTCTTCTATTTTTTGACTATGCCAACTATTAAAAACTTACCCATTGTCTTGGTATTATTCCCTCCAATACCATTGACAGCATACTTAACGTACGCCAAGCTCTGCAAGAAGACCCCAACTTGTTGCAAGGCCACAGAGGCGAGGAAGAGTTTGTACGTGGTATGGAGCAGTTGACGGCTTTTCAGTTCCACGCTACACATCACCAGGGCTATTGTGGTCAGCACGTAGGCAAAGCAGAAAGCTGTTAGAATAGGAAGGACATCTGGAAAGAAAGCCATGTTTTGAAATTAATCAATTTAATTTAATTTTAGAAATAGGCCATAATGGATGCTTAAACTTTTTAGATTTATCTCTCAAAATTATTGATGGCAAAATTAATTTTAACATTTGTAGAAAAGAAATTTATACAGACATTATAATTCACAATACATCAAACCACCCCTTTGCACAGAAACTGGCCTCAATGAAATTATAAATAGATTATTAACTACACCAGTTTCCAAAACTAACTTTCAAAAATAATTAAACATAATTAAATCAATAGCTTCTAACAATGGATACTCCCCAAATATAATAAACCAAATTGTATCGAAAAAGCAGAAAAAAAATGCAGAAAAAAAAAAACAAACCGGTAGTAAAACTCAAAATAAACCAGTGGTGAACACAACACATATAAAATAAGTGTTTTATTTATTTATTTTATTTCTTTTTAGATAAAAAATAAATAATTGGTATGAAATTTGCAAAATTCTACAAAATCTTTCACATATTTACTAATTTGTGGCTAAACAGGTAGTTTTTATCTGGCAAACTTATGGACTCTCTAAAATTGAAAAAAACTAACGGTTGAAATAGAAAAAATGTAGTAGATAATTATGTAAACTTACAAAACTCATCAGCCGAGAAGTGTTCGTGCCAGTAATCTCCTGGAGGTCCATTGGTCATCAAGAATCTATACTTCACATCCAGACCCTGTGAAATACATGAACATAACTTAAAATTAAAATGTGTAAACATTATACGCAGTGAGGGTCTTTTATACTCTGGGACAAGATACAAAATCTGCACCCCTTGCACAAAGTGTTGGTTAAATGTTGTTTGGGAATAAGGTGGAGGTCCAACAGCACAAGACACAAAGCACGAACAGTAAAAGTCCGTTAATTAGAACAACGAAAATTCATCATTTTCTGGGTCCAGAAATTGACTTTTCGTAATAAACTCTACTGCTTTTTTGAAAAACTGCGTAATTTGTTTTGTTTTTTTGGTCAAAAAGTATTTACGAAATCCAATAATTTGAAATTTTCCACTCGAATTACGGATCTACATAGTAGCTAGCCCTGGCGGCAAGGCAACCAGTGCAATTATTTATTTATTTAACACTTTTATTGCATATACAATCTGGTTATTGCCAGGCGGCAATCTCTACCAACCAACCACACAAAAATAAATGAAGCAAGTTACATGATCGCATAAATCATTCAAATGACTATCCATCCCAACGAAATCCATAAACACATACGTGTGTATATACCCACGAGCCCCACTCAGACGGACAATCACCCGAACATTATTTTTCATGTAAGGTGAGATATCATCAATCAAAAGGAAAGGAATGGATGGTGGAGAGGAAAGGAAAAGAAAAATCAGGAATGAAACACGTTATTTTACTGACTAGAAATTAAGAGGTTTTTCAGTTGCTTCTTAAAGCATGCCAAGGACGGAGCGAGTCTTATATTGGTTTGTAACAGATTCCTGAATCTCACTGCATGGACAGTAAAGGACGACGTTATGTGCCAGCGAGTGGTAAAATTCTTAAGTATCCCCCTATATACAAAGATTCAATATCGAAAGTTTTCAAGATTGATCTGTTGACCAATTAAATAAGGAAACGATGTAAAAAGAGACATTAAAAATATAATTTCTAAATTTTTTTGAGTATTTGTTATTTTTAATGTTTCTATGAGTTAGTAAATTGTCTCTGCCCATACTTTACCATTAAATATGTAATTATGAACAAAAGTATTGTACAGTATTTCATTGACTTACATTATTTTTACTTTAACAGAAAATGGCCGCAATGTTTCCGGTCATTGGGAAGTGCGGCGCAGATCCAAATTGTTTTTTTTAGTGATCGTGTAACTTGTAATTCAAATTTTTTAGTGATCGTGTAATTTGTAATTCAAATTTTTTAGTGATCGTGTAATTTGTAATTCAAATTTTTTAGTGATCGTGTAATTTGTAATTCAAATTTTTTAGTGATCGTGTAATTTGTAATTCAAATTTTTTAGTGATCGTGTAATTTGTAATTCAAATTTTTTAGTGATCGTGTAATTTGTAATTCAAATTTTTCGGTGAAATTTGGTCCCTGAATTTCGAATTTGGAATTGACTATACATCCATTTCAGTGTATAATTGAAAACCCCTCGCAACGACTGAAAGTTTTCTTAGCTCTGATCTTCAAGATATATTTCTTACACAATTATTCCACATAAAGAAAAAGTGTATTATAAAAAGTTCAAAGTATATGATACATACATACATACATACTTACATAAACATACATACATACATACTTACATAAAGTACACATACATACTTACATATGTTAAACATACATACTTACATAAAGTACACATACATACTTACATAAACATACATACATACATACTTACATAAAGTACACATACATACTTACATAAACATACATACATACATACTTACATAAAGAACACATACATACTTACATAAACATACATACTTACATAAAATACACATACATACTTACATAAACATACATACTTACATAAAGTACACATACATACTTACATAAACATACATACATTAAACATACATACTTACATAAACATACATACTTACATCAAGTACACATACATACGAGTACTTCCGTAAACATACATACTTACATACCTTCATGCCATTTTTTTTTATCAGGGTAGGCAGAGAGGACAGAGTGCCAAACTTACCTAACTCGACACATCCATTGCCTCTTCCTCATCCATACACCTTCTCATACAATTCCTATGATTTCTCTCACTTTCTATTATCATTCATTTGATCCAATTATACTTTTTATCGTCTTCCTCTACCACATCTTCTACTCACATTTGCAATATATATTTGTTTTGTAAGTCTTTCTTCATTAATTCATTCTGCATGCCTAAGTACAAGTTGTTACATTAAAATATCAAATATTAAATGTTTAAAGGCCTTACATGAAAAGTTCAAAAATCTAACATTAAAAGTTTCAAGACCTTACATAAAAAGTTCAAAGAACTTAAATGAAAAATTCAATAGCCTTTCATAAAAAGGTATCGTTCTTACCTTAGATTCTCCACAGTTGCTAATGGCAACGAACCACCAGCGTTCCCTGACAGAGCGAAATCTGCGGGCGTTATGACAGGAGACTGTGAGACGTGCCGCACTGCCGGGGGGCAGAGGACCCTTGGGGCGTGGCGGCGAGGGGTCGAACCTACGCATCTTGGTCTTCTCATAGTGCTGCTCCAACGGAGAGCGCTTCACTATTGAGGCACTCTGGAATGTCAATTTACAATAAAAAAATAACTGAATATATGAGAAAAGACAGTAAGGTCAAAAATTTTTCTTCATTCATTCGTTCCTCATGCCCAAACCATCTCAATGTACTATTCCTCATTTTACTTAACACATCAGCCTAAAGTTCACATTCATCTTTAATCACTTCACTTCCAATCATCGCTAATCATACATTGTCACTCCATGTATTTTTCTAAATTCGCGAATTTCTACAGCATTTATTCGGCTTCTCTAAGTCTTTTTCCACATCCGCATTTCACTCCTATACATCAAAATTGGCACCAAAATAATATAATGGGCTATCATCATCTTACCAGATTTTGATGTCCTGTTTAATATATGTTTTAGTACCCCATTGACTTTATTTACTAACGCTACACGCCATTTAATATCCCTCTTAACTCTTCATCTGCTGTTTATCTGTTCTGCATGCTCGAACCATCTAATCTCCATCTTGCTTAACACATCAGCCTTAAGTTCACATTCATCCCTAATGAGTTTATTCTATATTCTGTCATACATTGTCACTTCATGTATTCTTCTCAATGCACGAATCTTACAACATTTATTCGGCTTTTATCAGTGTTTTTCCATATTCCAGCCTTAGGTTCACATTCATCCCATATCACTTCATTCTGTATTCTGTCATACATTATCTCTTTATGTATTCTTCTCAATGCATATATTTCTACAACATTTATTTCGCTTCTCTCAGTCTTTTCCACGTCCATGTTTCACATACATACATCATAGTTGCCACCAAAATACAATTGTAAACTATCATCTAAGCATATTTTGATACTGTCCGATTCGAGTTTTTATGTTTTAATGCCCCATTAACCATTTTTCATAAAATCAAACACCCAGCACGAAAAAGAGGATATTCAAAGCTCCAACGAAAATGCCCATCCCATCAATAGTCCCCCGAATCAATAAGCGTTAATCGTAATTGCAAAGGCCAATTTTAACAATGACAGCAAATCAATTTTCATTATTTTTCATCAATCTGTTTACTTTGACAGCATAATGTATTTGAAAATTTGAACGCTCCCATATTCCTGAAGGTGTCAATTCATTGCTGACTTGCATTTGAATTCGATAGTTCTGCTTATCCTCATTGTTTGTATCATAAATTGAATCAAAACTCAAATAAGTGACGGCTTTTTAAAATATTGGAATACTCCTGACGTTATGCAATAGCTCTTGCATATATGTGTATGTTTTGTTTCATTGTCACATCACTGTCACAGTATATTCTGTTTCATTTTCCGCTTAACGGCATTAGGCAAATTATCTAATAGATGAGAAATCTGTATAATATGAAAAATAGGTGAAAAATAATGTATGAATAAAATACTGTATGAATGTATAGCAAGAAATAAAATAATGTATGAATGTATAGCAAGAGATAAAATAATGTACAAATGTATAGCAAGAGATAAAATAATGTATGAATCTACAGCAAGAGATAAAATAATGTATGAATGTATAACAAGAGATAAAATAATGTATGAATGTATAGCAAGAGATAAAATAATGTATGAATCTACAGCAAGAGATAAAATAATGTAGGAATGTATAACAAGAGATAAAATAATGTATTAGTGTATAGCAAGAGATAAAATAGTGTATGAATGTTTAGCAAGAGATAAAATAATGTATTGATGTATAGCAAGAGATAAAATAATGTTTGGATGTATAGCAAGAGATAAAATAATGTGTGAATCTATAGCAAGAGATAAAATAATGAATGTATAGTAAAAGATAAAAGATAAATATTTACCTTTTCAGATGAATCAAACATTGTTTCCACATCCTCCAAGTTAGCCAGAATATCACTATCATTTTTATTACCATCTCTGCCAATGGAAACTAGAGGAACCTCAGCAAAACCTTCAATACTTTCCGAGTCGATAGAACTGGAATTTTGTCCATCTATTACATCTTCTAGAAGTTCCATATCAGACTCTGTGGTGCTGGAAATGCTGAAGTATGTGGTGTTTTCCATCGAAGGAGTTGGCTTGAGGAACTGGTCAAAGTACCTCGGGTCTTGAGTGGTCACATTGGGATCCGGTGGCATTTTAGGCTTTGGCAGTTTCTTCTCCGTTTTGTTTTTACTTTTTGTCGATGGTTTTGGAGTTGTACTGAAAGATAAATAAAATTAAGTTACAAGTAATGAAATTATGAATGCTGTAGAGCGCTGATTATCTATGGTAATTGGGGGAGACTCGGATAATTGAAAAACAGGGTTAATCCAATTTAAGTTTCATCTCAAGTTAAACATTTTAAGAGTTGAAATGCTAGATAAATTTTGTTACGTAAGGTGATTACATGAAACTAAAAACTCACGTGGTTTTAGGTGAGTCAGGGTCGGTGGTCTTTAGCACGCAGCCTGAATATTCGCTCTCTGGATACCAGTGGGACAAGGGAATGATCTGGTTTTGTCCAGCTTTGTTCAGCACAGCTTCTCTCTGCGAGCAGGTCTGGAAAATACATTCTTATTGAATAGACAGACAAATGGAAAAGATGCTAAACTTTCACGACAAACTTCCATCTCTCCCTCTACATCCATACATCTCCTTCTGTTTGTATTATTATTTATCTATCCTTCTTTCAAAATTTTATTCACATGGTTTTACCATACTTTACTTGGACGTCCTCTATCACGACTCCCACTTATGCTTGTCTTATAAATTTGTTAAGTCAGTCTTTCGTCACCAAACCACCTCAACATATTCACTCATTTATTTCACCCTTCTTTTAAAGCTCCACAAGGGAGCATAGGGAGGCCATCAGTCTTCTCCATTCAGAGCGGTTTTGAGCGGTGATGTTAACTCCCTCCACGACATTCCTAACGCTCTGACTTCCTTGTCATAGGAACGGTACACCATGAGAGAGGGTCTTCCAGGTCGTCGGGACCCCAATGTACAGAAAAACAGCGCTCTCCTCGGCCAACTATTATCGGGCATTCTCAGAACATGTCCCAGCCAGGACCCTCGCCTCATTCACGTTCTTCACTCACTTAACACTTTTTAACTCCCGTTCATCTTTAATGAAAACTTTATTCTTTTATACATGGACACCCCATATATTCTTCTCAGTGCATGCATTTCCACTGCATTTACTCGACTTTTTTTCATTAATTTTTCCTCCCATACATCAATGTTGAAATACACAAATTGAAAAGTCAATTTATTTGCAATTAAACTAGAGTGTAAAAATCTATTTCATCAGTAAAAAAGAGGCAAATATTTGTTTAGAACCTTATTGCTGTGATAGATGCTGGGCCACTGACTGTCATCGTCGTAGTAGAGGAGAAGATTGGGCAAGCCAATGTCTCTGCTGAATTCTATCTGGTACTCAAACTGTCCGTCGTAGGACAGAAAGCAAAAGCGTGCCAGAAAAGCCCAATTCTGAAACACAAAAGGAATTTATTAGTTTTATCAAAGGTTTCGGAACTTGGTGGAATTCGTAATGGTAAATAACTTTGTAAAATAATTTACTTGTAAGAACCTCCGTGGTCTAGAAGGCAAGACGCTTGTATTCCAGCCCGGAGGTTATGGGTTCGATTCCTAGATTTTTTATAAAGGATTCTAGTCCGATTTTCACTTTATTCCTTTTTAACATCTTTCTGGTTGTTTAAAAGTTATTGTCGCATAGCAATAAGCCCACCAGATTGTACTGTACAATGAAAGTGTAAAACAATACAATAATAAAAAAGCTTTCAGATAGAAGGTAGAAATAACGTTAAAGGGATTAATGTAATTAGTGGAATAACCACTTAATTTATTATTAAATATTATAAGTTATTTAATTAAAATCTCTAAGACGACGTCTGTTGCCTTCTTGATGAGAAACCTGTCTTTTGACTTGGAAGTTGTGGGTTTTACTTCTGCTGGTATTCAGATTATTTCAAAGTTTTTGTTGTTTACACTTAGGACTTATTTAAACACCTGTATGGTTGGTTAAAAGAGATTGCTGTGTATCAATCAATCCACCAGATTGTACTGCTTATAATGAAAGTGCTTATATTTATAAGTTTGTATTATCAAAACTCTACGAGTATATTTGAAATATTTAACTAATTTTTAAGTGATTTTCACAGATACCTGTCTTATGATCTATGGAGTGTTATAGGCTAAATTTATAAAGCACCTTTTAGAGATCAGACTCTTTTTAAGGATAGTGTAACCAGGATTTAAACCCACTACATATTATTATTGACAGATTATGTAAATATCTTACAAAATAAATGCACGTTAATAAAAAGATAGGAAAGTGATAGCTGCGGTCATCACATTAGATACTTCCCTACACCTGTATATGTTTAGAAAAATATATTTGGTAAGAAAACCGCAGAAAACTTACCAAGGAAAGGTGAATCATCTAATTTAATGAAGTAAACATACATACAAACATATCATCATGCCATCTCCTTTGTGGGGTAGATAAAGAGAACAGATCTCCAAATTTTTCTATCAAAGCATACAACTTTCGTCTCCTCTACATTCATATATCACGTCATGCACAATTTTCTTTAATTCATACTTTTCACTTAACCTTCTTTCAAAATCTCAGGTGTCAAATCACATGTTAACAACACTATACGGAGCTGTCCACAGACGATGATGTTGAGTTAGCGATAGGAAACAAAGTCAATTGAGCTATACTCAAGCAGAGATTACCTTTTGGTATTATGAGTTCATCAATTACCCCTCCTTTTACACATCCACTTATACTGTCCAAGCTATACTTAAGCAGAGATTAACTTTTGGTATTATGAGTTCATCAATTACCCCTCCTTTTTCACGTCCACTTTTACTGTCCAAGCTATACTCAAGCAGAGATTACCTTTTGGAATTATGAGTTCATCAATTACCCCTCCTTTTTCACATCCACTTATACTGTCCAAGCTATACTTAAGCAGAAATTAACTTTTGGTATTATGAGTTCATCAATTACCCCTCCTTTTTCACATCCACTTATACTGTCCAAGCAATACTTAAGCAGAGATTAACTTTTGGTATTATGAGTTCATCAATTACCCCTCCTTTTTCACATTCACTTATACTGTCCAAGCTATACTTAAGCAGAAATTAACTTTTGGTATTATGAGTTCATCAATTACCCCTCCTTTTTCACATCCACTTATACTGTCCAAGCAATACTTAAGCAGAGATTAACTTTTGGTATTATGAGTTCATCAATTACCCCTCCTTTTTCACGTCCACTTATACTGTCCAAGCTATACTCAAGCAGAGATTACCTTTTGGAATTATGAGTTCATCAATTACCCCTCCTTTTTCACATCCACTTATACTGTCCAAGCAATACTTAAGCAGAGATTAACTTTTGGTATTATGAGTTCATCAATTACCCCTCCTTTTTCACATTCACTTATACTGTCCAAGCTATACTTAAGCAGAAATTAACTTTTGGTATTATGAGTTCATCAATTACCCCTCCTTTTTCACATCCACTTATACTGTCCAAGCAATACTTAAGCAGAGATTAACTTTTGGTATTATGAGTTCATCAATTACCCCTCCTTTTTCACGTCCACTTATACTGTCCAAGCTATACTCAAGCAGAGATTAACTTTTGGTATTATGAGTTCATCAATTACCCCTCCTTTTTCACGTCCACTTATACTGTCCAAGCTATACTCAAGCAGAGATTACCTTTTGGAATTATGAGTTCATCAATTACCCCTCCTTTTTCACATCCACTTATACTGTCCAAGCTATACTTAAGCAGAAATTAACTTTTGGTATTATGAGTTCATCAATTACCCCTCCTTTTTCACATCCACTTATACTGTCCAAGCAATACTTAAGCAGAGATTAACTTTTGGTATTATGAGTTCATCAATTACCCCTCCTTTTTCACATTCACTTATACTGTCCAAGCTATACTTAAGCAGATATTAACTTTTGGTATTATGAGTTCATCAATTACCCCTCCTTTTTTACGTCCACTTTTACTGTCCAAGCCGTCAGACTTTAGAAACTATCACCGACTGCTGTAAGACTCACCCTAATTAACTCGCTTGAAACAGCGACATAAAAAATATTACATCCGTCTTCAATAATGAAATTTATTTCTTCATAACTCCTTTTTCTCATCTTTTCATATTATTTTTCTCCTTTCCTACTCTTTGGTAAACATTTGCATATACCACTAAGGCCCAAAATTTTCTAGCCTAGACTTGACCTTATAGAATAAGCTTTAAAAATTATTACCATAGATACATGTATAAATAATTGTGGTACGTACCTTAGATGTTTTTATGTGCCCCTCCACCCATTTAGGGGTTGCCATAGGGAAGAGGGTGGCCAATACGGCTATTGACATAACTATGTGAATGCAATTTAATTGGAAAACTTTGACCCCACACATTGTTTTGTTGATGTAGTTTTATTGATTTTTGTAAATGCTACATTCTATTTCAGGATAATTTTATTTTATACTGAAAAAATAAAAAATATATTTAAATCATCCAATATGTTAAAATTTTTAATGGAAATATATAAACGCTCATCTCTCAATTAATTAATTGTCATACGATGAACAACTTTCATGTATAGAACATGTGAACAAAATCACTCGGGAGAGTTAAAAAATCTTAGGATTTGTACTAAGAACTGCCCAACATTTCTCGGATTTTCGAACATTAAAACTGCTGTACTGCTCTTTGGTACGCAGCCGCCTTGACTACAGCTCATCAATATGGTCTCCTCATTACGCCGCCCATGCACAAACTTTAGAATATATACAAAACAAATTTCTAAGATTCATTAATTTTAAACATGGAATACCACATGAACAAAGAAATTATCCCAACTTATTAAATGCAATGAAACTCTTGAAGCTGTGTGACAGAAGAAAAACAGCCGATATAGTACTGCTATACAAAATCATTCACTCAGTGATTGATGCACCTCACTTACTCGCAAGTATTTCATTTCGTATTCCCACTAGATCCACAAGACAGCTCAATCCCTTTTATACCGAAAATTGTTATACTAACTATAAAATCAACTCCTCTATAATTCGTATGCAAAGACTTGGAAACGAGTTTTGCAACAATTTAGATATTTTTAATATAAGTATATATAGTATTCGCCAGAATATCACAACAATATTTAGAAATAGCTACTAACTTTGTGCTCTCCTTTATTAATATAAATAATGTAATATAAACCAAATATTAAGGACAATATTTTGCCTCTGGAGTTGAGTAACCCTGCATCAACATGTGTAAAGCTTTTAATTCTGCAAAGCAACTTGCATCTGGTTCCACTAATGAGGCCATGTGTTTTCTATATCTCAATATATATCCATAAAATTCCCACAAAATTCTCAAAGATTATTAAATCATTTTAAAACGATGACTGTAATTTATTATTACTACTGCTTTTTGTATCTTCATGTTAGTTTAAGATAAAGTTTTGTATTATTTGTCAATAATTTTAAGTACTTGTATAACCTGTCACATGTTCATTTGTATATAAAGACACTGTTGTGTCGTTAATTAAATAAACATCAATAATCACTATAAAATAGATTTTCTGTCCCCTGCACTAACATATTCCCATCGTATCACAGTGAAACAGGGTGGAATTTCTTATATTAGATATTTCTTATATCTTCCCTTCACTGTATAATTATGATTTAAGCAAACGTATCCCCAGAAATTGTAGTTGCATGAGAGTAGAAGAGGTGTATTGAGATAGGAAAGTATCGTGTTCTGTCATCTCTGCCTACGCTAACAGGGAAGTGGTGTGATGATTCGCATGTAAATACCCACTTAAATGTAAGAATTACTGTACGATGTTCAGTAATTTTAATTATTTTATCAACTTTAATATAAGCCTCAATTCTAATAAATAGCAAGTTATTTAGGTATGTGGTTTCATTCCAAATATTGATAAGAAGAACTTCCCGTAACTGTTTTCAAATTATATTTTATATTCTCAAGAGCTCTTAAGTGTGGTGTTTTTTATTGTTTTATATTTATATTATTTTTTATTTTATTTTTATGATTATGTGCCGTACATTGTGCGATGAATGTTTTTGATCTGTCTGGAGTGATGAAGTGTGAGGGGTTTGATTTCGAGTAATGTATACATGTATAATTAAGTGACACTGTTAGTCAGGTTGATGAGAATGTGCAACAGGGTTTTATAAACTCAAAAATCGGAAAGAAGTATCGATTTATTTTTTCATGCTTTATGTCCTCAGTGAGATACAGGCTAAAGCCTAGTTTATTGGGGACACGACAAATGAAAGGCAACAAACCCAGATTCATTAAAATTGTGTGTCCAAATTAAATTACCTGTTGTTTTTTGACAAATGATGTATATTTCTTGTCATGTGTAAAATATATATAATTTTTTTTAATTATCCTAATTAATTTATTGTTATGAGAGAACAAAATCTCTCCTGAGAACCTCGGAAATGAAAACACTAAGATGTATAACCGGAAACACACTGAGAGATAGAATCAGAAACACCGAAATAAGGAGAAAGTGTAGTACGGAAGACATTGTCAGGTGGGCAAGACAACGCAGGCGATACTGGAACGAACATGTAAACAGAATGTAAGACGACAGACTTCCACGTGTCGCCCTTCAAGGGAACCCAGCCGGAAGAAGATTACCGGGAAGACCTCCGAAGAGATGGCGTGATAGCTGGCAATCCACGTCACGAGAAGGGGAACAAGCAGAACAAACAGATCATGATCTATAGGAAGAGGAAGAAGAAGAAGAAGAATTTATCGTTGTTTACTGACTGGTAACACTCAATTTCGGTTGAAAAACCATTAAAAAAAAATTAAACAATACTAACCTGTTTAATAATTCAAATCCAGTGCATTTATTCAGCAAATACGTTGTTTTTATTGTCATCGAAGACATTCCACATTTTTTTCTCATACACAATACAATGAAATGATTTTTAACTTCTTAATATCTAAGAGAAATGTTAAAAAAAGATATTTAGCAAAGAACTGAATATATATGAGGCTGTTTATTGAAGTGTGATACATCAAATGATTCGGCAAACCTTTATAAATACACGAATCAGATTTGGGGTTGAGTGTATAAAACTGGTTACCTTAGCAACGGGGAATGAAAACAAATAACATATAGAATAGAGGGTTGGTTTTATGGTTTGCTATTCAGGAACAGCTTAAGGGATTGAGGTGTAAAGCAATTGCTAAAGGTAATTTTATTTTTGACATTGAATTTTCAAGTGCCCTCATTTTATCTTTTAGATATTTTATCTTAACCCTGAGAGCGCTACGAGAAAAAAATATAATTGTCTATCTAGTGCTGAGATATATTTACGGTTCGGACGTTCGTGATAAATATTTATTTTAAACAACAAAAAAACAAAAAACAAATATTTTTACAACATAAATATATTTTAGAATATGTACCCTTGTATTCTAAATGAATGATATTCATTTAGAATACAAGGGTAGAACAAATTTCTTCCACTGCTATAGCAGTGCGCCCATCTCTCAGGGTTAATGTTGTCATAGCGTGTCTGTATGAATTTAAAGTATATAGATCTGATGCAAGATTTTTCTTCAGTAGCAAAATAATTCATGCATACAAACTTTCATGGCATGAAATTTTCGGGGTACGTAGAGAGGACTGATCTCTTCACAGTACCCCCCCTTATTTGCGGGAATACGTTTAAATTTTTTCATTTAAATTCAAAGGATAATTTTATATAGCGCTGTTAAGAGAGCAAACTCTCCTCAAGGGCGCTCTAACTCGGGATTCGAAATCAATATTATTGAAAAAATCCTATCTGGCAGCTATAGCAGTTCCCAAGTGAATGATGTATAGCACTTTGTTTGTATACAGTACAACTTTGAGGAATTATTGCCATGTGGCAATCTCTTCCAACCAACCAGAAAAATGTTTAGCAGTGAAAATTAGATTTCCATTTAAAGAAAACTGGATCCCAGTAGGAATCGAACCTCCGGGTCGGAAGACAGGTTTTTATCAACTAGTCCACGGAGTTTAAGTCATAATTATACACATGTTAACAATAACAATGAAGGGAATACAAAAGAAGTGTATAATATGATAAATTCCACCCTCTGCCACCGTCATGTGATGGGAATACGTAAGTGCAGTAGACAGGGTATCTATTTGCTAATGATTATCAATGATTAATTTAAAAAAATATATATATTTTTTATTAAACATACATACATAAGCCAAAGGATCTTCTTCAGCCTTCATTCCCTTAAAGTGTTGCAAAGATTCCTACCAACAAAAACCAAAATTTTACTCGTACAATCTCTGCTCTTTCCGATTCTGGACTATGCGGACGTCCGTTTTTTTAATGTTACAGAGGAACAAATCACAGCGTCTTCAAAATGTTTGTCTAAGATTTATTTTCAACCTACGAAAGTACGATCATATAACTTCATACCAGAAGGCATTGAACTGGTTTAATGTTAGAAATAGACGCCTAATTCACATACTGTCTCTATTGTATAATATCCTTAATTGTCCCGCCGCCCCCTCTTATCTCGCTGAAAATTTTCAGCATCTTTCCAATCATGGATTAGCGCTACGCTCAAACGTTCGTTCGTTCACTTCGGGTTTTCTGCGTGTACAAGGAGTGATGTGCAAATAGCACTCCCCGTTCCAGGCTAGCGGGAAGAGTGCAGTCTGGCTCGCCGCTAGACAAGTTGCGACAAGTACTGTCAGCAAAGGAACCACTCATACATACAATATCGCAAACATACGAACGTATTTAATAAACCTAGGCACTCAAAAAAATTAAAACTTTAACAAATAAATAAAAATAATTCACATTTTTAATTAATGTTTATTAAAAAAAAATCCTGTCTCTGTCGAATAGTGGCGGGCACATACGAATCGTTCGGTTGGGAACCTCTGATTTAGACGGTCAATCTGGATCGCAATCCGCAATCAAAATCAACGATCCCGATCCAGATTGATTGTGTAAGAAGCGGATTGAAGGATTGATACATCAGATCGCAAAATATCCAGATATTTTGAAATCACGCTTGCGATCCGCTGATCGCGATCGGGATTGATCGTGTAAGGTCGTGTAAGATCGTGATCGCGTCAGTCAACGCTTACGCACCGGTAGAGATGGACGCATGCTCTCCACCGTCACCGGCAGTGATTTCAATAGATTCACCATCCCTGCATACTTTAGAAGAGAATTTTATGATCGGACTTGAAACTCAAACATAACAAAAGTTATTGGGAATTTTAAAGAAAATAAAGCCGCGAGCAACCGTTGACGACGTGAGAAGAAAATAAATTGTCTGAGATCGAATTATAGAAGAGAATTAAAAAAAATTACAAATTCAAGCTTCACTGATAGATGCAGGAGACATGATAGCAGAAAATTTAAGGTCTTCAATATTTCTGCCTGTAGCAAGATAACGCAATGTTACTGCTAATTTTTCTTCAGGTGTTATACTTTTTCTCATAAAATTTCTAACAACTTTTAGCGGGATGCTTTACTAGTACGTCGTGATGATTATGATTGTATCGATATTATAAATAAAATACGTCGATTCAGGAATGCGGAAAGTGAGAGTGGACAATCAATGAATAGTAAACAGCGATGAATGGTCAAGTGAATAATAATCTTTATTTGTCGATAAGTAGGTATTTATAGATGTGCGTGAATGCGCCCGCAATATATACTTTATCTCACTCCTGCGCGTGCAGAGGTGTTTGCAGACGTTGCGAACAATATAGTGGGTAGAATATTTATCGGCGAAAACGGTGAGACAACGCGATGCGTTCTCTTTCCACCGTGGAATGTAACGTAAATATTATTTGCGTGTAAATAATATTAGTGTCTGTTCCCTACAAACTCATCAAAACATTTTCCCCTCATCCTGAAGTATTTTAATTTTTATAGTCGTCTTTTTCAGCCGTTAATCGTATTTATTTTAGTAGATTTAAATGGGTGTACAATTCTCTCTTTCGTAACCACTGTTTAACCCAATGTTTCCTTCGAACTCACTTTTTCAAAGTTAGGGCCAGAACTAGGGGTATAACAGTTTTTACTTCATCTACGTCCATTTTGAGTTGAGAAAGACGTTGACGCAGCGGTTGCGGTGTGTGGACTGAATGAAATCAAATTGATCGTCTAATATAGTCGCGCGATCCGTCAATCCGTGTTCGTTGATTTTGATTGCGGATTGCGATCCAGATTGACCGTGTAAAGGGTGCCTTATATACGTGTATATTTTAGTGCCCTATTGACTTTTTTTCCTATCGCTACACGTCGTTAGATACCCCTCTTAACTATTCCATCACCTGAGAATATACTACGCAAAAAGTAGAATTCCTTAACACGTTCTAATCTTTAATTATTCAACCATAATAATTTATTCACTTTTCAATTGCGAATGTGCCGGCCCTGTTGGTATACGTGTGGTAGTGACTGACATTGAATGAATAGTTGTATAAATGTTTAGGGCAAATATACAAATCAGTGAGCTTCTATATGTGGTTTGTTGACCTCCTTAGTTCCACGATTTTATATTCTTTATGGTTGAAAATTCGTACAAAGAGCAGGTTAGGCCTTTAAAATAAAACTGATAGAAATGTCGACATTTTCATTGAAAAGGTTTTTCTTACGCTCTAAATTAAACTAATTTCTCCTGTTACACAATGCAGAGTTGATTCATTATTATTCGTATTGCAGAATAAATAGTAAAAGAATTATATTAAGTTATTCGGACAAATAATGGACGATTTTAACCTTTAAATTCAATGAAACATGACTAATTATGTTGAATTTTATATACATTTCCAATAAATTACTTAAAAGCATCCATTTTCTAACAAATACTAGGGAATGCCAATTAATTTGTGAAATGAAGAAGAAAAAAACATAAACCATTGTTTTTCCAGGGTAACAGTCCCCATAAATCACTAACATCTCTTCCAAAATGATTTGAGGTGTTTTCCTGTGTTTCGTGAGAAACTTAATAACGGCGCAATACTCAATTGTTTCTATACTTGGGATGTTATTAACACTTGACATACTCTCCCGACTATATCTTAAACATTATTGTCAAAATTAGACTAAAACTTGGTGAATATACTTATAATGAGTCATATTATCGGATCATGCACATGGGCACTACCGCCCCCTCCCTTAACATTTTCATTCTGCGAATTTATTGATCTTTTATTTAAAAACTCTGGATCAAAGTGTATTTTTTCAACATTATGGCATTTATTGTTAACCCTTCCTTCCCTGTGATGTGTAACTAGTAGGTACACATTGCTTCTAAAAAATTTAACATCTCTATAAATACAATAAATACTGGGTTCAGATTTTAGGTATTCCTCCGTAATACATTTACGCATTGAATGAAAAAAATAATATTAATAATAATTAGCACTTATCGGCCACATCAGAGATATTTTGTGAAAATCGGGAATAAATTCACCAATACAATCAAACGTGTGCCAGTGTGTGACGTAGGTATATTCATTCTAAAAAAACACTATGGGTGAGGAAGCGATGCTATTCACGTCTCACTCTACTTCGGTATATGGGAACGCAAGAAATAGAATCTCAGTTCGCTCGCTTCTCTCGTTTAGTAGCTCGCGGGCATTCGTTTGAGGTGGTCTCTTCGCCTGTATTGTGAAAATCGGCCGATGTATTATTTCATGTTTTAAGCAATTAAATTTCAATTATTATCACTTTTGACTTCAAATTTAATTAATTTAAGCGATTGGCTATGAATATTCTTATTTTTCCGATTTTAAATTGCTCACTTTTACATGTGTATTGAATACACAGCATCATCATCATAAAATATCCATTTCTCATCACATGTCATGATACGATTGAGAAATAGATTATTACGATTACCCCACAGCAACGAAACACACTTCGAAATGATATTTTTTTTAGTTATCATTAGGTTCGTGTGAAACCCACTTATATAGCTTTAATTTACAAATGATTAAATTATTGTATTAAAATAAATATTAAATATCTGACTTGACAAATAAATATAGAAAATTCCTAACTGTCAAATAAAAACAAATATTTCCTTGCAAAGAACTTTCAAAATAATATAACATTAAAATCAGTATTTTCAATACATTTGTGTCTTGAAGACCACAAGTGGCAATCTTGACACATTTATGCCCTGAAGATTAAAAGTTGTAATTTTTGACATGTGTGTGCTTTGAAAATTTTATCTTTTGCCGAGTTAAAGCTACACAAATCCTGGTTCCAATTCCAATGACTTACCTCTACGAGGCAGACACCTGTGTGCTCTGAAGGTCATCAAGTGTCATTGTCAAGTGTCTTGACACATCAATACTTTGAAGGCTGCAAAGTATAATTTCTTGACAAATTAATGCTTTGAAGACTATAAAGTTAAATTTTTGACATATGTGTCCTTAGAAGACTATTTTTCTTGACACATTAATACTTTGAAGGCTACAAAGTGTTATTTCGTAACACATTAATGTTTTGAAGACTGCCAAGTGTCATTTTTTGACACATTAATGCTTTTAAGATTGCAAAGTGTCATTTCTTGACACATAAATACTTTGAAGGCTGCAAATCATCATTTCTTGACACATTAATCCTTTAAAATAAAGCTTGATTTCTTGACATATTAATGCTTTGAAAATTAAAAAGTGTAAATTTTTACACATGGTGCTCTGGAGGGTGTAGAGTGTCATTTCTTGACACATTAATGCTTTGAATGATGCAAAGTGTCATTTCTCGATACATTAATGCTTTAAAGGCTGCCAAGTGTAATTTTTGACACATGTGTGCTTTGAAGACCAAAATTTGGCATATTTGATACACTTGTGCTTTGAAGATAACAAGTAACATTTTGGACATGACGATTTAAGCGACAATTAGCAAAAATCAAATAAAAGATGTAGAAAGAGACATATTGTTGTGTAAGGTAAATAAAAAAAACATTGTTCTTTTAGTATGTTCTATATTGTCATACTTGGTGATAAAAAAAACTTGATATTTTTACATAGAGAAAACATTAAAAAAATATTACTTTTCTAAACATATGAAAAAAAATTATAATATTGAGGTGGTCAGTCAAGAGTTATGTAACCCACTAAAATATACAGATAGAATTTATTAAAAATACCTCTTTAAGTTCACAAAGTCTCACTAAAAAACAACCTATACCAAGTTGGGCCGTGACTCAACTGTCAAAATAAGTGATACTTAAAAAATACAACAAAATAGTATCATGTACTTTCATCGTATCCACTAAATCCTATGAGCTTATTACCATATTGCCATTTTTTTCCTACCAATCAAAAATATATAAAAAAAGCCTTTTTTGAAAGGGCTTCCAGGAGGTAAGTTAAGATTGCCAGTAGCAATATCAAGATTATCATCTAAGAATTGCTTCATGAAGACAACTAATGATTTAATTAAAAAATATTTGATGGCCTCGCGGCCGGGCTCGCCCTCTATTGGTGGGGTAGTATCTTGACTGGGGGGGACGTTATGAGATGAGACCCAACCTTTTGATAGCTTCTCTCTTAATAGCTTCGACATTACCCTGAAATACATATGTAATTTCAGAATATATGTGTATATACATATATATATTTATGAACATACATACTACGTTGCTATCGAAAATCTATATTTAATATTATTTCTCCGGATAAAGCGCATTTCTCTCGGAAAAGATAGCGCATGGATACCTCGGAAAAGATAGCGCATGGATTCCAACTACCTTAATCTACTAGGAGAGCCCTGAATAGACAGCGAGTAGGGGTGGCTAGATGCAAGGTAAACATGCAGAGCTGGGGTTGGGGTTTGTTGAAGAGGCATTGAATTAATTATGAGGCTACACAGACAAGTATGCAAGTACTTACTTCTGACATTTTTTATTTACGAGTCACGTTAGTGTTTATACTTTTTATAATACGTTAATTTTGTCTTTATACACACTAAAAATTCTGGTTTGAATTTTACTATAGTACGATAAAAGACTATACTTGAGAAAATGTAGGATGGTCCCTGTGACATTTGAAATGTCATGTCTCAAAGAGCTGGTGTAAAATCGTTTTTTTTTACAAATCGAATCGTTTTTTTATAAATCAAAAAATTGTTTTTCTCTAAACTGACATTTTAATCCCTAATTTTCATTATACTGACTTTCTAATATATCGTATGATTTGTATCTATCTTTAAATAGGCCAAGATTCACTATGAATTAATACTAATTACGAACATATAATTATAGGTATAAAAAAATTGAAAATTCAATTATCGAATACTCCATTCTTAGCCAATGCGGACTAACATAGTGACTTTTGACAAACGTCACCAAATATTATTTGATTTTAACAAACTGCCACATTTTTTGCTAATTTGTAACAAGATGTATTAATATGTCATTATTGTTAGTTTTATGTAATGTATTTACCTAAATAACTTGCTATTTATTAGAATCGAGGCTTATATTAAAGTTATAAAATAATTAAAATTACTGAACGTCGTTACAAGGTTGTATTGGGGCAAATTTGTGAGCTGTCACAGGGACCATGCTACATTTTCTATAAGATATAACCTAGAAGTATAAATATAAAATGTAATCGAGTATAACCTGTATGTGTAAGTTGTAATATATAAAATACATATATTTATCGAACCTCGAATACATTTTTTTTATTTAAACAATTTTCGGGGTTACGCCATTCCTCCATTGACCACCTTATACAAAGTATCTTAAACATTAATAAAAAATAGGAATAATATAAAAGGAAACATCAAAGTAAACATATCACTTTGGACATTTTGATATAGAAAATTACTCTTTGATAATATACTTTACTTTTCACAGACTTTTGATTACATAATATTTTTAATATTATATTTTAATATATATATTTTTAATTTTTATTAACTTTTTATTACATTTCACCAAATTCGCTATTAAAATAGATTTTTATTTTAATAAAATTTCAGAGGCTTCGGTCTTTTGGAAGCCGTGATGGTACTCTCTGTCGGCAGTCGTGTGTATAGCATCAGACATTAGAAAAGTTGCCAGGTATGATAATAGTATTCCTTTTAAAATATTTTTCGGATATCGTATGACATTTTCGTGATTTACTATACAATCTGACAGGTTTACTGCCATGTGGTGATCTCTTCTAACTAACCAGAAATTAGTTAAATAAGCCTTAAGCAAAAACCAGACTTGAACCCTTGAAAAAAATCAAACACCAGCGGGAATTAAATCCGCAACCCCTAAGCTTGAACGACAAGTATCTTACTAACTAGACCAGCAACAATTTACCGTGTTATACATGATGCAATATTCCATAAATTCTATTATGAATCTCATACAATAAAATTGGACATTAGAAAATTTGCCAGACGCAATACAATGTTCACACAATACAATTTTTTATTATTATTTTGTATAACACTTTCGTGATATACAGTACAACTTTGTGGGCTTATTGCAATATGATAATCTCTTTCAACTAACCAGAAAGATGTTGAAGAGACTTTAAGTAAAAACTGTACTGAAATCCTTTTTAAAACATGAAACGTGTATCGAAACCATAATCTCCGGGTTGCAAGATATGTGTTTCACCAACTATACAACAGAGTTTGTCTATTGAACATAAAAATAATAATACTCAATTTGTTTTTTGCCACTGTCCCTGAATGTTGATATTTATTTTTGATCTGCTAGTAAAAATGGTTCGAATCTCGAGTAAGAACGCCCTTGAGGCAAGTCTGCTCTATAAACGGCGCTATATAAATTATCATTTTATTATTATTATTAGATTTCGTATCTGACAGATAGTGAAATATTCCATAAAATCTAATATAATAACAATGTACGAGGGCGGTCCGATAAGTACTTAGCCTCACCGCCCGATGGCACCACTATCGCAAGAGCAATTTTTTATCGCGTAGTACATTCTCGTTGACAGCTACTGTCAAAATTTCAGCCGAATCGGACGCGTAGTTTTGTTTTGACCGCGTGTGGAAGCGAGCGTGTCCGCGGATTTGAGAAAAATGGAAAAAGAGCAATATCGGTCGGTGATTCGATTCTCGTTTTTGAAAGGAAAATCGCGCAGCGAAATCAAAGAACGCTTGGATGCTGTGTACGGTGACTCTTCTCCTTCGATGGCGACCGTCAGGGTCACAGGGCTCTACTATGCCAAATTATTGGGCCGATTCGACGCCGAATTGCAGAAAAAACCGCCCCGTTTTGCGAAGAAAAAAGTGCTCTTCCATCATGACAACGCACCGGTTCACACCTCCGCCGTCGCCACGGCCAAATTGGTAGAGTTAGGCTACGAACTGCTGCCCCATCCACCGTATTCTCCGGATTTGGCCCCGTGCAACTTCTTTTTTGTTTTCAAATTTGAAAAAGTCACTCGCCGGGCAGAAATTTGAGTCGAATGAGGAGGTTATCGCCGCTACGGAGGCCTACTTTGCAGACCTCCAGAAAACGTATTTTTCAGACGGGTTAAAGAAGTTGGGTGAGCATCGCTGGGTCAAGTGTATCGAACTCAAAGGAGATTATGTTGAGAAATAAATCGCCACTTTTCCAAAATTTTTGTTATTCTTTTGTAGGCTAAGTACTTATCGGACCACCCTCGTATGTTAAATAAGTCACCAGACATGATATAATGTTCTCATAAAATCATTTTTGAGTATTATCAAGAATAGAATCTAAAACCTCCAGATGGAAGATAAACATGCTACCAACTAGGTCACGTACCATCACCAATGCGAATTATAACCCATGTAACCATTTTGAGAGGGAATTTGGTAAAATAAATATATACCAAATGACTTATACAATGTCATTTAGTGGTACTTTATCACTTTTATAATATGTTGTCCGAGAGTAGTTTCATATTTCTTGGATAGAAGTCGTTAGGTCAAAAATGTTCACTGCTAACCTTATTCCAAACATGCTAAATGTATATTATTATAAAAGGTAATCATTCGGCGCATTTTTTTGATAATTATTCACACAAATTACTTATGTTATTTTTTTGTCATCATTTTGAATTGCAGATGAAATAAAATAAATATTTAATTCTGCGTTTGATAGTTTTTTACTGTAACAAAGGAATAATGCGACACAAACGAAACTGAACGTGCAGTAAGTGATTGTGTGTCAAATGTGTTTTATAAAAATTTCATTACGGCATACGACACTCAAATAAGGTGTCCGTTCTCGAAGGCTAGACGACCAAATCAAGGATAACCAGCATTCTACGAAGCGAGATTATTGAAATACTGAAAATATCGAAAACACTGTCCGCGAGCATTTGATGCACTTTAACATTAGAATTCGAGCTAAAAATACGAAACCACTTCTCAGACAACTCAATATATATCTAGATATAAAAAAAAAATATGAAACATAAAAATAAAGAAATTTCGTTTGTTCGGAAACTTTAAACATATACAGGTATTTCTCGATTTATCAATCTTGCTCGAGTCTCGAACAACATCGTAAAGTGAGGAATATTACATGATATATATCGACTATGTATTTGCGGTGACGAGCCGTCCATACGACGACACATGCTGCAGCCCTGAAAATTTGATTCACGGAACGTACAGTGCTATCAAGATGGTATAACTTTGGGCGGAAATAATTTAGCGCATATGATACGCTATGAAGTAACAAACTCGTAAATACGGGAAATATCTGTATTTGTTAACTGTATTTTAATAATAAATTTACTATTCATATAACATTATAGTGGTACCAGATCAATTCGAAAATCTTAAAAGTATAAATAAGTATGTAGTGTAAAATTGTGAATATAAAGGTGTTTTTTAGTCTTTAGGACAAATATATAAAGTTTGCAGTTAAGGAATGACACCACTTCATCACAGGCTTTGCCTAGTTAACACATTCACTGCGATATGTATTTATAGAATAGTGTAGAGGTACTGAAAAAATCATATTTTCGAAACCTTAAAATCTTACGGTATTTTCGAAATCTTAAAATATTCGGTACCATACAAACAAAGAGAATCGAATGACGCGCAACGGGCGTCATCAGCGTCTCTACAAAAAATGTGTCGTCGCCCCAGGGGCGTCTTTAGCAGCGAACGTGTTAAATGGTTCTATGTATGAACGAAATGATGAGCTTATATATTATGTAGTTGCACTCTTTGGTTCGCTTTTGTTCGTACGAACTTTGGAAAAAAAAATTCTAATCAACATTTCAAAAATCGTACTGAATATTGATTGGCTGTGTGAAAACACGCAATCACACCACTCTACAAAGTGTAGTATCTAAATTGGAAGTTAATTTATATTAAGTCTCGTTTAATTTTTGCTTTATAAGCAAATAAATTATGTGTTATATTATTTTTCATTGAAAATGTATCTATATTTAAAATGAATGGAAAATAAAGTACTATTGGACGCTAAAAACATTTTTATTGAGAGATTTACATCCCTTTTTTAAGATTTCGGGGGTTGTAATATAAAAAAATTAAGAAGCATTAAACTAAGCCACAGAGATCATATAGGGTAATTAATAATGATAAATAACCGAGTATGACTGTATATTTAAAGTTTGAGAAGTATTGAACTAGTCCACGGAGGTCATACTGTACATTTAAAACTTGAGAAGCTTTTAACCATGCCACGGAGGTCATACTGTATATTTAAAACTTGAGAAGCTTTTAACCATGCCACGGTGGTCATACTGTATATTTTAAACTTGAGAAGCTTTTAACTAGGCCACGGAGGTCATACTGTATATTTAAAACTTGAGAAGCTTTTAACCATGCCATGGAGGTCATACTGTATATTTAAAACTTGAGAAGCTTTTAACCATGCCACGGAGGTCATACTGTATATTTAAAACTTGAGAAGCTTTTACCTAGGCTACGGAGGTCATACTGTACATTTAAAACTTGAGAAGCTTTTAACTAGGCCACGGAGGTCATACTGTATATAAGTTTAAGAAGCATTGAATTAGGCTACGCGGGTCATACGAGTATAATGTGATAATCTTTCACAAATTCCTAGACACCAGTCTGTTTTCAATGCAGACGAGTATAATGTGATAATCTTTCACAAATTCCTAGACACCAGTCTGTTTTCAATGCAGCAGGTAGGCTGATATATGGTAGTCAGAAATATTGCCATATCGGTCAGTCTCTAAAAAGTCTACAGTGACTTAAGTGTCGCGAACGGATTTTTTTTCTTTTTCTTTTAATAAGAATAGATATAACCGAAGTCATAGGTATCCTTATACCTTCGAACACTAGGCTGAAAAGGTGCAAATGTCGTTCGAGGGGAGTAGCACAGCGCGGGGTTCGAACCGACGAAGTTACCGCGCGGCCATGTACCTCATTGATTTCAAATTTTAACTCTTTGTTTTCAAGTCCCTTAATAAGATGTCTCCATTGTATCTTTCGAATCTTTGTCTAAAGGATGTTCCTTCAGAGAGGTAGAACTTGGAGGTTGATTTCTACCTCATCTAATAAATTGGTTGTAGCAAATCAATCCAACAGGGCGGGGTGTTACAATAGAACTTTTGCCGTTGCTTGTCCTATGACGTAGAATGGTCTTCCTCCTAGTGTTAGAGATAAAGTGCAGCTTTAGGAAGCACTTGGAGAATTTTCTTAGGAGTCTTTTTATGAGTGCCTTCGAATCCTGAGATACGGACGAGAGTTTGCTCTCGTAATGGCACTATAATATAAATGTCCTTTGATTATTATAATGAGAGTTAAACGAGAATGACTGTGTATTCGAAAATTGAGATCCTGTTATGTCAGAATTGGATCCGGTACCGCCATATAAAATAATGTAAAAAAAATTAACTTGATTAGCACAAAACGTGAGAGCACACTCCGTTGATAATGGAATGACGTGATGTATATACTGTTTCTAGCGACGAGACGTCTCCCGAGAGAGGGATGAAGACGGCTCACTGACACTCCTGCAGAGCGATGAGCGATCTCCTGAACAGCTCCTGCTGGGCTCTGGCGTGCTTGATCTCCAGCTCTGCCATCTCTACCAGGCTGGAATCGGAAAGAAAAAAATATGCATAAATGAAACAGTCAATACTGGAACCCACAAGAATAATTTATGGAAAATTGTAATAAATGCAATTATCGTCATGTCCCTTTTTATATTACTTGGATAGGCAGAGAGAGCAGTTTCAAAGTACCCTACAAATTATAGCTCTCAAAAGAGACTATGCTTAAAAGTAAAATGTATTTTACGTGCTTTATACCAAACTTTTCAAACTACTCTCGTATATAGAAATATCAGTGATCCCCTGATGATGAGGTGAAAACCTTGAAACCGGTAGGGTTTATTTATTTAACACTTTTATTGCAAATATAATCTGGCGGACTTATTGCCAGGTGGCAATCTCTTCCAACCAACCAGACAAAAGTAAATGAAGCAAGTTACGTGGTCGCATAAATCATTCAAATGACTATCCATCCCCACGAAATCCATAAACACATACGTGAGCACATGCTCACGAGCCCCACAAAGACGGACAATGACCCGAAAATTCTTTTTCATATAAAGTGAGATATCATCAATCAAAAAGAAAGGAAGGAATGGTGGAGAGGAAAGGAAAACAAAAATCAGGAATGAAGCACGTTATTTTACTGACTAGAAATTAAGAGTTTTGTCAGTCTTTGCAGAGTTATACCGTTAAAGTGAAATAAACAGTGTTTGATAAAACAAATGACAATGTCTTTAAACCTCCACAGTGTTAATGCCTTAACTATAAATAACTAACTAAACATGTTTTTACCTCTTCCTGAATGCCTGCACCCTCCTGGCGCGGAAATCTAGCAGTTCCTCGCGGCCCCGAGCGGACATGGCCTCGAACCTGGTGCACGCTGCAGTTTGGGCTTGCTCCGCCTGTAAGGAAACAAATGGAAATTACAATTAAAATCCGTTAATTCGACATTCAAGGGACCGAATATCACAAAGTAATTCTAATCACTAATAACATGATCAGTAAAACACTTAATAAGTAATTTGTTGTTTGGCATCTTAATTATTGTAACTCCATTTATACTGGTTTGCCTGATTCACAAATTTCTAGACTCCAGTCTGTTTTCAATGCAACTACTAGGCTGATATATGGTAGTCAGAAATATTGCCACATTGGTCCACTTCTAAAAAGTTTACACTGGCGTAAGTGTCACGAACAGATTGATTTCAAACTGTGTATTCAAGTCCCTTAATAGGATGTCTTCATTGTATCTTTGAATCTGTGTCTGAGGGATGTAACTTCATAGAAAAGTAGAACTTTGAAGTCGATTTATATTTTTATCCAATAAATTGGTCGTTCCAAATCAATTCAATAGGGCAGGGTATTATGATGAGCTTTTACCATTGCTAGTCCTGTGGTATGGAATAGTCTGCCTCCTAGTAACAGAGATATGGGTGGCGTGTGCAGCTTTAGGAAGCACTTGAAGATAATCCTTTTTTGGAAGTGTTATCAAAATTTATGAGTGGGTTGAATCCTCATTTAGAGCGCCCGTGAGGAGAGTTTACTTTCTTAACACTGCTATATTAATTGTCTTTTTATTACTATTGGTTTAATTTATTTACACAGTGAGAATAAAAAACTTCAACACACAAATTAATAGTTCTCCAGTTCATTAAAAAATAGTACATATTAGAAAAAGGAAATTGCAAAAAAAATGACAAGCAATATTACGACGACTTACCTCTTGAACTTCCAAAGGCTGAGCGATTCCCAGTGGAAAGAAAATAACAGTTATTATTTCAGTACTATGAAAAAATTGTGGAAATAATGCAAACAGCAACAAATCACAAATTTGTGGAAAAAAACAAAGTGTATAAAAATCATAGCAAAGTGTAAAGTGTAATGTGACATTACATATGCACAGTGTTATCGGAATTTTACATTTACCCAGGATATACATTTAATTTTTTTTACGTCCGCAATTAATTTCCAACAAAACATTCATAAAATGTAATCTTTATGGTGGGCAAATTGATGAGACTTTTGACATCAATTTAGCAGTAGCGTAGCGAGGGCCTTCTACAACAGGAGACGTAACCTGCAGCCCTTTGCACAAAGTGTGAGATAAGTGTCATTTGAGAATAAAGTGGAACCCCAACAGCAAACAGGCAAAACCTGCACACACATTTCACTGTACATGTTTTTTTGCACACATCGTAGAGAAAATTTTATTCAAACCATTTTATTTGTTGATAATTCAGCTAAGTAAATGTTGTTCATGTTTTAGATTATAGAATCATTTTATAGCCCTTTTTGTGTTTTATAAAAATTGATATTTTGTCAATGTAACGTGGGTGTTACATATAAAAAAAAAACTATAAGGAAAAGTTGTGATTTTATTTTCCCTCAATTTTCCTTCATAACTTACCATATAACAAGGTGTCACCAAAGAAAATTGTTAATATTTGGATAAATTGAACTTTGCCAAGATAAGGGTTTAAAAAATTATTTAAATAAAAAATCTATTAAAATTAAAATTCTGTTTTTCTCAATTTATATTTTAATTTTTTTCCGTGGGTAATGTCAAATCCGGGTAACACTGTATATTTATTTAATTCATGTACCTGACATATAATTAGTTGAGAAGCCACAATATTTGACCATAGACAAGGAGAGATGTGTGCCTGAGAGCTTAAGTAGAAATAAAACCGAATCTATGGTATACTCACAGCATGTACATCCTTATTCTTGGCTCTGGCTTTTTCTAAGCTCCTGTTCGCCGTCTCGTATGCTTGAAGACATCTGAAATTTATAAAAAAAATAACTGTATTGAAAACATATCATTTTGTCTGTCTTTGTTAACCTTTCCCTTCCTGCGCTAAAAAAATCCGCGCGTTCCGGTGATGTGTAATACACATCAATACATATGTAAAAATGAGCTGTTTAAAATGGGAAAAATAAGAATATTCATAGCCAATCGCTTAAATTAATTAAATTTGAAGTCAAAAGTGATGATAAATTAAATTTTATTGCTGAAAACATGAAAAAAACATCGGCCGACATTCACAAAACGGGCGAAGAGACCACCACAAATGGATGCCCAAGGGCTACTGAGACTTGCGACGGGACTCCCTCTTGCGAACTGAGATTCTATTTCTTGCATTCCCATATACCGAAGTAGAGTGAGAGTGAGTCGCTTCCTCACCCATAGCGGTTTTTTAGAACGAATATACCTACATCACACACTGGCACACGTTTGATTGTATTGGTGAATTTATTCCCGATTTCCACAAAATATCTCTGATGTGGCCGATAAATGCTAATTATTATTAATATTATTTTTTCATTCAATGCGTAAATGTATTACGGAGGAATACCTAAAATCTGAACACAGTATTTATTATATTTATAGAGATATTAAAGTTTTTAGAAGCAATGTGTACTAGTTACACATCACAGTGAAGGAAGGGTTAACGAAGTAAAGAAAATAACATTGTATTATATAATTAATGATGACCTCCGTGACTTTCTTTTTATTTATTTATGCTTAGATGACAAAGATAATTTATGATTAAACAACAGGTAATTTAAAGTGGACACACTATTTATATGGATCTGGGTTTGGTGTTTTACATTTTTTGTGTCCCCAGTAAACTAAGCGTTTGCCTGTATCTTACTGAGGACAATTATATACACCCACTGACAACTTAATTTGGAATATAACACGGTAAAATAAGTTGTCTTTTTTTACAATTGTTGATTATACAATATCACTTTGCAAACTCTGATCAACTTGATAAACTCAATTTTTTACGATTGTTGATTATACAATATCACTTTGCAAACTCTGATCAACTTGATAAACTCAATTTTTTACGATTGTTGATTATACAATATCACTTTGCAAACTCTGATCAACTTGATAAACTCAATTTTTACGATTGTTGATTATACAATATCACTTTGCAAACTCTGATCAACTTGATAAACAAAATTTTTACGATTGTTGATTATACAATATCACTTTGCAAACTCTGATCAACATGATACACTCAATTTGATGTATCACGGTAATGAAACCCTGCATACCTTATTCATTCATTTTCCACATGCCCAAACTATCTCAACATACTCTTCTGCTATGCGACACGAAAGTACAAAATTGATAGTATAAAAACTAATAAAAACACTAAAAATAGTCCATAATAATATACTAGCCGAAATGCACACATAATTTGACCCGATTGATGACGTAATTGACCGGGATTTCCGGTTGATTATGTGTTTACAACTTTGACTTGATTGATGATGACGTAATTGACCGGGATTTCCGGTTGATTATGTGTTTACAACTTTGACTTGATTGATGATGACGTAATTGACCGGGATTTCCGGTTGATTATGTGTTTACAACTTTGACTTGATTGATGATGACGTAATTGACCGGAATTTCCGGTTGATTATGTGTTTACAACTTTGACTTGATTGATGATGACGTAATTGACCGGAATTTCCGGTTGATTATGTGTTTACAACTTTGATTTGATTGATGATGACGTAATTGACCGGGATTTCCGGTTGATTATGTGTTTACAACTTTGACTTGATTGATGATGACGTAATTGACCGGGATTTACGGACGATTACGTGTTTACAACTTTGCCAGTTTTATTATTTGTTACATATGACCAATAAAATTTTCCAGTACACACGAAAAAGATTTTTATTTTTAATAATACGTCTAAACGTTCGGAATTTTTAACTGGTCTCGTTAATGCCGTCCCGAATAATTGAGTAGTGTTTTGATGAATCATATTTGATACAATTATTCCGTAGAAATTAACTAAAGTGTTGGATGTGAATAATTATGGATACCTCAATCTCCTGACCAGAAGGCACTTGGCTGCATGAGAATCTCTGTGATAATAGCGGAATGTGTCAGCTAACTTGAGGTCTTGATCTGTCGCCACTCTGCCCTCTATTTTCTGGAAAATAATAAAAATAATGTTGAAATACACCCGAGAGTTCAAGGATACCACATCGCATTTTGAATTTACGCTGAAAACATAGCGGACAGAGTGCCAAACTTGCCTATTATGACACACATATTTTGTCTCCTCTTCCACATCTATACAGCTCCTACGAATCTCCGTTTCCTTCTTCCAAAATATAATTCATTTGATTCAACCATACTTTCCTTTGTCTTTCTCTACCATGCCTAACACTCAAATTTGCATTCATTCTTTCTATCTGCCCAAATCATCTCATAGTGCTCTTCATCTTAACCAACAACACATGCTTTATTGATATGTCGTGATGATTTTGATTTGTTTTGTATTTAAAATAAAATACATCAATTCAGGAATGCGAAAAAGTGAGAGTGAATAATCGATAAATAGTAAACAGCGATGAATGGTCAAGTGAATAATAATAAGTAGGTATATATACAATTTCAGAACGGGGCGCATGAATGCGTCCGCAGTATATCTTGATCTCACTCCTGTGCGTGTCGAGGTGGTCGCAGACGTTGCCAATGATATAGTGGGTAGAATATTTATTGCCGAAACGGTGAGACAACGCGATGCGTTCTCTTTCTACCGTGGAATGCGACGTAAATATTATTTGAGTGTAGACAATATTGACGTTCTGGTATGTGATCTTTGTACATATTCAAAGGTTGATTCATCGGTCGTTGACCGTGTGTGTTGACAATATTTTAGGGACGTCGGTATTCCCTACAGCCTTAACTTCATCCTTAATCCCTTCATTCTGTATTGTTATATATTGTCACCCCATGTAGATCGTTTAGCCTAAAGAGTAATTTTGAAATAGTGTGAGTAACACTCTCTGTATTACACAACTTATGTAGCGGTATTGGTTTTAGAATGCCACACAATTGGTTCGCGCAGAGCGCACGTTTGTATTGTTGTTAAAATACTCGGTGATTAGAAAAACACTACCATGCCGAAATTAGGAAAGGGAAAACCGCTTTTGGGCCAAGCAAAGGAGATTGTTTTGAATTTTGGTAATGATTGATAATAATTAGGGATCGGTCGAAAAGGTGCTGCAATCTATTAGTGTGATTTTTGTATAATTTAAAATGTTTCGAAAGCTTAGAATGTACTTTGTTATAACTTAAAGTTTCCTAGAATTTAGTATCACTCCATCCACTATTATTTTAAAACTCTATTATTTGGCATTGTAATTATGTAATTATAATACATTAATATGTTAAATAATCTTACATTAATTTTATTTTTATGTGCAATCTAATTAAAGCTGATGAACATTTTTACTTTATAATACTTGTACTTATATTTATTTTTAATCTCGTAAAATTCCATTATTGTTATTTAATGTTTCCTAGAATCTGCCATGCCTAAACAATTAATATGTTAAATAAACTTACTTTCATTTTATTTTTATGTGCATTACAATTTAAGCGGACAGCATTTTTAATTCACAAAACGTGTGTATTCATTTTAATGTCTGAATATAAAATATTATTTTTATATTTTTTTTACTTCATTAAAAAAATAGAAGTGACAAGTTTTTGTAAACGCACTGTTATTCACACCATTGCAAAATGACTCTTCTGACTGAACGATCTATATCCTTTGTAATGCACACATTCCTGCAGGATTTATTCGGATCTTTTCTGTCTGTTTACGTTTCACTTCCATACAAGTTAGTACTAAAATACAGTGAAACCCCGTTTTTACGTTTTTGAAGGGACTGATAAAAAAAACGTAATTGAAGGGAAAACGTAGATACGAGGCTAGAAAAAAAATTTAAAATTATTTTTTATTTAGATAATCACGCTAATCAGAAAACTTTTTTCAATATATTCGCTATTTTTTATTATCGTAGCCAAAGTTGTAATGGGTATCCCCAAATCACGCGCGAGCGAAACACGTGAACCAATGTGTTTATTCACTTTCTCGAGAATTTTCCTTTTCTCTTCAATCGATAATGTTTTTCTTTGCTGAGACATTATTTGAAGGGATTCAACAAAAAATTATAAGAAATGAAAAAAATGTAAATTGACACACGAAATACACGACAATTACATTGTATGTACACGACCGACACGTTTTAAACACAAGCACAGATTGACCAGATATATCATACAGTCTGCCTGCCTCTGATTCGCTAAATTTCCCACCAATTGCATCGTATTACACGACTCATGTACCATAACCTTGTCCATGAGCGCTGCAGGTGCACACGTGTCTATAAATAGAAACAACATATTTCTGCTTCCTAATATTCATTTCAAATATTTTAAATCCTCGCGCGTTTAATTAAATATGTTCATAAATTGATTTGCATTTTAAATATTTCAAACGTAAATTGTGGGAAATAAAAACGTAAAAGCGGGTACTAAATGTACTAAAATAAAACGGGATTGTAAAAATTGAACGCAAATAGCGGGAAAACGTGAATTCCGGGCACGTAAAAACGGGGTTTCACTGTACTGTTGTTGACTTTTAGCAGATTTTTTTTTACAAATAGAAATATGAATACTAACCCTACATTTCTCAAAAGTTTCAGAAACCTTAGTCAGAAATCTTTCCATCGGGGGCTGTTCGAGTGTGGCCAGGTGCAGTATGCAAGAAGACAGTTTGATGTACGAGTCGGCCACCTCCTTGTGCTTGGAGGTCATCCTGTCGGCACGCTGCGTTGCCTCACGCAGGTGGTTGTTGTACTCTGAAAGAAAGTTCATCTCCTGTTCGAAGAAATCGTTCACGTCACGAACGGTGGCACTCAGGTATATCTCATCTGTCGTGTTGCCCAGGGATTTTACCTGCAAGTTTAAATATAATTATTTTTATTTTATTAATACACGGTGTTTATTTTATAATCAGTTCCGATCCAGTTCCAGAAATAAAAAAAAATAATTAATTTCCTTTTTCAGACGATTTAAAAGGAGTGGTTAAGTATTGTTTATAGTTAAGGCATTAACGTTGTGAAGGTTTAACTCGTCCAGTGCTGAGAACACGCGTGGCGTGTCCATGTGAACATCGGCTTCATGCTCAGAACACGCGCGGTGTGTCCATGCCTAAATATTGTTAGTATATTACATCAGCATATGATATTCGTCATTATTTTGGAAGATTCCGTCGCTTCGGGCGTTTGCGCATGTGCAACGCATTGTAAAGTTGAGGTTACACCCGCAGTTGTAAATAATATTTTTTCTAGTTCTTATTCCGTTTGTTTTCATTGTGAGACTTGATAATAAAAATAATTGGACTCTAGCGCTGTTTTGTGAAAAGGTCACTCACTGCAAGGGATATTTTGTTTATGTGTTCTAGTTATTTTCAATTTTGAATGAGTGACATAGTGAATTGTGAGCAAAAATAAGTGCCTTTTGAAAAATATATTATAGTAATTGGTGTATACATAGTGATATTTAGTATCATATAAGTTTCTCTTTTGATTTTACGAAAAAAAATACGTTTACCTTGAAAAATGGATCGCCCATCGAGCTCTAAAAGACAAAAGATTGAGGATGATATGGATGATTCATTTAGTGACGTTAGTGATGAGGAATTCACCATCATCAAGGACGATTCTGAATTTGAGTCAGATATTGAAAATGATGACAATATTCAAATTCAAACTGTTTCACAAACATCTAGAACACCAGATGTTAGCTCTACGCAATGGTCGAATATAAAAAAACAACCAGCCTCTATACCATTTTCAAAAATACCCGGGTTGAAAATTGAGATGTCAAGTAAAGAACCAATAGATTATTTTGATTTGATTTTCAATGAAGATTTGTACAATCTTGTGACAACCCAAACTAATTTGTATGCTGTTGAAGTATTGTCGAAATCAGAAGGTGATACAAGCAGAATCACGCGATGGAAAAATGTCACTAAAGACGAAATGAGGGTGTGGCTGGGTTTACTACTACACACCGGAACAATACGTTTGAACCGGTTGAGTGACTACTGGAATACGGACTACCTATTCAATTTACCGGCATTTCCACAATTCATGTCAAGAGATAGATTTTTACTCATCTTACGGGCACTTCATTTTAACAATAATGAAGAAGATCTGTCGAGCTTGGCAAAAGTCAGGGCATTGATTGATTTTTTCAATGGAAGGATGGAAGTAATTTATGATCCACACAGACAACTATCGAAAGATGAATCATTGGTTCTTTGGAGAGGCCGATTGATTTTTCGCCAATATATAAAAGGCAAAAAGGCCAAGTATGGTATAAAACTTTACATGTTAGGGGAATCAAGTGGATTGGCCGTAAAAATAATTGTATATGGTGGATCATCAGATGAAGAGTTAGGTGGCAAAGGCCACACTAATAAAGTCGTTCAGAAATTGCTCGAGGGGAAGACGGGAGCCGGATATTCAGTTTACATGGATAATTTCTATAATAGCGTTCCTCTTACAAAAAATTTATTGAACCAAAACACATATGTCACAGGAACACTACGAGCAAATAGAAAAGAAACCCCGATCGATGTTATCAATAAAAAACTAAAGAAAGGAGAAAGTGTGAGTCAGTACACAGAAAATGGTATATGTGTTACCAAATGGAAAGACCGCCGAGAAGTCTTTATGATTTCTTCTGAATTCGATGGGGACCTGTCTGATAGTAAAAACCGACATGGTCAAGTGGTCACCAAACCAAATATGGTAATAAATTACAACAATCATATGGGTGGTATAGACTATCATGACCAGATGTTAGCTTACTACCCATGCAAAAGGAAAACATTACGTTGGTACAAAAAGTTGGCCATTCATCTATTCCAGACGATGTTATTGAATTCTTGGCATTTATACAATGCAGACAATTCACAGAAAATGCCGTTGTATGATTTCAGGCTATTTATAATCAAAAAATTACTAGGTCCACCTCCATCATCAATTCCGAGACAAACAGTACAATCAAAAACCAAGATACATCTGCCGAAGTTTTGTGAAAAAGACACCGATAATAAAATCAAAAGACGCAGATGTAGGCAATGCTGGGATACAGCTAAGAAAAGAAATGCTTCATTATTCTTTTGTCCAGATTGCCCCACACAACCTGGTCTTTGTTTGGATCCTTGTTTCCAACTTTACCACAAATATTAAATTATTTAAAAAAAATTATTGTGTACACCTAATTAGTAAGTATATTTTTCTGTTCGTTTTTATAAAATATTGTTTTTTTTTTATAATATAATGTTGTTCGAAAAATGTCATAAAAACCTCCATTCAATACCATTACGATATGCGTCAAAATACCGACATCACTCTTATCACACAAAAAAGTCACTCAAGTACGTTTGATAAAAATAAAAAGACTGGGTATCTCATTTTGCGCCGAGTTACCAATGGACAAAATAAAAATAACATAAAAATAAACACATTTGAAAAAGGACAAAAAAATATTTGCTTGAAAATTTTAAATTTATTTGAGAATATTTTTTACATGTGTAACCCCACCTTTACAGCATGTACTTCGCTCTGATTGGTCGATCAAATTTTTGAACCGGTGTAAAAGGGGACGATGTATAAATGATATATATAAACAAATTCTATATTTATGAATATATATTTTCTTAAATGTAAAATTTGTTTTACTTCCGTGAAAATATCACGGACTGCAACTATATTGCGCACTCATCGGCTCTCATGGAAATTGTCTCAGCAGTGAAAGAGTTAAAGACATTGTAATTTTTTTAACCAAACACTGTTTCACTTTTTTGTGCTCACCTGAAGATGAGGTGAAAGCCTAGAAACCGGTAGGGTTATAAAAAGTGGAACCGTTACAAAAAGTGGAATAAACAGTGTTCGATAAAATAAATTACAGTATGCTTAAGTTTTATAATGGAGAATCTAACAACAGAGAAATGAACTAAAGTGATTGAAAATAGTTATTAATTGTGTCCTGGAGGAGGTCGCCTGGCAGCCCACCCGGTAAAGGCACGTATTCGGAAAAATACACACATGACGTAATTTTCCTGATGAAGATTGTTCAGCAAGATCACTGATTAGAGGATTAATTGTAGCAGAAGTTAGTGGTCGACTTGTCTCAAACAAGAAGATCGTGTACTATCAGCACTAACTTCAATCAAATGACAATTCAGCTCAGCTTGGAATATCTCAAACAACATAAAGAAACTATTCGAACCTTTTTCCATATAAAATACAGGTGGTGCAAAAACTGAAGTCACAAAAACTACAAAAATGTCTTGAATAAGAGAATTGGAGTGCGGCTTGTGCGCCTTGTATATATTACAAATAAAATCTATGTCTAATTGAACCCTTTCGATAAGATATCTCATTTCACCTTTCCATCATATGAGAACATCATACTTCTGAAATAGCAGAATTCTTCAATTTGTTCTAAACTTTCATATATACGAGGGTGGTCCCAGAAGTACCCGACCTGACGTATAGATGGCGGTTGTTGCTTTAAAAAAATTACTATGGTAGAAAGTACTAAACTTATAAAGCTTAAGTTTCAAGTTTTAAGACGCTACGTTGTTTAGTATTTGTTTGGCAGCCATTAATAGTGAACGCTCTCAGTGAATTTGTAAACATGGAAAAAATTGGTCATCGTTATGTGATACAATACTTTCATTTGAAAGGTCTAAGTCCAACTAATATCAAAGCCGAGCTAGATTCTACTCTGGGGGAGTCTGCTCCTTCGTTTACAACAGTAAAATATTGGGTGGCAGAGTTTAAATGAGGCCGTACGAGCTGCCAAGACGAACATCGCAGTGGTCGACCAAATGAGGTGACCACGCCAGAAATGGTGAAGAAAATCCACAAAATGGTATTGGATGACCGTCGATTGAAAGTGCGTGAGCTAGCAGACATGGTAGGTATTTCAAAAAGTGCTGTACATCGCATATTGACTGAAAATTTGGACACGAGAAAGCTGTGCGCAAGATGGGTGCTGCGGTTGCTCACAATGGAACAAAAACAGCATCGTGAGGATGTTTCAATCGAGTGTTTGGCGATGTTTCACAGCAATAAAGCCGAGTTATTACGTCGATTCATAATCATGGATGAAACATGGGTCCATCACTTCACACCTGAGACGAAGGAACAGTCAAAACAATAGACTGAAAGGGGAGAATCGGCTCCAAAAAAGGCGAAGACAGTTCCATCTGCAGCCAAGGTCATGGCGTCAGTTTTTTGGGATGCGCGTGGGATAATTTTCATTGAATATCTTCAAAAAGGAAAAACAATCAACGGCGAGTATTATGCGAACTTATTGCAGCATTTGAGTGATGAAATCAAGAAAAAACGGCCGCATTTGGCGAAAAAAGAAAGTGTTGTTTCATCAAGACAATGCACCAGTTCACACATCCGTTAATGCGGTGGCCAAAATCAATGAATCAAAGTTCGAATTGCTTCCTCACGTACCCTATTCGCCAGATTTAGCCCCCTCGGATTATTTTCTTTTTCCAAACTTGAAAAAATGGCTCGGTGGTAAAAGATTTGCCAACAATGAAGAGGTGGAATCTGCGGTTGATGACTATTTTGAGGCGCTCAACGGTTCTCACTATAAACAGGGTATCGAAGCTATTGAACATCGCTGGGAAAAGAATGTCGAGCTGAAAGAAGACTATGTTGAGAAATAAAAATATTTTTTCCCAAATTTTTTGTGTTTTCTTTGTTAGGTCGGGTACTTTTGGGACTACCCTCGTATATATATACACAGAAGGTGAGTCTATAAATTCATGCGTATTTTTGAGAAATTTCGAAACAATGTAAACAAAACATATTTTACTATTTTAATCAATTATATATTTTCCTTCATTATCATCAACTTGTCATCTTACAGGTTAATTATTTAATTCCATTTGTGTACGAACACTGTTAATTTTTTTCTCCGTAGCAGGACCTTGCACTTTCATTTGTACTGATTATCAACATTAATTTTTTTCTCCGTAGCAGGACCTTGCACTTTCATTTGTACTGATTATCAACATTAATTTTTTTCTCCGTAGCAGGACCTTGCACTTTCATTTGTACTGATTATCAACATTAATTTTTTAAGGGCTCTTATTTACGCCCAATGTTTACTAAAATCAACGATAAACTGACCATTTGAGTGAACATTTCAAAACAGGATACGACTTGTTTGGAAGTGGATTGTCCTACGAAATGAGTCATGATGAATCATACATATGACATCAACATGTACAAATTTATGGACTCACATAATACAAACCATCACGCCATTTCTCTATTGGGGTAGGGAAAAGAACATAATGCCTGTATCGGACGTGTAGCGTCACCCTTGTGTGTGTATGTGGTATGATGAAATAGACAATGCTGTGTAGATCTGGAGGCAAATTCACCCTAATATTTAAACTATGTAAATCTGTGTATGAACTCTGTTATATGTATAACTGTCATGTAATTCCATGCTATTTTGTTATAATAATATAAACTTAATTCTGTATGTAAATCTATACTATGGAAATATGTATTGTGTTATTCTATGTATTTGTGAATCATGTTGGAAACTATGTAAAATGTTAGTCAGCTTGACCCCGATCAGGTTCGCGACCGCAATGGAAATAAAGGACTTGCGGCGGGCCGTCGGGTGTAGAGCGCGGGCCGGTCGGCCTAAGCACCGCTCAGAACTCCGAAAGTTGTTGTATTTCGCGGGCAATGGGCGCTTGTGACGGCCGACTGACCATTTATATAGAGGGCCCCCTGGTTTTGAAAATACATTGATACTTCTCAGAAACAACCGACTATACTGCGTTTTACTTGAGACCCGCTACCCTATTTCGACTGCCTGAGAGGAATCTCTCCCTGCTACCTTCTTCTTCTACTGGATCTTCGCTACCTCGATTCTCTGAGCGCTACGCGGCAACCAACGTGCCTATCTACAGTCTTTGTGCCCCATCCGGTACAATGCCCGACTTACCTATCTCGACACACATCCTTCTTGCCTCTTCTATATCCATACCACTTCTCATATAATTCCTACGATTTCTCACTTTCTACGTATCTTTCTTTAAAATATCATTTACTTGATCTAACCATACTTTCCTTGGTCTTCTTATCACACGTTTTTCACTCATATCAGTAATACAGGTAGATTCTTTAAAAACTCTTCGGAAGTAGATATCAGTCTCACCAATCCGCCGAGAATGTCAAACTTCCCCCGGGGCTTAGCGCACAGGTCCTGATCATACTCCAGGAACACCCGAAGGTGCGAGTCATTCCTGAATACCGGGTGGGCTGCCAGGCGAGTCAGGAACACTTCATGCATGGCAACTGTCTTTTTGAATGTGGCCAGGTACTCACTGGAAATAGAAAATAGTTAATTAGATATAAAATATTTATTCATCATAATCTGTTGTGACTTTAAGCACAGACAAGCTGTAGAAATTAGTGTATTGAGAAGAATACATAAAGTGACAATATATGACAGAATACGGACTCAAATGATAAGGGATGAATGTAAACTTAAAGCTGATGTGTTGAGTAAGATGAAGAAGAGCATGCTGAGATGGTTTGGGCTTGTGGAACGAATGAATTAAGAAAGAGTAACAAAACAGATATATAGTGGAAGGTGTGTGAGAGGAAGACCAAGGTTGGATCAACTGAATAATATTCTGAAAGAAGGAAACGAAGAAAGTCAGAAAAATCATAGAAGTTGTATGAAGTGTGTTGAGATAGGAAAGTCTGGCACTCTGTCCTCTCTACATACCCAGATGGGGAAATCCCATGATGGTATCTATGAAGAACCAAATAGTTAGTAGTAGTGCTTTTTTTGCGGTGGAACGCAGTGGAGTGGTGCTCCACCACCTTTTTTACGGTATACAAAAAGCTGCTTGACAAGAAGTGAGCTCCGACACCTTTTTTTTTTTTTTTTAAAAAGCACTGGTTAGTAGTAATAGTCAGACATCAACTGCAAGACATGGTTAACGAATGCGAGACCAACATTCAAAGTTACATCCAAATCTTTGAATGATGGTGAATTGGTGAAAATGATTGACTATAAGATACATAGACATATTTGTTTTATTAAACACTGTTTATTCCACTTTATGTTTCCATAAAGTTGAATAAACAGTGTTTAATAAAACAAATTACAATGTCTTTAAGACGTTGATCGCCGTGTCAGCCACCGGTGGCCGACACCGAGGTATTCCAATTGGGCCGTGTCGGCCACCGGCGGCTGACACGGTATACCTAACTTCAGAGTGTCATTCTGTCCGTCGGCTACGCGCTCTGTATTAAACTACTATTAAACTTGGCCGACATGGCCCTTCTCTATCTTACTACCATATGGCCTTAGGATATCTTCATGGTTCTAAAAGATATACTCATGAATGTGATAGGTAGGTTATATTAAATTAAAAACCTAAAAATGTAAAAACATTTTTTGGACATTTTACGAAAATCCTATTGGCGATCAATGTGTTAAACCTCCATATTGTTAATGCCTTAATTATAAATAACATATTCGTTTATTGTAATTTCTTTAGTCAACGTACAGTACCCGGCAATAAGTAAAACACATAGTTTGTAGAGCGTCGTCTCTGTCGCACAATATGGTCCGTTAACGACTGACAAATCGCGACGGAACACATGTATGAATGACAGAAACGACGCTCTACAAATGATGTGTATTACTTACCGCAGGGTACTGTTATTCCATTTTATATCATGGTATAGCCCCAGTATATAAAGTGGAAGTGGAATAAACAGTGTAAGACTAAACAAATTACATTGTCATTAAACCTCCACAGTGTTAATGCATTAACTATAAATAATACATTTGTTTATATTGAAAAGGAGACGATTTAGCAAAGTCCAGGAAAGCAGTCTTTAATGATATTTGACTGTATTTGCAGGTGTTAGATAAATAAAGATGAGGACTCACTCTTCGAGTTCCTCTTTCATCTTAAGAAACTCCCCGCGGGTGAGGGCTCCCTCCCCCTCTCCCAGGCGCTGCAGCTTCTCTCGGCTGGCGTCAAAGTCAGGCCGTGGAGGCGCGGGCGGGATCTGAATCATACAATACATATACTGGTTCATCCTGAATCCTAGTTAGGTGACTAGATGCACATTCAAATAAATTATTCAAACAATTGAATAAAAAAATACACGTGTGACCTGCGAGCCTTTACTTTAAAACCAGTTTTGGTACATGGCCCAAAAAGGTTGAGTACCTCTGATGTAACACATCGATCAATAAGTCCCGGAACTAACTACTAAAACATTTGTTTGCCAAAACTCTTCTTTATTTATCAACATAGTCTCCTTCAAGAGCGATACATTCATTCCAACGCTTTCCTAACTTTTCTATGCCAGCCGTGTAGAACGATTTATCTTAGGTTTCAAAATAGGCGTTAGTTTCGGCAATCCCTTCTTCATTGGAGCCAAATTTCTTTCCCTGAAGCATCTTTTTGAGGTCTGCGAACAGCCAATAGTCGCTGGGGATCAAATATGGAGAATACGGTGGGTGCGGAAGCAATTCGAAGTTCAACTCATGCAATTTGGCCATCGTTACCATCGACTTGTGACACGGTGCATTGTCCTGATGAAAGAGAACTTTTTTCTTCTTCATATGGGGCCGTTTTTTTCCAATTTCTCCCTTCAAACACTCTAATAACGCTACGTAATATTCGCTATTGATGGTTTTTCCCTTTTCAAGGTGATCAATGAATATTATACCATGCGCATCCCAAAATACGGAGGCCTTAACCTTCCCGGCCGACTGTTGAGTTTTTGGCCGCTTCAGACGACTTACACCTTCAGACGGCTCTCCACTTAGCTGACTGCAGATTTGATTCCGGAGTATAGTGGTGGATCCAAGTTTCATCCATTGTCACATACCGACGCAAAAACTCCTGTTTATTTCACGTAAACAGTGCCAAACAGCGCTCTGAATCATTGGTGTGTTGTTGTTTCTGTTCCATTGTGAGCAAATGCGGCAACCATTTCGAAAAAAGCTTTGTCATGACCAAATGTTCATGCAAAATAGTGTAAACACTACCAAAGATATCTTCAGGATGTCAGCTATCTCACGCAACTTTACTTTGCGGTTTTCCATCACGATTTTGAGGGTTTTTTTGTTTTCTGGTGTAACAGCCTCATTTCGACGACCAGAGCGTTCAGCATCATTTGTGTCTGTACGCCGCATTTGAAATCAGCATACCACCGACAAATGGTTGTTTTCGACGGAGCAGAGCCCGGATAACACTTTTCAAGCCATCGCTGAGTTTGAACGGTATTTTTTCCCATTAAAAAGCAATGTTTTATCAACACACAAAATTCGGTTTTTTCCATTGTTTCGAAAATAGCAAAAGTAGCGTCACTAAAACCACTGTAACTCAATGACACACTGTCGGAATGTCATGAAAGTTTGACACGTAACTTCTAAAGGTACTAACTGAGAATGGTATGGATTTGTTATTAGAGGCGCCATCTGTTGGTTAGTCCCGGGATTTATTGATCGATATGTTAGTTGTTTCGATGAATGAAGTAGAAACTGCTTGTTTTAAAAATATTTTTATAACATGCATTGTATCATTGATTAATAAATAAATAAACATTGAACATGATAGGTGTACAGGACGTATGCATCACATATATTAAAAATTATCATTATATTATTGTTGTTAAATTGTTGTCTTGTAACAAAACGTCCCTTTGTATGGTCTTCGTATTATCGCAACATTATAATCAGACGGCCCCTGTGCGCAATGACCGCTTGGCAAGCATTGAACAAGCAAAGGGTGACGGCGTAAGTAGTCGGATCGATGTGCTTGCGACGTGCGATGGGCTAAAAATAAGGGACGCAAAACGAGCACAGTATATTCTCGTCTGAAACGTCATAGTGTGTTTGTATTTCTATAAAGTTCTACAAGTCAACAAGGAATCTTTCCACTTCACTTGGCTGTCACCGAGACTCATGGAAGTCACGCCGGAATCTCCGAGGATTGAGCGGCACCATCCACCTATCCTACAGTCTTTGTATCTGTGCTGTACAATAGGGGAAAGGGAATATATTTTTATGATTATAAAAGTTTCTCATTAAACTTTTACTTGTGTTATTCAAATATCTTTCCTTATAATGTAAAAAATATAATGAATAAATAAATAGAGAGCATGAAACATAAATGGACTGGAGGAATAGTTACTTACAATAAAACCAGCATATTCCTCATTCTCTTCAAAGCGGTCGTGGAGCCAGATGAACTCCTCGTGTTGACGCACCACAAAGAAATCGCTCTTCTGAAACTCTGGCAGCGATGTGCGTGTGTGAACCGTGAACTTTACTTTGTCCTTTTCGCTCAGCGCGTCTGATATATCTACCTGCGAACATTCAAACAAGCAAATCAGTTATTGCTGGCAACCAAATTTTTTATTTAATATTAATTAGTATCATATTAACACAATATTTTTTTTACAACAACGAGGCCCAATCATGAGTCACAATATTAATATTACACTATGCTGCACACTCACCAAAAGACTGTTATCTGTTAGTGACACACTCTCATTGGGTTTTCCGGGTTTTTGTGGCAGCTTGTCACCAGATTGTGTTGGTCTGATCTGTGAAGAACTCTCATCTATACTGTCCTAAAATCAAAAACATATATATTTATAAAAATCTTGGTGGGATTCAATACAAGAAGACAGCAATACATTCAATAGCAAAAAAATTATTTCGATCCCTACATGCTCGTATGAGATGGGAGAGAAAACCTTTCAACATGACTTATTTGATTGTCTTGTACGCTATGCATATGGTCTTTACAGAATGAGAACAGGAGACTGTCTAATAGAAGGTCACCTCAATAGAGTCCATATCACAGACAGCCCTGCACGAAGGTGTGAGACGGGAGAAGAAACACATGACTATGTTTTCTTTAAGTGTCCTCCTGGACATACAACATATGATCTTTACACAAGTACAAATATCCCCGCCCGTTTAATACTACTTTGATCAAAAAGTTTTAGGCCCGGCCCCCGTGTCAGTCACCCGATTGGAATTCTTTTTTTTTTTGTTAGGTTACCACATCTATCATTGACACTTCCCTCCGAATTTCAGCGTCATAGCTTGACATTTGTAAAAGTTACGCTGTACTGAGTACATCTACCTTTGTGCGTGTTTTCGATTTTTTACAAGTTTGAAAATGGCACCAACTGTACATTAACGAGTTTGCATTAAATTTTGTGTGAAAAACGGATTTAACGGTCCGCAGACCTTGGAAAGACCTCAATTTCATGCAAAAAAAGGACCGCGTTGAAATCGCGAAAGACATGATTTCCATGAGTTTTTGACCAAAAACAACACGATTACTATCCAGCAGCCTTCGAATTTACCTGATCTGGCTCCCTGCGACTTTATCTTGTTCAACCAACTTAAAAAACCGCTTCGCGGAACGCGTTACAGCACCCGAGAGGATGTCATGAAAAAATCGAAGACGGCTCTGATGGACATACCGAAAATTGAGTATCAGCGGTGTTTCGAGGATTGGATCAAGCGCTGGCGTTAGTGCGTTGCAGTCGATGGGGAGTACTTTGAAGGGGATCATATCGATTTTGATGAATAAACTTGTATTTTCGATTTTATAAATAAAGTCCTAAAACTTTTTGATCAAGGTAGTATGTCACACATGCACTTAATTCTCAACTAATTTACAGTCACATATTTAAACATACATAATATCATACCGTGTTCCTTGCAAAGTAGGCAGAGAGGACAGATCTCTAAACTTTTATATCCATGCACACAAATTTCGCCTCCTCCACACATTGTATTGCATTATTGTATTTTATTACACTTTCATTATAAACAGTACAATCTGGCGGGCTTATTGCCATGTGGCAATCTCTTCAAACCAACCAAAAATATGTTAAAGAGGCCTTAAGTGAAAACCAGACTGCAATCCTTTTTAAAAAAAATCTGGGTTCCAGTGGGATTTGTACCCGCGACCTCCGGATTGGGAGACAGGCGTCTTACCAACTAGGCCACGGAGGTCATCACATAATACATATCGTCACCCACAATCTTCTATTATTCATACTTCTCAATTTACCTTCTTTCAAAATCTGGTGCATTTGGTCCAGCCACGTTTTCCTCTGTCTGCCTCTTCTGCGCACACCTTGCACTTCTGTCTTGTAGACTCGCTTAGTCATTCTTAAATCATTCATTCTCTCCACATGTCCAAACCATCTTACAGCTTCTTTTTCACCTTACTTAAAACATCCATTTTATCCATGCATTCATTTCTGATGTCTTCATTCTGCCTTTTTTCATACATTGACACTCCAGAAATATTCCTTAGAGCATGCATCTCTTCAGCATTAATCTTACTTTTATCCTACTTCTGCAAAGTTCACGTTTTACTTCTATATATTAAGGTGAGCACCAAAACACCATTATGTATTGTAATTTTTGCTACTGTTGATATTGCACGGTTATTCTATATAATATTAAGTGCTCCATTTACCCTAATCCCTGTCGCTATCCTTCTTTCAATGTCCCTTTCAATTTGCGCATCAAAGTTAAAACATTAATATCTGACATGTTTATTCCGTATTCTTTCATACATGGACACTCCACATTTTTTTCTTAGTACATGCATTGTTGTAGCAGTAATCATACATTTATTATTGTTCTGTCAAGTCCAAATATCACTTCCATACGTCAAGGTGATTACGTGTTGTCATTTTTGCAATTTTGATATTGCGCGTCGATTTATATTAAAACGAGGTCGTAAGTATAAAAAATAAGCACGTAAGAGTTAAATTCTCCAATAATTTCGTCACAATACATGTCCACACACTATTTTTCATTCAAAACAAGTCCACCAATATTGTCAAACCATCAATTACAAATAATTACACTAGGCCCGAAATACATGTATATTCATCGTCAAATGTAGCACTGATAAAGTGAATCATTGTACAAATGTTTAAAAATATATTATTCACAATAAAAACGATATTTATCACAAAAACGATAAAGAAAACGCCCCCTTAGTATAAAAAAGTCACAATAATTTCGAGGAATTGATAAATAAATAAATTAGCTCTGAAAAATATAACGATACACTAAATGTTTTGAACTCACCATTTTAAAGTTTTTTTAGGTCAATTATTTATCAATAAATATTATCTCGAACAATAATAAGTATTATAATTCGATGAAAATCAAAGAGTAAATTGAAGTAAATGACATGCGACAATTTTGACACAGTTTGACAGCTAATAAAAGCGGACAATTTTGTTACTAGCTGAGCTGGCCGCTTAGTGTTGCAAATTCATAAAAAAATATTCATCACTTAAATATGTTAAGGGTAAAATGTATCACATTCTATTTTTTAATATACATTTTAACAACGATGAAGATCGTTTTGTATCATTTTACAATCATTTTTTGAAAAAAAACTTGAATTTTATTATATTTACATTTTTTTAGATGGAGTTTATTCTGAGAAAAAATGTTGTAAAATCTAAAGTAATTGTGATAGAAAAAAGTATGATAAATGTGACATATGTGGGAAAAATAAAGAATTGGAGCAAGTCACTGACCTGTCGTTCTGCTCAGACCGGCGTTGCCACCTATTCAGAGCCGCTATGCCGTCCTGTCTAAACCAGTACTGCCGCCCACCTATAGCCGCCCTTCCCAGCCTAACGTGGCTAATCTACCTGAACTAGTACCAGTCGACTGGATCGCCTCACGTGAGCGTGACCTTCTATTATTAATAAAGTAAAATCAGTGAGAAAAGGCAAAGATCTTAGTTTAAATTGTTGTTTAATAATTTTGTTGAGTTCCCATTGTCGTCCTGAGACCCTTGAATACATTACTCAAGTCACGGTAGTAGTACCATAAAGACATTTTATTATCAAGAGAGGGTATCGTATGAATCACTAATCGGATTAATTGAAGTATACTATATTAATGAAATGAAAAGGTTAACATACATTTTTTCACGCAAAAATCAAACATAAACATGCTAGATATTTTTAATGTCTTTCTTAACATATCCAGATGCTAAGAAGTATATTTTATAATGGTTACAGCCCCCTCCTTCCTATCTTTACACCCAACTTAATTTATTTATATTGTTATGTTTTTAATCTCCGTGTGTATAACAGTCTTTGCGTCTTGAATTAGGGCACATTTGAAAAGATGCTGCTCTTTTTTAAATATTTTGAATATTATATTGATAATATCTAATGTTTTCAATCGTTTGACAGTAGTGAAATTAATAAACGTAAGCTCGAGGTATGACTTGAATAACATTTCCAATTGGTATCATAATACTGATCTCTTTTGTACCAAACGTCTTACAATTTATATTAAATTATTTTGTATACTTGTAACATTACTCACTGGCATAATTAACGTCCAAATTTAAAATACTTTTTTCTTAGCTACGCAATTAATATTTTATTACGTTTATTTATGATAAGAACAATTAATTTTGCTCATGCTATTTCAGTAAGTAAAATAACTTTTGTTCAAATGGCCCTAAAGATCCTTGAAAAAACAGGACTCGACAATTGCAAGTGCAGGCAAAAAATAAACAAAAAAACAATGCAAATGTGAGTAGAAGGCGTGGTAGATGAAAACCAAGGAAAATATGATTGGATCAAGTGTTTGATATTTGGAAAGAATAACAACAAAACACAATGTTCTTGTATTTATTTTAATCTTTTCAGATCTAAATTGATTCTTTGGTCTTAAAAAATATTCTTACTTGTGAGTATATTATTTATACTAAATGCAACATTATGTCGTATTAGTTTAAATAGATGGCGTCCAAAACGTTCAAAGTCGATAATACAGTATCCTACACTTCACTTGTTATCATTAGGAACAGAAATATACCACAAAGTTTTCAAAGTGAATATAAACTCTGTGACCATTATAATGAATGTCAGGTCTGAAAACGTTAACATACCAATTTACAAAAACCTTTAAGTACGTATATAAAAATTAATTTACTGCAAACAGTGACTTAAAAATAATTTTATCTCTGTTCAATGATACAGCACGCTATTCATTGAAGCAAACAATATACAGTAAAAGTCCGTTAATTAGAACAATGATAATTCGTATTTTTCGAAATTTTCTACTGTTTCATAAATCCTACTGTTTATTCGAAAAATCCACGTGATTCACAATTTATACTGTTTATTCTCCAAAAACTATTTATGAATTCTAATAATTTGAAAATTTCCACTAATTACAGATCTACAGTACCCAGCGGTAAGTAATACACATAGTTTGTAGAGCGTCATCTCTGTCATTCATACACGTGTTCCATCGCGATTTGTCAGTCATAACCGGACCAAACTGCTAGCGCATCGTGCGACAGAGACGACGTTCTACAAACTATGTGTATTACTTACCGCCGGGTACTTTATACATGGTGACTGGTCTTGGCGGTGGGACAACTGATTTCTTAGGTGACGATATGCGTTTACTTTCTCGAGGCTTTTTCTTTCTTTCCTCCTATATTCAAAGATTTAGTATCAAAATGAGATGAGAATGTGCAACGAGGTTTTATATAATCTTAAATCGGAAAAAAATATCGATTTATTTTTTCATGCTATATGTCCTCAGTGAGATACAGGCAAAAGCCTAGTTTACTGGGGACACAACAAATGAAAGGCAACAAACCCAGATCCATTAAAATTGTATGTCCAAACTAAATTACCTGTTGTTTTTTTCGTAAATTATGTATATTTCTTGTCATTTGTAAAATAAATAAAATATTTATATTTAATTATTGTTAGTATTATGTTTTGTATGTTCTTTTCATAAAAATTATCACGTATATTTAACTTTAATGAACTATGAACAATAATTTTCACAACTATGAACAATAATTCCTCTAAAACTTGAAATCGTAGTGTATGATATCGTAATTCAGTGCGCAATCAAATAAAAACCAATAATATCATCATATTTATATTACACATACAAACATAAACAAGTAAACAAATGACCATGTTAAAATCAAATAAGGGACAGCTAAAGTGTTTCTTTTTGCCGTGAAACAAAAGTAAACATTTTTTTACCATTTAATGTATTATAATGTCTCAAAATATGTTTACCAAACTTTATCTGACTTACATAATTTTTACAGCAAGAAAAAATTACCGCAATATTCCACAGTTGAGAGGTTCTGCGCAAATTTAAATTATATTTTTAGCGATCGTGTAATTTGTGATTCTCTTGAAATTTGGTTATTTAAATTTTTAATTAACGGTCTTTTATTGTAAAACAATGACCCTGCAATGTAATTTTTCAAAATAAATTTGTTCGTTATTCTCATGAAATGTGTTCCTTACCGTTGGGAAGTGCTGGGCAAATTCAAATTGTTTTTTTTTAATGATCGTGTAATTTGGAATTCTCGTGAAATTTGGTTACTTGAATTTCGAATTAACGGTCTTTTATTGTATAACAATGACTTGTACTGTAATTTAAAAATAAATTGTTCGTTACTATCATACAATATGTTATTTTTATTTTGTATAAATAAGATATTTTTATTTTCGTAACCTCCCAGGTTGATACGATGATATAACTTATCAATCGTTGATGGCCTGTATGGGTCCAATACTTTAGGTGTTTTTTTTTATCGATTCCTTGTTGTGCTCACGTAGAATGCTCTAGGTCCTCCGTCATATTGTGGAAACACGTCAAATATATTCATTCCCAGAAAGACTAAATGTTGTATTGCAGAGGACAAATCTAAACATCCAACTATAAGAGAGAAACCATACGAGAGAAAAAGAAGAATGAAAATAAGTGAATAAAATGTATTTAATATAATTATCCTGATTGAAGATATCACAGAATGAGAATCATACATTGAATTTTCTGGTTGAGGATCTTTCAAAATGAGAATCAGATGTTAAATTTTCTGGTTGAAGATCTCTCAGAATGAGAATTAAACATTAAATTTCCTAGTTGAAGATTTCTCAGAATGAGAAATAAATATTAAATTTCTTAGTTGAGGATCTCTCAGAATGAGAATCAAATGTTAAAATTCCCGGTTGAAGATCTCTCAGAATGAGAATCAAACATTAACATTTTCTACATGGATTTGAATAAAATTTTAACATTTGAAAAAAAAATTATGTAAAATTTGATAACATATATAAATTTGTCTTTTAAGATATTTCATCTCTATTTTCTTCTATCAGTACACAGGGTCATAGTCGAAGAACATCTTAAATGGAATGGAAGGTGTTGTGACGACTCCTCGGGGCATCAGTGGAATTCTGCCCAAGGTGTTGGCAGTCACATCTGTGGGTTCAGTGCGCACTCGGTACTTACTAAGTATCCTGGCTAAGCCTAGCTTGGATTGGATTATGCCAAAACGCTCTCCTGAAAAAAAACAAGACTTCAGTAGCAGACAGGCAACATAAATGTTCATATCAATATTAAGATTTACTTTATATGAATGGCGTTTTGGTAAAGTGTTATATGTCATCAATCACTTATTTGTCAGGAGAACCAAATGAAGTTATGCAACAGTTGTATTCCTGAAATACAGACCTCAGGTAAATTTTACTGAGAATTTTACATACCTATGCATATCTTAGGCCCTTCTCCAAAGGGTATATAAGTGTATGGAATAATCTTAGACTTGTTCTCCGATGAAAATCTTTCAGGGTCGTATATCTCTGGATTCTCCCAGTAGCGAGGGTCTGTTTGTAGACCACTCAGGGACATGAATATCTTGGTGCCTTTTTCAATGGTGAGCGAAGTTCCCTCTACTTTGTAGTCTCTGGTACAGATCCTGTCCAGGAATGGAAGTGTTGGATACAGACGAAGAATTTCTGGAAAACATGCAATATTTATGTAACAAATATACACATACATAATATCACGCCATATCCCTATTGGAGTAGGCAGAAGTGTCAGACTTTCCTATTTCGGCACACATCCTTCATATCTTCCACCTCCATGCACCTATTATTTATCTCTTTCTACGTATCTTTCTTCGAAAATATCATTCACTTGATACAACCATACTTTATTTGGTCTTCCTTTACCACACCTTACAATCACATTTGCTCTTTTACATTTGTTTTAGTTGGTACCGTTGACTTTTCCTATCGCTACATACCATTCTATATACCTCTGAACTCAACATCATCTGAGAAAATCCTACCCAAATAGCAGAATTTCTAAACGTGCTCCAATCTTTTATCATCACCCAAATATCATATTTACTTTTTCTTTCATGCTTTTCTATCACCATGACTTTTAATTTCGCCACATTCATTCTCTTTGCATTTCTCATGCAACTCACTTGTCAAACTCTGTAATTGATCTTCATTCTCAGCATACAGAAATCTGCACACATTCCCACTCGAGATTTTGCTTGCCATCAATTAATCTCAGTAGTTCCTTCACACATGGATTTATGTAAATACTAAACAATCAGGATGACATAACACATCCTTGCTGAACCCCTTTTGAAATATTAAACCACTAAGTCAAGGCACCATTCACTCTAATACATGGGTGGCCAACCTTTTCAACAGCCGGGCCAAATTTTAGAAATGAGATTTCCTACCGGGCCATACAACAAAATTTCTTTTATTATTCAAAGCAAACAAGAAATATATTGTTTTTTTAAGAAGATATAACAAAAATGAGAATCAAACATATTTATTAGATGAGAGTTAGGCAATACAAAAATTAATAATAAAAAATAAAAAAAATATAATAAATTTTAGTGAGACGTCTGATTTTGTTTGTCAGAACTAAGTGCATCAATGTTGATAACGATTGATGTTGTTGCTACACGCAAACAGTTTTGCAAATGCTCATCAGTGATTCGTGTTCTCATTTGAGATTTAATATGCTTCATTCGATTAAAAAGCTGTTCACACGTGTAAGTGTTTCCAAATAGCGAAATCATCGATAGAGCATGTTTGTAAAATGCAGGATATTTCTCCTTGTCCAAATATGTTTTGTAAAACTCTTCCAAACCAACCTGTTTGAATTTCTCCTTTAACTGTGCATCACAACACATTTCACAATGTTCCATTTGTAAAATTCCTGGCAATAAATTCACGTCTACGGAGAATGGCGTTGCAAATGCAGCAAAAAACACACGATGCTTTTTAAAATCTTGAAATCGGTTTTCAAATTCCAGGTTCAAGTCGGGTATCAACGAAGTGTATTTATCCGCCGCCATTTGTGTGACGTCTGGCTGCAATAACAATGTAGAAAAGTGAGTGAAGATTTTTGTCCTTAACTGTTGTTCCCAAAGCCCAAGTTTCATTTGGAATACGGAAATAAGATCATACATGTTATTAATTAGTTGATCTTTCCCTTGTAGACGAGTATTAACAACATTTAGGTGGCTAACTATATCGACCAGAAATGCAAAGTCGCTAACCCACTCCTTGTCTTCAAATTCTGGGATACTTTTTGACTTGCTTGCGAAGAATGATTGTATTTCTTGCTTCAAATCAAACACTTTTTTCAACATTTTGGCACGGGTCAGCCATCTTACTTCTGCATAAAATGTAACATCATTATACTCTGAATCCAAAGACTTGAGAAACTCTTGGAACTGACGGTGATTTAACCCCTTTGACTTAATAAAGTTCACTGTTTTGATGACCACCTTCATGACATGATCCATTTTTTAGGGACTTGGAACATAAATTCTCCTGATGAATAATGCAATGAAAATTTAGCATCGAAGTATTACCAACTTTGCAGGCCTCATTTTCAATCAATTTTACTAAACCTTCGTGTTTCCCAACCATTGCTGGAGCACCATTCGGGCTAATTCATTACTAGAATAAAAACAAAGTATGTAAATAAAGTAAAATACTAAAAAAATGCCTTTTATTTTTTTGTACTAATAAACGATAAAGTAGGTACTCAGACAAAAGCCAGTGGCCAGCACGGTTGGTAATTTGGTTAGATACCCATAATTAAACACAAAACAAAAAATGGAACTCTACAAAATCAAAGCCAAATATCATAGATTAATTTAAAAAAATAAAAGCTGGGTTTGCTTACCTTCACTGCACTTAAGTAGACAGGACTCGGTATAGTACAAAAGTAGACAGGACTCGGTATAGTATTAGACAGGATACTCGGTTATATCAGCTTGTATTCTTATCAATGTGTATTTGAAAGTCGATCGCAAAATCTCACGAGACACATGGCGATAACGCACACAATGGAAGCGACCACACGTCCGACGGTGTTGCGAGCTTGCCACAGACTGGCGGTCGCACGACGCATCCCGCCCCACATTCACGCTCACGGCTATCCACACAAGATCGGCGTGATCGGCGACAGAACATCTGTTGAACAGTTATTTCCCAAAAATCTCTCCGCTCTTGGCCGAAATTGTCCCATGCCTCCCTCATCCCTCAGCCCCCAACCGTTGAAGCGTGTATATCGGTACCAGTTTGAACAGCATTTAGTCTTGTTTGCGCTCCCCTGAAGATGAGGTGAAAGCCTTGAAACCGGTAGGGTTATACCGTCACAAAAAAGTGGAATAAACACTGTTTGATAAAAATAAATTACAATGTTAATTTTCTTTCTCTCTTTCTTTTAGTTTATTTTGTTTCTCTTAAACTTTTTGAGATATCTGTAAATATATTTAAGTTTCAATGTGATTTTTTTTTGTATTGGAGTGGATTGATTGTGCGTATGCATATTTTTATTATTTTTTTGCTTCTTTTTATGTTACGGCCTTTGATTACCCGAGCGTTGACCTATTTCTAGTTTGTATTTTATGTGTGGTAGATGGTATATTTTTTTTCATATAATTCATAATTTTTGTGACAAGTTGTATTTATATTCATGTGCACTCAAAATTCTAACTTGTGTTATACTGCCCTCATAAGCAAAAATGCAGCTAATGGCAAAAGTAAAGTTTTGAGAAAACTGTACTTTTATGTTTTTCATTGCTGCTTAAAAATGTTGTGATTCATAAACAAAAAAGCAGTAAAATGTGATTCATAAGCAAAAACGCAGCAAATGCACTTGCTGTCTTTTTTCTTATGAATCACATTTTTCTGCTTTTTTGCTTAGAAAAACCTAGTATTTTGTAAAATTAAAAAAGACATTATGTCAATTTTTGTATTGAAGTAAATGGTTTTCTGTATTTTTTTTATGAATTATGGTTAAGAATTTGATATGGAATATTACCTGATACTTAGTTAAATTTTTGATTTTTTCCCATTAGCTGCGTTTTTGCTTATGACGGCAGTATACTCTCGTAACCTTTTTTAATGGTGGATAAAAGACCCATACACTGTAATAAAATACAAAAAATAAAAGTAAAACCGGTCTGGAAGGGATCAAACCATTAGAATATGGCTGCCAACAACAGACCATAATACTACTGAGAGACTGTTACCTTTGTATGCCATATCCAGATAAGTCATGTCGGCCAAAGAATCGTAAGTCACCTCCTTATGCTTAGCGAGGACCTCTGCTAGATCCTTCCGTATGCGATCCTGACCAATTAAATTTATGTTTATTACTAACTAAAAATAATGTTTATTACTAAGTAAAATAATATTTATTACTAAGTAAAATAATGTTTATTACTAAGTAAAATAATATTTATTACTAAGTAAAATAATGTTTATTACTAAGTAAAAATAAAGAAAGTATTCTCTATTATTATCTTTGAGTTGGATTATAACTGTGTTCTTCTGTAGTGCAGATTTTATTTTAGTTATCCTGAAAAATACATTTTAAAATTTTTAACGAATGTTCACGTTTTGAAAATTACAAAGCAAGGATCTATGATAAACTGTTATATAATCTATGGTTTACATTAAACCAATTGACTAACACAAGTCAGTTGGCAGTGTTTCCCCACGTCCACACCGACACAAAAATAGCATCTGGGGTTTCTTAATGTCATTGCTCCAGTATGATATCAGCGTTTAGCAGTTGTCAAATATTTAGAAAGCCTGTTCGTGTTACTCATCTTGAGTAACAAAATGTATCAAACATTTCAACTCTTAAAATGTTTAACTCAATAAAAGTTGAATTTGGATAAACCTTGTTTTTCAATTATCTGGGATTCAGTTCCCCCAATTACCACGGATAATTGGCGCTCTACTGTATATTTGTAAAACTTTTTTGTTCCGAAATGATACATTATTTTCAATACTTTATTTTTGTCTCATATTCAGTGTAATGAAATTTCAGTAGAGTAAAATTCCGTTAATTCGAAATTCAAGGGACCAAATTTCACAAGTAAAAATCGAGTTATGATTTATACCATCACTAAAAAAACAATTTGAATTTGTGTGACACTTGCCACGGATAATCGGCGCTCTACTGTATATTTGTAAAACTTTTTTGTTCCGAAATGATACATTATTTTCAATACTTTATTTTTGTCTCATGTTCAGTGTAATGAAATTTCAGTACAGTAAAATTCCGTTAATTCGAAATTCAAGGGACCAAATTTCACAAGTAAAAATCGAGTTATGATTTATACCATCACTAAAAAAACAATTTGAATTTGTGTAACACTTTCTACGGATAATCGGCGTTCTACTGTATATTTGTAAAACTTTTTTGTTCCGAAATGATACATTATTTTCGTCTCATGTTCAGTGTTATGAAATTTCAGTACAGTAAAAATCCGTTAATTCGAAATTCAAGGGACCAAATTTCACAAGTAAAAATCGAGTTATGATTTATACGATCACTAAAAAAACAATTTGAATTTGTGTGACACTTTCTACGGATAATCGGCGTTCTACTGTATATTTGTGCACCTTTTTTTATTCCGGAATGAAACAGTATTTTCAATAATTTATATTTGTCTCATGTTTAGTATAACGAAATTTCAGTACAGTATAAGTCCGTTAATTGGGTATTCAAGGGACCAAATTACACAAAAAAAAAACGAAACTATCACTAAAAAAACCGTTTGATTTTGCATGGCACTTGCCGTCAGTTGAAAATATCGCGGCCATTTTTTCTTACTATAAAAATGAGTTAAGGGGATATTTTACTCTAGAGATGTGAATTTCGGTCGTTTTTTTTTCAGACTAAATAAAAAAAAACAAAAAATGTTTTTTGTATGCATTTTTTACAGTGCATTGTTTATTGATGATTTGAGAATGTACAAAAGAATTATTAATTGAAGCCTTTTCTTAAATTTGAAACAAAAATCATACACAGTTTCTTGATAAGAAATAATGCCGTTATACGAGTAGTTGGTACCAAAGAAAAAAAGAATTGTAAAATGGCGGCAGTCTGAAAAAAAATCATTTTTTTACACTTTCATATTTTTAAATTTAAAAAAAAATAGTAAAAAAGCAGTTTTGAACTTGAGATTTTATGTCGACCAAGTCGAAAAAAGGAGTTTAGAGAAAAATGCGTTTAAAGTTTTGAGATTATTGCCTGGAGTCATTCCAGTGCGGCGTAATTGCTGCCTCATTTATAGCTATGACTTCGTAAATATTGAGAATTTTAAAATTTTCTTTTTGAGAACATATTTTTAAAGGTCTAAACTCTAAGAATATGCCAAAAACAAAACAAAAAACGATTTTTTCAAATTTCTAGAGTAATTTTGACATTAAAACACGTTTATTGGTAAACAAAAACGTATTGTTTTTCGTAGGCACGTGCAAATTTAAAAAAAAACACTTGCATCATCACTTATTTAACTTTTGACAAGGTCACTTTTTACACAGATTAAGTTGTTTATGTTTGCACGCGAAATATAAATATGATATCACTGTTTATTATTTGGTCGCGCATTTGCTTTCGATATTATGAACTACGATAGAAGTTTTTGAACTCAACTAATTATAATGTCTTTAAACCTTCACAGTGTTAATGCCTTGACTATAAACAACAAATATAAATGTCTCACCTGCACGTCTGGATATCTTGTGAGAGCATTCAACATCAGAGACATTGAGGAACTTGAAGTCTCAAAGCCAGCTGAAAAGATCACAGCAAACTGAGCGACCAGGGCGTCTCCTTCATACTCTGGAATCAAAAAGTTGAACAAGTTGATTCCAAAATTTTTTGAGAATTCAGAATTTGATGAGTTTTATTAGTGTGAAATATTTAATTGATTGATAAAATTCGAGGACCTCCGTGGCCCAGTTTGTAAGATGCCTGTCACCCAGCCCGAAGGTTGCAGGTTCAAATCCCGCTGGAGCTAACGTTTGTCAACTTCACAACTCTCAAACTATTTAAAACATTATATATTATCAAGATTACATTGAAAATATTTTAAAGATCATCTTCTTAAGGACGCTCTAACTCAAAACTAACCAATGAACACACACAATAAAAAATATTACGCAATAAATAAATATAACTATAATACTCTTATAAATAAATATATACGATCTCCATGGTCTAGTTGGTAAAATGTCTGTCTCCCAGTCCGAAGTTTGCGAGTTTAAATCCGCAAATTGCGACCCACAATTATGCAACGATGTTATATTAAATTTCACCAAAAGAGCAAGAGTTTGCCAACAGAGCCGTGGTGCACATTTGTTTGACATTTTGTTCCATACATAATTGCAATATTTGTACTTTACAACAAACAAAAAAATGTTAACACTTTTCGAATAAATAATGTGTTTAATTCAAAAACTAAACTAAATCCGGCGCTCTTATTGCGGCACCCTATACTTGGACCAAACAATATCAGAATCCGCTAAGATGACGGTTGACAAGAGTGTTTTAGTGAAGAGATAGAGGGGGAGGATGGTGGTAATTGTGAGGGTGAGTGAGAGAGGAGAGGGAAAGTGAGATGGAAGAGCCTGAGGATGAGAGAGGTTAAAGGTTATGGTGAGGGTGAGATGGAGGTAAGAGGAAGGAGAGAGTTTGGTGGAGGGGTGGGGTGAAGAGGGGAAGAGTGGTGAGCGTAATAGTGAAGGTGAGAAGAAGAGGAGAGAAACCTTTTATTGTGTTATACTTTCGTTACACTACACTATAACATTCGGCTTATTGTCATGTGACAATCTCTTCCAACCAACCAGAAAGTTGTTAGAAAGGTCATAAGCGAAAGCAGACTGGAATTCATTATATTTATTTTTTAAATCTGGGTTCCAACGGGTATCGAAGCAACCCCAAGATTGAGAGACGTCTTACCAACTAGGCCATGGAGTTCGTCATAAAACATTTCCCCCTTTATAATATGTTGCACCAAGTTTCGCTCACTCTGTATATGCATAGGTTGTTAAAAATAACCTTGATAATAATGACTTCTTAGAACCGAAACATTTTTCCTGCAATGACTTGCAATTGTTGGGCAATGTCAGGTTATTGTTTGACCTCCTCCAAATTAATCTCGATCAAGTTTACTGTCAATGTAGATATTAATTAACGTATTCAATTTAATTATATTAAATTAAATGAATGTACATAAATGTAGAGTGATTTCAAATAACTAGTTGCAACCCGTGAAATATTCACGGAAGTAAATCAAATTCTACATTTTTGAAATATCGAATGGAGCAAGATCAAAATAATTTCTTTTTTGGTTCATTAATTTTTAAAGTTTAAAATAAAAAAGGTACATCTTGATTGATGAATTATTTAATTCTCAAAAATCTCTTTATACACGATGTGATGTTTTGTGTATACACATTACTGTTGTTCAATTTAAATCGTTGATAAAGTTTTCCTTCAAGACTTGTTTCAGATATATTGACTTTAATGTTTTTGCGTTTCCGACATCTTGAAAAAGCCACATACCTATAATTGTCTGCATTAAAAAAAAGAGCGTAAGATAAATAAACACAAGTAATCATAAGTTTCAATATAATAGGAAATAAATTAATTATTTAATGAATTACAATTCAAAATAAATTGGCATCGTCCCCTTTTACACCGGTTCGTTCAGTATAATTTCAATCTGTTTCGAAGTATTCCTCTCTCGCTCTCTTGTATTCAAAATTCAATTCTCGTATTCTTTCTTTGGCGACAACCGTACGGGTTTTGGCCTATTTATATTATGATAATGTCATAATGAACACCAAGAGATATCTCATTTATTTTTCTTGATCATGGTAAACAGCGATTCTGAACTAGTGGTATGCTTCATCATCATCCTCGTCATTACAGGGCCTCGTGGTCGAGGACCCCCTCGCTATTCCCACATCAATTCAGTTGGAAAGCGAAGCTGTGCCGTGGAGTTTTTTTGTTTGTTTCATTTTACCTTTCAGTGAGTGAACCGTTGCACACAAGCAAACTCACGAATTCCAGCAATATTTATATAGCCGGATCCCGATCATTTGCGGGTTTCCTTCCGTGGTTGCAGTCCTAAGACTGGTTTGCAGCAATTTGAACTCTTCTCCTCCATTCCCCCCTGTCCTGTGCGGCTCTTTTTAAGTCTGTATATGTTGAGCAGCGCACGTCCACCGACAGGTCCTCCAGGTACTCTCGGCGTGGGCGTCCCCTAGAGTTTGTCCCCTCGGTCATACCCTCCATTATGGCATGCAAGAGGCCCTCTTGTCGTATTATATGACCGATCCATCTTGCACGCCTTTCGGACAGGATCCTGAGCAGGTGCCTTCCTCCTTCGATTCGTTGGAGAACCTCTTCATTTGTGATGTGGTCTCTCCAGGAAATTCCTAATAGTCTTCTATAGGACCACATCTCAAAAGCCTCTAGTCTTCGTCTATCTCTTTCGGATAGGCACCATGTCTCGCAGCCGTACATCAAGATACTCCATACATAGGTCTTGATGAGGAGTATTCTCAGTTTAAGGTCTATATTATTTGATTCTATTATTTTCGACCTTTTATTAAATGCAAGTCTAGCCTGATGTATACGGCTGTCGACCTCGCTCTTGGACCGACCGTCCCATGTTATTTTGCTCCCGAGGTAGACAAACTCCTTGGTGTTCTTTAGTGGTTTACCCGACATCACTATTCTCATCTGGTGCTGCGCTCGGCCTACAGTCAGCAGCTTTGTTTTGTCTTTATTTATCTTCATACTGTAGTTATCTTGAAGAATGTATTTGCGGGTACGGGAAATATAACCGGGTACCGAGTCATTTCCGAGTACCCAGTGCATCGCTAAGACAAAGTAAACAGCACATTACTTTGTAGCGATAGCATTAATGATAACCTAATGATTGATAAGTGTTATGAAATTGAATAGGTTAATAACGTATCATGTATCATATCTTGGCAACTATTAAAATAAACTTTCGCTGTGATATGTATGACCTGGTCAATTTCTTTAGCACCGTTTCAAAATAGATAATGTTCAATATGTTATAGTACCCGGCGGTAAGTAATACACATCGGACTTAAGAAAGATACTGTCGCTTTGTAGAGCATCGTCTCTGTCGCACGGACTGTTAGCCCATTGTGCGACAGAGACGACGCTCTACAAAGCGACAGTCTCTTTCTTAAGCCCGATGTGTATTACTTACCGCCGGGTACTATACATAGCGTTATTGGAACGTTTGAATGCAGAAATTGCAAAAAAACGGCCCCATTCGAAGAAGAAAAAAGTTCTCTTTCATCAGGACAATGCACCGTGTCACAAGTCGCTCGTAACGATGGCCAAATCGCATGAGTTGAACTTCGAATTGCTTCCGCATCCACCGTATTCTCCAGATTTGCCCCCCCCCCCCCCCCAGCGACTATTGGCTGTTCGCAGACCTCAAAAAGATGCTCCAGCGAAAGAGATTTGGCTCCAATGAAGAAGTGATTGTCGAAACTAACGCCTTTTTTGAAACCTAAGATAAATCGTTCTACACGGTTGGCATAGAAAAGTTAGGAAAGTGTTGGAATGAATGTATCGCTCTTGAAGGAGACTGAGTTGATGAATAAAGAAGAATTTTGGCAAACAAATGTTGTTTTAGTAGTTAGTCCCGGGACTTATTGATCGATGTGTTATTTGTTAGATAATCAAACCCGTTCTTTTTATGAGATCACAATAATATTTTTATTCTGCCCCGTGCTTACTTGACCTAAATTTTTCTATCAAGATCATCGTTATTTTCCACTCCTTTTATCCATTTTAAGGGTGGAGAAATTAAAAAAAAATATAAAATCACAAAGGTATGCGTCAAAACTAAACATATCACCGTGACGATTAAAAAAATACTCATGACAATTAGAAATTTCCCAATACAAATATACCTTCAATTGCCGTTTACCTGCTGGGATAGACAGAGAAGGCAAAGTGCCAGAATTTCTACAAACATCAATCACCTCTTCTCATACAACACCTTGGATATCTCTTACTTCCTACATTTATATTTTTTAAATATCAATAACTTAATTCAAACATGCTTTCTTTGGTCTTTACCAAGCCCGATTTCTATTCACATTTTCACTATATGTGTTGTTAGTCTTTTTTTATTCATTCGTTCTACATGGATAAACCATCACAGAGTGATCTTCATGTGAGGTGTATGGCCGCATGATGACGTACTAGACTTCCGTGTAGAAGGTCACCGGTTCGACAATCTGTAGGTGATTCTCAGTACTTCGAGATAGAGGCGTTAGTTCGCCTTGCTACCTTTAGGAACGGTTGTTCCTTAATGGAAAGATGATGAGAATGATCGTTGGTTTAATAAAACTCGTTTGAAATTGGAATATGCAAAAAGATATTTTATTGATAAACGTCGGTATTTATAATATTTGGAATGTGCGCGAGACGGCGCAAGAGATATGTCGCCGTCCCGTTTCCGCTGAACGATATGTTTATTGTTATCACGTAGGGTATTCATTGTTTTGTAGGAAAGTGCGGAAGATATGTCGCTGTCTCGTTCTCCGCTAATAGTGAGTTCAATGACCGAGCTGGTGACCTTCGCCCAGTGCTTGTCTCGCATTCCTTACAAAGCGAGTTCAATGAACGAGCGGCCAAGGGTCACCTCAATGGGTTCAGTGACCGCACGCATGGTAGCTACATACCCATGGAATTCATTACACCCTTCTCCAGCACCACATTTCAAATGCATCTATTCTATGTATCTCGCTTGCTCTCATAATCCAAGTCTCCGCGCCATACATGAATATTGCGAACACGAGAGACTTAACTAGGTGCATTTATGTCGTGATGATGATAGTTCAGCTCTTCCATATCATTTCCAGCTTTGGCATAGCATTGTTTGCCATTCCAGTTCTTTCTTTTCCCCTCAGCTTCGCATCCTCCACGGTTGGTAATACTGGAACCTAAGTAAATGGTCAGTAACCTCTTCCAGACCTTGATTTACACTATTTGGAGGGAGGTTGTTACTGTGGTCTGTAATCTTATATTTATGACAACCAATTTCAACAACAAAAATTCTACTCACTCATTCCATCGATTTCCACTTTATCATCGTTGAACTCCATGAGAAGATCCAGCATATCTGTCACCCTCTTTTTGTCTCCTTCCTTCAGAGTCTCCTCTTGCATCCTGCTGCCCCGGCGGATACTCGCTGCCGCCCAAAAGATGTTCTTCAAGAAGTCACCAGCCTTTTTGGAAAAGAAGTGGAATCTGCACATAGAGAGAAAGTAATTTTAACCCTGAGAGCGCTACGAGATAAAAATATAATTGTCTATCTAGTGCTGAGATATATTTACGATTCGGACGTTCGTAATAAATATTTATTTTAAACAACAAAAAAACAAAAAACAAATATTTTTACAACATAAATATATTTTAGAATATGTACCCTTGTATTCTAAATGAATGATATTCATTTAGAATACAAGGGTAGAACAAATTTCTTCCACTGCTATAGCAGTGCGCCCATCTCTCAGGGTTAAACCCTAAATAAGTAGGTACATATAATTACACCGTGTTTCTTGTGAACTAGGCACAGAGAACATATCTCTAAACTTTTCTATCGGAGTAAACAACTTTCGCGTTCTACACATTCATACTTACATCTCGCCATACACAATCTTCTTTTATTCATACCATATTTATTCACTTTTCCGTTTCAGCAAAATCTGGTCAATTTGATCCAAATATATTTTCCTCTGTAAACTTCTTCGATACTCGAAAGTCAGGCTAAAGTATTTTGGCACTTATAACACCCATTTGAAAATGAGGCCCCCACAACTTTGAAAATTATTGTAACATATTTTTGCCTTATTTTAAAATGAAAGAATTTATTCCTTTCTAAAATAAATCACCGCAAATGTCAACCATTTATAACTTTATTTTTCGATTTTTCAGAGTATCAGAATAATTAACAACTTGGTCGAAATTGATTTTATTCACAAACAAATTTTCAATATACAGAATAATCATATTAATAATCTCGCTTGTCCCAAGACTAGACCTCAAATAAGGTATGATTATATCTAATTTATTTAAAATTCTTTCACATTATGAAATCTTGAATATTTTTTTTTTAGTAATTTTTAATTTATGAATATGATCAATACAATAAGTAATTTTAATTTTAGAACATTAGCAAACTCGTGAACTATTTTTGATTTTGCGATATCATCAACTTCACAAATTATTTTCAATTTAGGAATATCAACAACCTCATAAGTAATTTTTAATTTATGAATATTATCAACCCAATAAGTAATTTTAATTTTGGAATGTTAGCAAACTCCTAAACTATTTTTGATTTAGCGATATCATCGACTTCATAAACTATTTTAAATTTTGGAACATTAACAACCTCGTGAGCTCTTTTTAACTTAGGAATATTGTTAACTCCATAAGCAAATTTTAATTTTGGAATATTATCAGCCTCATTAGCTATTTTTAATTTTGGAAAATTAACAACCTTATTGATTGGTTTCAATTTCGGAACATTAACAGCCTCATAAGCCTTTTTTAACTTAAGAATATTTTCAGCCCGATTAGTCAATTTTAATTTTGGAATATTATCAGCCTCATGTGCAATATTTAATTTTTCAAACATCAACTTAACTGATTTTTTTTTGGGAATATTAGCAACCTCGTATGCTCTTTTTAAACTTAGGAATATTATCAACCCTATGAACAATTTTTTTACAAGTCTTTATCTCCGGCATCCTGAAAAAGATCTCCAACGCCCCTTATGCCAGTCCAATCACGTATATTGCTGAGCCAGGAGATTGGCCTCCTGCCAACACCTATTCAGCCTTCTATTTTGCCTAGGATGATCAGGTGCAGTAATTTGTATTTTGCTCCTCTAAGTACATGACCCAAGTAGGACACCTTTCGGATTTTAATATTAGTCAGCAACTCTCTATTAACTTTGGCTCTTTGAAGAACCGTCGTGTTGCTGACCATATCCATCCAGGGTATCCGTAGCATTCTCCGGTGCATCCACATTTCGAATGCTTCCAGTCGGTTCATACTACTAACTTTGAGGGTCCATGATTCCACTCCATGCAATAACACTGACCAAACGTAGCACTTGACTAGCCGTTGTCGAAGTTTCAAGTTTAGATTATCATCGCAGAATACGCTTCTCATTTTATTAAAAGTCGCACGAGATGATTCAATTCTGCACTTGACTTCGGTTTCTGGGTCGAGGTCTTCCCCTAGGATACTTCCAAAGTATTTAATTTTTTTCACTCTTTCTATATCAGCACCGTTCAACGTGATCCTGCCGGCCAAACACCATGAACTTAGTTTTACTCACGTTCATGTTCAGCCCCAGCCTCACACCATCTCCATTAATTTTATCTATAAGCGTTCGAAGGTCGTCAATACTGTCTGCCAGAACAACCATATCTACCTAATGTTATTGACGCAAACACCATTCACTTTGACCCCCAGATTCAAGTTATATAGTGCTTCCTTGAAAACTACTATATATCAGAGTACAGATTGAATAACATAGGTGACAAAATACAACCTTGTCCGATTCCACGTTGAATTGGTATGCCTTTCGATTTGTTATTTTCTAATTTAATGACACCTTCTTGGTTCCAGTACAGATTTTTAATAATATTTATATCCTTATCATCTATAAAGTCTGCGTGTTTCACTCTATCAAATGCCTTCTCGTTATCGATGAAACAGGCAAAAATGTCTTTCCTTTGATCTCGGCATTTCTGCAGTAGCACGTTTATAAGCCACTTTTAATTTCGGAATGTTTTCAGCCTCATGGGCAATTTTTATTTTTTTAATATTTACAACCTTATTTTTGGTTTCAATTTTGGAATATTAACATCCTCATAAGCTCTTTTTAACTAAGGAATAGTATCAACTTCATTTATAAATTTTAATTTTTGAATATCATAAGGTAGTTTTAATTTTGGAATATTAACAACTTTAAAAGCGTTTTTTTTTTTTTTTTGGGGGCATTATCTTGAAATATTAAAACACTCATAAGCATTTTTTATTTTTGATCATTAACACCCTCTTAAACTATTTTTAATTTTGGAATATGAACATTCTAATACACCGGTACACAGAGCAGACTCACCCGAAAAACTTAGTAATCTCCGGCACTATGAAATGGCTCCCCAACTCCCACGATCTTATACGAGAAGGACCCAACATGGTGTAGGCTATGTCCAGGTACTGAGGAACTTTGTCGTCGAACTTGATGGCCTTCTGACCTGGAAGGTGTTTCAGGCACTGTCCATCCAGCCCCATGAAACTCGCCACTATGTTATCGACTGTGTAGCGACTGCAGACGTCTTTAGTTTCCAAAGGTTGATTTCCTGGAGGTTTAATAAATTTTATTGGCTTAGAACACGTTTATTAGGTTTTACCTTGGGATAAACACCGCGCAACACGCATCCGTACAGCTGAAGTTAACGTTACGTCTCCCTTCAGTGACGATATCAAAATGAGCAAAATATTCGAGTTAATTTATTACGTTTTGAAATAATACTGAAAATGAAAAAAAAAATCGTCAAAATAATGTAATATTTTGTCGAATGAATTTTTTGTTCGAATGAATATTAGAAAATTTAATTCGAATGAATACCAGAATTTTGTCGAATGAATACCATAAAGATAAACTGGTGAGATTGGTAATATGTAACACACAATAAAACTGTCGAAATAGCGAACAAATCGTCGAGCGGAAATCTTTTTTTTTTTTTTATCCCCTTGGCACGGATTTCTCCTGTTACACAAAGAGGGTCTGCTTCTAGCGTTAGCTTATTCGTTAGGAATAATATCAGCCAGGACTCTTCTCATACTGCTAGACGGTACCGAGAATATATCCACAGTGTCATTCAGTTGGTTCAATATCTCTATACCACGCGTGACTGAGTGTTTAGCCATGATATTCGTTCTGTAAGTTGGTATGTAGAACAGAGGGTGATTAGTCAATAACAACTTACGATTCTGTGTTTACTATTGATGCAAGCGGGCGATCGCATCACGTCAAATTGTAAATTCGAATTGTGGTTGATTTATTATTTACAATTTTTGTTTTTTATTTACTAAATTTAGTACTATCGTGTCATATAACTATATGCTCTAGTTAATTCTTTAATTGTAATATTCTAAGTTGAGTTTTCGAGTCGTGGTGTCAATTTTACATATTCTCATCTTAAGCAAATTTTGCGAAAATTACTTAGCAAATTTTGCAAAAATTACTTAGCAAAATTTGCCGAAAAGTGAAAAGAGGAAATAACTTATGTTGAATGTGTTTTTTGGCGGATATTATAAGAGTCTGCTTCGATACATATTTCAAACCTAAGAAGAATCTCTGTTTCTTTGTGAGTTTGAACTCCTGTTATCGGTTATGTATCGAATTTACCTATGTGACTTACTTTTGATATGAGTTTACCAAATTATGAAGGCATTTGTATGTAAATGTTTAAGTGTACCAAATTGTAAACGCATGTGCATGTAAATGGCCGAGTGCATCATATTTTAAAGGCATGTGTATGTAAACGCCTGAGTGTATCAATCTATAAAGATTTGTGTACGTAAACGCCTAAGTGTATCAATCTTTAAAGGCATGTGTATGTATTTACAACCATTTGGTTGAGTGTACCAAATTGCAAAGGTATGTGCATGTAAATGCCTGCATGTATCAATCTATAAAAGCATGTGTATGTAAATGGTTGAATGTACCAAATTGCAAAGGCGTGTGTATGTAAATTTCTGACTGTATCATACTATAAAGGAATGTGTATGTAAATGACTGAGTATACCAAATTGCAAAGGCGTGTGTCTGTAAATGTCTTAGTGTACAAAATTGTAAAGGCATATATATTTGGGTGTTAACATAAGTTGTGACCGTTATTTTCCAAATGAAGAGAACAAGAGGACACAACAAAAAAAATTACAACAAATTAGTCAATAACGTATTCTCCTTCATAATTTTACAACAAATAAGTCAATAATGTATTCTCCTTCATTATTTACAACTTCTTGCCAACGTTCTACAAGTTTTTCAATGCCTGCGTGATAAAAACCATCCGGTCTTGACTCGAGGAATTCGTTCAACCATGTCCGCAGTTCGACGTCATTATTGAAGGAAACGCCCCGCAAATTGTTCAAAAGCGACCGGAAAAGGTGGAAACCGACAGCATGAGGTCAGGAGAATAGGAAGGGTGCGGCAGGACTTCCCAGCCAAGCGTGTGAATGGTATTTTTTCGTAATGTAGGGGATATGAGGGCGGGTGTTATCGTGCTGCAGAAAAACGAACCTTTACCATTTTGTTTTACTTTTGGTGCTCATTTTTAAATTTGAAAAAAAAAAGGGACACAACTTATGTTAACACCTAATATATGAAAATGGTTGAGTGTATCAAAGTATAAAGGCATGTGTTTGTAAATGAGTGAGTGTATCGAATTGTAAAGACATGTGTATGGAAATGGTTTATTGTATCAAACTATGAAGCCATATGTATGTATATGGCTGAGTGCGTCAAATTTTAAAGACATATGTAAATAGCTGAGTTGGTCAAATTGTTAAGGCATATATCATATGTATGATATATAAAAACCCGAGTGATTCAAATTGTAAAGATAAATGTTTGTAAAATTTAACTCGCCTGTCACTTTGTTATGTTCTTCAATATACTTCATCATATTATCACAATTCCTGTTGATAATCTGTGACATATGTTTAACCTTCGTTGTAGAGAAAAGATGACTCAACCTGCTTCTCATATTCTTCCAGTGTGGCTGTTTTAGACCGAAGACAGAAGAAGACCCAAGCTTGTCGTGAAAAGCATTGGTCATAACCAGTCTCTCGTTGAAATACGCGAAGTCCTTGATCAACACTTTTTTTATCAGCACCGGATCGCTGACAAACAGGCATGGTTTCTCCAAAATCCCAAGATTCCAGTATTGCGTTTTCTGGATTCTATGTGCAGTCTTTCCATGTACTGTCCGATAGACTTTTGAAAGATGATGATGGATAAAATGTTGCTAAGATATGATCCTCGGGTCATGTAAGGGACATTTCTTTTCTTCCAATAGTTGATGTCTTTAAGCAAGATGTATGTAACGATTGCCAAAGCTGTTATAGCTAAGTCTAGCCAGAGATATGGTGTTATTAGAGCCATCTGAAAATGAAAAAAAAGGGTTTCTGTAAATAGTTGAATCTTTGTTTTCGAGAAACTCATCTCTAACAATTCAGTTCTTGAATATACATTTTCAATGATAATACCGTGTGACATTTCAGAAAAAAGTACAACAGGAAAAACAAACCTCATTGGACAGGATTTTAGTGAAACTGGAATGAGAAGGAACCTTAGCAGATTACCTGACGTTTTTATGTAAGGTGACTCCCTTTCCAAATAAAAATATCTCTCCTCCACTCCACCTGTCTCACCACCTTCCACTTACGCCATCAGTTTTTCTCAGAATAGGTAAAGTGCAGTTAAATTTTAATTTATTTAATCTTTTTTCTCGTGTTGCCGCACTGTGTACTGTTTTGTGGAAAGGAACGGATTAATCCTGTTTATATCAATTTGGCTTCAGGAATGGTTTTGGAACATGAGACGCGTTATTAGCAATAAACGTGCTACTGCAGAAATGCCGAGACCAACGGAAAGACATTTTTGCCTGTTTCATCGATTACGAGAAGGCATTCGATAGAGTGAAACACGCAGACCTTGTTAAGATGATTCAGGAACGGGGTATAGATGATAAGGATATAAATATTATTAAAAACCTGTACTGGAACTAAGAAACTGTCATTAAATTGGAAAATAACAAATCGAAAATAATTTGTTCTATAACTTCCACATTGAAATGTGTATGTCTCGCAGTCTGGTAATTGTCGTCGGAACTCGAATGCTAATCGATTCTAACAGTTTCAGACAATCAATCATTCCAATCACGACTTTGAAAAGTACGATCAAGTCCGCTAATATTCTCCGATCAGAGAGACTTATTAATTTAAGGTTAGATAACAACATAATTTATACCATTCATATTCAGACCTATTTTAAAATCGACGTGGTGCAAAAACTTATGTTGGACTTTCTCCAGTGTACTGGAATGGACTGCATAATGGGGAGTCCACATACTAGAATTATATTCTAATTTGCTTCTCACCTAGATGATGTAAAGAAACTTAATCGCTTATGTTCCCTTAAATGGTTGTGAAACTCGAAGAATAAACCTCAACAGTTTCAAGGAACTACTAATGAGCTTATAAATATGATTATAAAAAGTGAACCCATTATCAAATGTAACACCTAGATCTTGTATCACCATAATTGCTTCAAATCCATCACAGTCAATAGAGTAATTCAAATTTATGAGGTTTTAGATCCTGAAGAAACTGATCTTCTGACATTTCTTAGTGTTCAAGAGCAGTCCATTACTCTGACACCATGAAAACAACTTATTTAGTCCAGTTTGTATTACATTACATTCAGTATATTTTTTTAGAAGTGGACCAATAGAGCAATATTTATAACTACCATATATCAGCCTAGCTGCTGCATGGAGAAATGGTCACGCGGTAACGCACTGGACTTCCATGCGGAAGGTCGCCAGTTTGAACCCCGCGCTGTGCTACTCCCCTCGAAATGACACAGGCATTTTTTTCCGTCTAGTATTTGGGGGTATAAGAATACCTATTACTTCGGTCATATCTATTATTTAAAAAAAAAATATTCGCGACGCTTGAGCCAGTGTAAACTTTTTAGAAGTGGACCGATATAGCAATATTTATGACTACCAGTCTAGTAGCTACATTGCATAGAAAGACACGAAGTTTGAAATCAGTCCGTTTCGTGATATTTGAGCTAATGTAGACTGTTTCAATTTATTTTTTTATTGTGTATTGATTGTATAAATTTTTCGTAACGATTGTGGCTCTTAAAAAAATAGTAAATACATAACCGTTATGTGTAAAATAATTGTCAAAGAAATACCTTGCGTGGTTTGTCTCCCACCCCTCACACAACACTATAACATACGCAGAACATGAAATTTCGAAAGGCACAATGGGGACATCCTATTAAGAGAATTGAATACAAAGACACGAAGTTTGAAATAAATTAATTCGTGATACTTGAGCGAATGTAGACTCTGTTTTAAATATTAAATAACTGTTAAATGTAAAATAATTGTTGAAGAACTACCTTGCGTGGTTTGTTTCCTTCCCCTATACAACACTTTATGCAGAACACGACTATGTATAGATTCACTTCCCACCGTTTGCCTCTCTAATGATATTTGCAGATATAATTTACAACACTTTATCTTATTTAGAAACGACATTTTTTGATAAAAAAAATTATATCAAGCAGGGGCTTGCAAGATTTTAAATTAAATGTTAAAATATTTTTTTTACAATTTCTTCCAAGACTCATTTCTTCCAAGGCACCGTTTGCTTTTGTATTCTTATACCAACTTTTATGTACTGAAAAGAAACGTGGACCTATTTATTGCTTTAATCTTCTATTTTTTCCGTTAGTAATGTGTTTATTAAATATGTATGCAGATCTCGTCTAACGCTAAAGGGACGATATCCAAACGTACCCATTAAAAATGTGGGATACAGTCATGGTTAAAACCCAGGGCTGTGGAGTCGGATGAAAATTTACCGACTCCGACTCCGGCTTTATTTTATACGCCGACTCCGACTCCGACTCCAACTCTTGACTCTGACTTCAATTTTTATTTTATTTTATAATTTACTGCGTCTACCTAATGTATTTATATTGACTTATTAATAATGGATACAGATATAAATAAAAAATTAATTATATTCGTACACAAATGAAACAATTTAATAAAAAAATATATAAACAATACGCATTAAGCAATATCTTCACACAAAAATAATATTAAAAATATATATGAATATTTAAAAAAAGAATTAAATAAAACTTTTAAAATAATTAGAAAAACAACACAGGTAGGTATTAAAAAAAATAAGAAAACATTTTAAAATAAAATAAAAAGGTTGCTTCATTTGTTTTCATACGTTAACTAAATCTTATTAATATTGTTTATTATTATTTTGATTCAATATTGAATAGAACACAAGATAAGATTTTTGAAAGTAAATATACTTTATATAAATCTTATTTCCTATTCGTGGTCTAAATGGAATTAGATCTCAAAAAAAGAATTGCTTCTATTAAGTCAGTATTTATGGAAGCTCTTAAATCTGATTTAATAATTTTAAGCGCGGAAAATAACCGACACGTGTTCTTATTTTATTTATTTTCCTAGAAAATAAATAAAAACCCTAGGAATCTAAGTGCAGGAATTTACTATTTGTACGGCTGCAATAAACTGAACGTAATCCCCTTTTGGGGTTTATTGCGATTATAAAAGTCTGCATAGTATCAGGCATGAAACGATGAGAGGTTAACTGGTTAACACATACCGTAACGTTATTCATTAAAGAAAATGTTAAAATAATTAAACGGAGTCGGAGTCGGTCGATTTTTTCCGACTCCGACTCCACGACTCCGGCTCCGACTCCACAGCCCTGTTAAAACCAATACTTTTTGCAATCCACTTAAACAAACTTAATGTTATATTCGAACTATATTGCTGAAACTTTGTATGCTGGTATCCACGTGGATGCTATATCTACAAACTTCAGTAAGGCCTTCGATAAGGTAAAACATGAAACTTTGCTCTCCAAGTTATCCAAATTAGGAATCGAGGAAAACCTGCTGAGTAAATGTGAGTCTTATCTCTCTGTGTGGAAACCTTGTTGTGAATATTGATGGAATGTTTTCTAGATAACTCGATCCGATGAGTGGCGTGTCGCAGGGGTCGCATTTGGGACCAGTGTTATTCACATTATTTATTAGTGGTATGTCTGCGTGTTTCGAGGAATTGAAATACTTGATCTTTGCGGATGGCATCCAAATATTTATTAATAGTTTGGTTAACCCTTCCCTTACGGTGATAAAAATAATACGCGTGCTCCGGTGTTGGGTAGTGAGTACGCAATAAAAAATTAGCGATTTTAAATTGGAAAAATAAGAACATTCATAGATAATCCCCTTAATTAATTATAATTGAAGGTAAAAATTATAATAATTGAGATTTATTTGCTGAAAACATTAAAAAACCATCTGGCAATGCTCACGGAACGGGCGTACGTCTAACCTATTTGCAAGCTTAGAAGCTACTAGTTGCGCGGAACGTCAGTCGCATACCCCGGCGCTTACGCTTTACTTGCGACGTTGAGACAATTCAGCTCCTCGCAATTCAGTCTAGTATGCAAGAGTGAGATGCGAATATAGTGTCGCGCTTCCCGCATACTATTCACCTATCATCAAGACGAGGCACTCGCAGCGTTTAAATGCGAATTTGTTTTCGATCTTTACAAAACACCTCGATGTAGTCGATAAATTCTGATTATTATTAATATTATTTTTTAAATCAATGCGTAAATATATTATGGAGGAATACCTAAAATCTTAACCTTGTATTTATTATATTTATAGAGATATTGATGGTTATTAGAAGCAACGTGTAGAAGATACCCACCACAGGGAAGGAAAGGTTAAAGGTGTGAGTGTTTTTAACAGGATTCGATCGAGTTTAAATAAATTACTATCGTGGTCTGTGATGAACCAGTTACACGTCGATACGAAAATAAGAATTAGAAACCCAATCACCTTTGATTACAATACAAATTCTTGTATATTGGATAGTGTTTACGTCATTCGAGGATCTGAGAGTCTTTTTCGACTGTGACCTGTCTTTTTCAACCCGTGTTGAAACAAGAACAGTAATTTCTCTAAAACTTTAAATCGTAGTGTATAATATCGTAATTAAGTGCGCAATCAAATAAAAACCAGTAACATCATATTTATATTACACATACAAACATAAACAGGTGAATCTGTGTAAACAAGTGACCATGTTAAAATCAAATAAGTGACAGTTATAGTTTTTTTTTAATGTGTACGCGTTGGCTGCTCATGAAATAAAATCGTATTTATTTAACATTTGACATATTACAATGTCTCAGAATATTTTTTATTTTATTTTACACATGACAAGAAATATACATAATTTGCGAAAAAACAACAGGTAATTTAATTTGGACACAATTTTAATGGATCTGGGTTTGTTGCCTTTCATTTGTCGTGTCCCCAGTAAACTAGGCTTTTGCCTGTATCTCACTGAGGGCATATAGCATGAAAAAATAAATCGATACTTCTTTCCGATTTTTTTATTATATAAAACCCCGTTGCACATTCTCATCAACCTGGCAAACAGTGACACTCAATTACATATGTATACATCACGCGAAATCAAACTCCTCACACTTCATCACTCCAGACAGACCGAAACGTTCATCCCACAATATACCGCACATAATCGTAAAAAAAAACATCACACTCTATGTCGACCAAACTTTATTTGACTTGCATAATTATTACAGTAAGAAAAAATGGCTGCAATATGCCTTGCCGTTGGGAAGTGCTGGGCAAATTCAAATTGTTTTTTTTTTTAGTGATCGTGTAATTTGGAATTCTCGTGAAATTTGGTTACTTGAATTTCGAATTAACAGTCTTTTACTGTATAACAAGACTTGTACTGTAATTTAAAAATAAATTGTTCGTTAATATCATACAATATGTTATTTTCCTTTTGTATAAATAAGATATTTTTATTTACGTAACCTCCCAGGTTGATACGATGATATAACTTATCAATCGTTGATGGCCTGTATGGGTCCAATACTTAAGGTGGGGTTTTTAATCGATTCCCCATTGTGCTCACGTAGAATGCTCTAGATCCTTATATTGTGGAAGTACATCGAATATATTCATTCTCTGAAGTACTAAAAATTGTGTGACAGAGGACAAATTGAAACATCCAACTATAAGAGAGAAACCATATGAAGAAAAAGAATAGAAATAGTAAATTAAATATATTTTATTTTTCTGGTTGAAGATCTCTCAGAATGAGAATTAAACATTGTATTTCCTGGTTGAAGATCTCTCAGAATGAGAATTAAACATTGTATTTCCTGGTTGAAGATCTCTCAGAATGAGAATTAAACATTGTATTTCCTGGTTGAAGATCTCTCAGAATGAGAATTAAACATTGTATTTCCTGGTTGAAGATCTCTCAGAATGAAAATCAAACATCAAATTTCCTAGTTAAGGATCTTTCAGCATGATAATCAAACGTTAAATTTTCTGATTGAGGATCGATCTCTCAGAATGAGAATGAAACGTTTAATTTCCTGGTTGAGGATCTTTCAGAATGAAAATGAAATGTTAAATTTCCTGGTTGAGGATCTTTCAGAATGAAAATGAAATGTTAAATTTCCTGGTTGAGGATCTTTCAGAATGAAAATGAAACGTTAAATTTCCTAGTTGAGGATCTTTCAGAATGAAAATGAAACGTTGAATTTCCTTGTTGAGGATCTTTCAGAATTTTTTATTTATTTATTTATTATATTACACATGACAAGAAATATACATAATTTGTGAAAAAACAACAGGTAATTTATTTGGACATACAATTTTAATGGATCTGGGTTTGTTGCCTTTCATTTGTCGTATCCCCAGTAAACTAGGCTTTTGCCTGTATCTCACTGAGGATATTTAGCATGAAAAAATAAATCGATACTTCTTTCCGATTTTTGATTACACAAAAACAAAACTCCGTTGAGCATTCTCATCAACCTGATAAACAGTGACACTCAATGAAAGAATGAAAATGAAACGTTAAATTTCCTGGTTGAGGATCTTTCAGAATAAGAATCAAACATTACCCTTTTTTCAACATAAATTTGAATAAAATTTTAACATTTGAGAAAAATATATAACATTAAATTTGATAAGTAACATATATAAATTAGTGTTCTTAGATATTTCATCTCTGTTTTCTTCTGTCAGCACACAGGGTCATAGTCGAAGAACATCTTTAGTGGAATAGAAGGTGTGATGACGACTCCTCGCGTCAACAGCGGAACCCTGCCCAAGGTGTTGGCAGTCACATCTGTGGGTTCAGTGCGCACTCGGTACTTACTAAGTATCCTGGCTAAGCCTAGCTTGGATTGGATTATGCCAAAACGCTCTCCTGAAAAATAAGACTTCAGTTAGTAGATAGGCAACATGAATGTTCATATATACAGGTTGTAACACCCGGTGACGATCAACGGAAGCAGAGTGATGGGGGACCTCAATACCTATCGATTTAAAATAATTATACAGTGCAAATGTAAATGGATGTCGTGGTAGAGCAAATCCAAGAAGAGTATCGTTGGATCATGTGAATCGATGTCGTGGTAGAGCAAATCCAAGAAGAGTATCGTTGGATCATGTGAATCGATGTCGTGGTAGAGCAAATCCAAGAAGAGTATCGTTGGATCATGTGAATCGATGTCGTGGTAGAGCAAATCCAAGAAGAGTATCGTTGGATCATGTGAATCGATGTCGTGGTAGAGCAAATCCAAGAAGAGTATCGTTGGATCATGTGAATCGATGTCGTGGTAGAGCAAATCCAAGAAGAGTATCGTTGGATCATGTGAATCGATGTCGTGGTAGAGCAAATCCAAGAAGAGTATCGTTGGATCATGTGAATCGATGTCGTGGTAGAGCAAATCCAAGAAAAGTGTCGTTGGATCATGTGAATGGTATTTTGAAAGAAGGAAATTTATAAAAGTCGAAGACATCGTAGGAGTTGTATGAGAAGGTGTATGAATGCAGAAGTGGTAATAGTGATACTGAGGATTGTACATACCTATGCATATTTTAGGCCCTTCTCCAAAAGGTATATAAGTGTATGAAATAATCTTAGACTTGTTCTCCGAAGCAAATCTTTCAGGGTCGTATATCTCTGGATTCTCCCAGTAGCGAGGATCCGTTTGTAGACCACTCAGAGATATGAATATCTTGGTGCCCTTTTCAATGGTCAGCGAAGTTCCCTCTACTTTGTAGTCTTTGGTACAGATCCTGTCCAGGAATGGGAGTGTTGGATACAGACGAAGAATTTCTGGAAAACATGCAATATTTATGTAAGCCTAAAGATGAACAAATATACACATATATAACATCACGTCATATCCCTATTGGAGTAGACAGAAGTGTCAGAGCGCCAGACTTTCCTATTTCGGCACACATCCTTCACATCTTCCCCCTCATTACACCTACTATTTATGTCTCTACGTATCTTTCTTCGAAAATATCATTCACTTGATACAACCATACTTTCTTTGGTCTTCCTTTACCACACCTTCCACTCACATTAGCTCTTAATATTTTTTTTGTTAGTATTTCTTCATTCTATCGTTCCACATGTCCAAACCATCTTACAGTACTCTTCTTCATCTTACTCAACACATCCCCCTTAAGTTCATATTTATCGCTAATCAAACATTGTCATTCTATGTATTCTTCTTAGTACGTGGATTCTACAATATTTATTCGACTCCTTTCAGACTTTTTCCACGCCCATATTTTACTCCCGTACATTAAAATTGGTACTTAAATACTGTTGTGGACTATAATCTAATCAGATTTTGATACTGTCCAGTTCGAATATACGAGTATTTACATTTGTTTTAGTTGTCACCGTTGACTTTTCCTATCGCTACACACCATTACATATACCTGTAGCGACCGTGCGTGCGGTCACTGAACCCACTGAGGCGATCTTTGGCCGCTCGGTCATTGAACTCGCACTGTAAGGAATGCGAGACAGCACTGGGCGAAGGTCGCCGCGCGGTCATTGAACTCACTAGTAGCGAACAGCGAGAGAGAGAGACACCGACATATATCTTGCCTCTCCTGCAGACCGTAGTATGAAATGTATATCGAACGCGTGACAATAACCATGTGTCCGGCGAAGCGAGACGGCGACATGTTCTGCGCCGTTCTATACATTATAAATACAGACGCGTATAATAAACTCTATCTCTTTACTTATCTCGATCTCGACGACTTTTATTAAAACAACCTCATCCTTCTGTGCGAAACACAAGTCCCTAAATACCTCTTACTTTAACATTATCTGAGAAAATACTACCCAAATAGCAGAATTTCTTAACTTGCTTCAATCTTTTATCGTCACCCAAATATCATATTTACTTTTTCTTTCATACTTTTTCTATCATCATGACTTTTGATTTTACCACATTCATTTTCAGATCTTTCTCTTTGCATTTCTCATGCAATTCACTTATCTAACTTTGTAATTGATCTTCATTATCAGCATGCAGCAATCTGCATGCATTCCCACTCCAGATTTGCATGCCATCAATTAACCTATATAGTTACTTCACATATGAATCTATTGTAAATACTAAAAAAACAGGATGACATAACGCATCCTTACCGAACTCCTTTTGAAATATTAAACTTAGTCAATGCACCATTCACTCTAAAACATGCTTTTGATAAATAATACCATGTATTAATTAACATTCAACTCTGAAAACATGGACCAAGTAAAAAAAAACTTAAAATAAACTCAGGTATGAAATAGTCTATGATAAAACGTAAATTACTTTTGATTATGACATACTTTATGATATGTTGGTGATGGTGTTTGCATAATGCGATATCTAGGAGTATTTTTGAACTGTTCCACATTATATTTCTAATTATCTTAAAAAGATTACCACTTATTGTGCGAGAGTTTCGGGCTTCAGATGTTCAAAAGAATTCAAAGGAATACACACAACCAAGATTACCTGAGCCTTGACCTATCTTAAATTTATATTTTATGTGTGGTGTTATGCATGTGCCTACTGCTTTTCGATATTTTTTGTACACGATTCATGTAAATGTTCATATTTTTTATAACAAGTTATATTTATATTCACGCGCACTCAAAATCCTAATTTTAGTATTACACTGGTAACCTTTTTAAATGGTTGATAAAAGACCATGCCCTTAAATAAAATAAAATTAAAACCAGTCTGGAAAGGAATCTGCCTGGAATCAAACCATTAGAACATGGCTGCCAAAAACAGACTATTATACGATTAAGAAACTATTACCTTTGTATGCCATATCCAGATAAGTCATGTCGGCCAAAGAATCGTACGTCACCTCCTTATGCTTAGCGAGGACCTCTGCTAGTTCCTTCCGTAAGCGATCCTGATCAATAAAAGTTATAAAATGTTTATAACTATAGTTTAGAAAATATAGGATGAGTCCTGTGACAGCTCACAAATTTGCCCCAATACAACCTTGTAACGATGTTCAGTAATTTTAATTATTTTATCAACTTTAATATACGAGTAAGTCTTAATTCTAATAAATAGCAAGTTATTTAGGTAAATACATTACATAAGGTTGTATTGAGGCAAATTTGTGAGCTTTCACAGGACTCATCCTAGAATTTACGAACTATAAGTAAAAATAAAAAAAGTATTCCATCTTATTATCTATGAGCTGGATTATAAATGTGATCCTCTGTAGTGCATATTCAATTTTAGTTATCCTGGAAAAAACATTTTCATTTTTTTTTAATTACTTATTATTAAATCTATGGTTTATATTATACAATAAAAACTTGTTGAAATCGGAATATGCAAAGAGGAATTTTATTGATAAACGTCGGTATTTATAATATTTTGGACGTGTGCGGGAATGCGCACGAGATATATCGCTGTCTCGTCTTTGCGCTTACAATATGTTTATTGTCGATGCGTAGGTATCCTTTGTTTTGAGAGACAGCGCGGAAGATGTGTTGATCTCTCCTTTCCTCATGGAATGCGGTCTCCGCTAGTAGTGAGTTGAATGACCGACCGCGTGGACTTTGTCCATTTTTTGTCTCGCATTGTTAAGGTGGGGCAAAGGTCGTCTCGTGGGTTCAGTGACCGCACGTATAGTCGCTACAATACTATAATATAATAATTGACTAATGTTAGTAACTTGATGGTGTTTCCCCACGTCCACATTGACACGAAAATATTAGGTGTACAAATAAGTTTCCGCCGTTTTTTATAAAAAAATGGGCATTTATTGTGAAAGAACGGAACCTCATGTTTTATTCGAAGTAGTACCCATCGCTTGCCACTACATTTCCCCATCTTTCTGTCAGCATACGAATACCGCGTCAGTCATCATCATCATCTTTTGAGGCTATCCACGAATCGACTCAATTTTTGGTATCTTCATATGATGTGAAGTGCTGCTCAGACAGGCCATGCGTCATCGATCAAAACAAGTGGTAATCAGAAGGAGCAATGTCTGGTGAATACAGCGGGTGGGGTAAAACTTCTCAATTGAGTGTTTCCAAATAGGTTTTGACCGGTGCCGCAACATGTGGACTAGCATTATCATGCAGGAGAATAATTTTGTCGTGTCTGGCGTAGTAGTGGGCGCGCTTTTCCTCGAGTGCTCGACTCAATCTCATCAATTATGTTCGGTAGACAGCCCCAGCAATGGTTTCATTCGGTTTGAGCAACTCATAATACACGACACCAAGCTGATCCCACCAAATACACAACAAGAGTTTTTTTCCATGAATATTTGGCTTAGCCGTAGATGTTGAAGCATGACCAGGGGATCCCCATGATTTCTTCCTTTTTGGATTATCATAATGGATGCATTTTTCATCACCAGTGACTATATGGTGCAGAAAACCCTTTCGTTTATGCCTGGCAAGCAGCATTTCACATGTGGAAAATTGGCATTCAAAGTTTCTCCGTGTCAGTTCATATGAATCCCAATTTCTTTGTTTTTGAATCATTCCCAATGATTTCAACCCATGTTAAATTGCTTGTTGAGTCACTCCTAATGTAAGTGCAAGTTCTTCTTGCGTTTTGCACGAATCTTGATCCAATAATACTTCCAATTCCGCGTCTTCGTACACTTTCGGCCTTCCGCTACGTTCTTTGTCTTCGATGTCAAATTCACCGTTCTTAAACTTTTGAAACCACTCACGACAACTTCTCTCACTTAAGGCAGCCTCACCATATGCTTCTACAAGCAATCGATGCGCCTCAGCTGCAGATTTCTTCAAATTGAAGAAGTAAATCAAAAGTTCCCGCAAATGACGCATATTCGGCTCAAAACTTGACATTTTCGAACACAAAAAAATATGTTATACTGATAAAAATTCACTAATATTTCAAGGTCATGTTGTTGACAGATGTCCAACCTTACGATAATGACATTTTACATCTGACAATTTTAACCATAACTTACTGGTGGCGCCAACTTTTGTCAAACGGCGGTGACTTATTTGTACACCCAATAGAATCCGGGACTTCTTAATGTTAAACCCCAGTATTTTTTATTTTATTTTTTATTTACAAATGACAAGAAATCTATAAATACACTTCTTCTTCTTCCTCCTCTTTCTATAAATCATGATCTGTTTGTTCCGCTTGTTCCCCTTCTCTTGACGTGGATTGCCAGCTGTCACGCCATCTCTTCGGAGGTCTTCCCGGCAATCTTCTTCCAGCTGGGTTCCCTTGAAGGGCGACACGTAGAAGTATGCCATCTTGCATTCTGTTTACATGTTCGTTCCAGTAGCGCCTTCGTTGTCTTCCCCACCTGATGGTGTCTTCCGTACCACACTTTCTCCTTATTTCGGTGTTTCTGATTCTATATCTTAGTGTTTCCGGTTATACATCTCAGTGTTTTCATTTCCGAGGTTCTCAGGAGAGATTTTGTTCTAGATGTGTCTGCTCTGGTCTCTGTTCCGTAGGTGGCTATCGGTCTCACACATGTCTTGTATATTCTGATTTTACTTTCTATTCTCATGTGTTTATTATTCCACATATTCCACATTATAAATACACAATTTAATAAAATAAACAACAGGTAATTTAATTTGGATATACAATTTTAATGGATCTGGGTTTGTTGCCTTTAATTTGTCGTGTCCCCGGTAAACTAGGATTTTGCCTGTATCTCACTGAGGGCAAGTATAATCAGCGTTTAGCAGTTGTTTCTGTCAAATATTGAGAAAGCCTGTTCGTGTACTCATCTTGTGTGACAAAATGCATCTAACATTTCAACTCTTAAAATGTTTAACTCAATAAAAACTTAATTTGGATAAACCTTATTTTTCAATTATCTGGGATCCAATGCCCCCAATTACCACGAATAATCGGCGTTATACTGTATCATATATTTGTACAACTTTTTTATTCCGAAATGAAACAGTATTTTCAATACTTTATTTTTGTCTCATGTTCAGTATAACAAAACTTCAGTACAGTAAAAGTCCGTTAATTCAAAATTCAAAGGACGGCGTTAAAAAATATGAGCGGTGAACTGGAACATCCAATAAACAATCTTTGTTTGGCCGTAGCGCTAGTCCATGATCGGAAAGACGCAGAATATTTTCGGCGATATAAGAGAGGGTGGTAGGATAGTTAAGGATATAATAAAATAGAGACAATATGTGAATCTTGCGTAACATAATTTTCTTTTGGCGATTTTATTTTGATAAAATTTGGACTCCTGTCAGCTTTTTACTTTTTTCGTTGACAGTTAATCTGAGGTGGTATTCGTAGGTTTGCTTTTTTATTTTTTCCGCCATTCATTAATTTACCGTATTTCTTTTCTTAATCTACATGTACAAGGGTATGGGTTGAAAAGCATCTGACATCCTCGCGGCTGGACTCGCCCTATATTGATGGGGTGTATCTCGACCGGGGGAATGTCATGAGATAAACCTAGACCATTTGATAGCTTCTACCTTAACCCTTCCTGTCCTGTGATATGTAACTAGTACACATTGTTTCTAAAAACTTTAAGATCTCCATAAATATAATAAATAATGGGTTCAGATTTTAGGTATTCCTCCGTTATACATTTACGCAATGAATGAAAAAAATAATATTAATACTAAATAATTAGCACTTATCGGCCACATCAGAGATATTTTGTGAAAATCGGGAATAAATTCACCAATACAATCAAACGTGTGCCAGTGTGTGACGTAGATATATTAATTCTAAAATCCGCTATGGGTGAGGAAGTGACGCTATTCACGTCTCATTCTCACTCTACTTCGGTATATGGTATGTGAACGTAAGAAATATAATCTCAATTCGCTCGCTCCTCTCGCTTTAGTAGCTCGCGAGCTTTCGTTTGAGGTGGTCGCTTCGCCCGTTTTGTTAACGTCAGCCGATGTTTTTTTTTTTTTTTCATGTTTTCAGCAATTAAATTTCAATTATTATCACTTTTGACTTCAAATTTAATTAATTTAAGCGATTGGCTATGAATATTCTTATTTTTCCGATTTTAAATCGCTCATTTTTACATATGTATTGATGTGTATTGAGTACACAGCACCGGAACGCGCGGGTTTTTTTTTAGCATAGGAAGGAAAAGGTTAAAATTTTAGCACAGGAAGGATAAGGTTGCTATTAATAAACATACATTTATTTATTATTATTTTTCACGTTCAACCAATTCAGCTTCTAGTTTACAAGGGACCCGAAAAATAAAAGCCAACAAACTCAGATCCATAAAAAATAGTGTCCATATTAATTTGCCATACATAAATAAGTAAAAATATTTTTTTAATATAAATAAATATGCCATTGTTTGTAATAAATGTAATTTGTTTAGTTAAACAGTGTTTATTCCACTTTATATAACGGTATAGCCTTACCAGTTTCAAGGGTTTCCCCTCAACATCAAGGGATCACAAACATCCCCTTATGATGATGTGAAAACCTTTATACCGGTAGGGTTATTCCGTTATATAATGTGGAATAAACAAATGACAATGTCTTTAAACCTCCACATTGTTAATTCCTTAACTATAAATAAATAATATCTCACCTGCACGTCTGGATATCTTGTGAGAGCGTTCAACAACAAAGACATTGAGGAACTTGAAGTCTCAAAGCCAGCTGTAAATATCACAGCAAACTGAGCGACCAGGGCGTCTCCTTCATACTCTGGAATAAAAAAAAAGTTGCCCGAATTGATCACTAAGTTTTTGATAATTTAGAATTTGATGAGTTTTATTAGTGTGAAATATTTAATTGGTTGATAATCTTCGATGACCTCCGTGGCCCAGTTTGTAAGATGCCTGTCTCCCAGCCCGAAGGTTGCAGGTTCAAATCCCGCTGGATCTAACGTTTGTCAACTTCACAAGCATGCATGTAATAATATCTTCCAGTTAACCAGAAAGTTATTAACCCTTCCTTCCTTGTGATGTGTTACTAGTACACATTGCTTTTAATATCTCAATAAATATAATAAATACTGGGTTCAGATTTTAGGTATTCTTCCGAAATACATTTGCGCATTGAATTAAAAAATAATATTAAAAATAATTCGCACTTATCGGCCACATCAGAGATATTTTGTGAAAATCGGGAATAAATTCACCAATACAATCAAACGTGTGCCAGTGTTTGACGTAGATATATTAATTCTAAAAAACCGCTATGGGTGAGGAAGCGACGCTACTCACGTCTCACTCTCACTCTACTTCGGTATATGGGAACGCAAGAAATAGAATCTCAGTTTACTCGCTTCAGTAGCTCGAGGGCATTCGTCTGAGGTGGTCGCTTTGCCCGTATTGTGAACGTCGGCCGATGTTTTTTTCATGTTTTCAGCAATTAAATTTCAATTATTTTCACTTTTGACTTCAAATTTAATTAATTTAAGCGATTGGCTATGAATATTCTTATTTTTCCAATTTTACATAGCTCATTTTTACATGTGTATTGAATACACAGCACCGGAACCCATGGATTTTTTTAGCACAGGAAGGGAAAGGTTAAAGAAGTCTTGAAGAAAGAACACTAAATCGAAACCATTTTTTAAATAAATTGGCTCGGAAGGCAAGCATCTTATCAACTACACCACGGAGGTAGTGTAAATATAAGAAACGGTGTCTAGCGATAGGAAATAAAGATAATGGGGCACTAAAACACTTCAATAGGGTGTCCCAATAAAAGCGCCGGATTTAAATTTCACGCTATTTTTTTATAAGGTTGGCACTCTTAAAATAATCATATGAACGGTGGAATTAATATAGGCACTAAGTACCAAAACAAAAACATAAAAAACTAAGTATTCAGTTTCGTTCTATATGTCATATAGAATGAAACTGCATACTTAGTTTTTTTCATAATTTTTTTGGTATTTAGTGCCTATTTTACTTCAACCATTCAAATATATCCATCTGTCAATCTTACGATTAGTAAATATGGAGCGCAACATGAAAAACAATGCGTTATTGTTGTTAAAACTCATGAGACATTTCCAGGTCGTATAATCTCAAGAAATGCGGATCAGAATTGTCCAGCAAGATCGTTTGATTTGACACCATGCGACTTCTTTCTTTGAAGTTGCATGTATATGCGAATAAGCCTCAAACAATTTCTGAGCTTAAGGGCGGAGATCCAACGTGCTATTGCCACAATCGACCCACAATTATGCAACGATGTTATCTTAAATTTCATCAAAAGAGCAAGAGTTTGCCAACAGAGCCGTGGTGCACATTTGTTTGACATTTTGTTCCATACATACGAGTAATTGCTACATTTTGTACTTTACAATGAATAAAAAATATTAACGCTTTTCGAATAAATAATGTGTTTAATTCGAAAACTTATCTAAATCCGGCGCTTTTATTGAGACATCCCATACTTGAACCAGACAATATCAGAATCCGCAAAGATGACGGTTAACGAGAGTGTTTTAATGAATATATAGAGAAGGAGAGGAGGATGATGGTAATTGTGAGGGTGAGTGGGAGAGGAGAGGGAGAGGAGAGGGAGAGAACGATGGAGGGGCCTGAGGAAGAGAGAGGATAAAGGTTATGGTGAGGGTGTGATGGAGAGGGAGGTAAGAGGAATGAGTGAGTGAGGTGGAGGGGGTGAGAAAAGTTTGTTCTTTTGATAGCTTCTGTTTTTTTAATGTATTCTCTTTTTAATGTGTTCTTGAAATGTGTCTAAATGTACGAGGCATATCCAGAAACTAAATGTACTGAATTTTTGTAGGTTACTTTTTTTTTTTATTTAAACAAAAAAATTACGTGGTTACCGTACTACATATGTAAGCTATTTTTCGACATAGTCGCCATTCCTCTCAATGCAGGTGGTGAAGCGGGGTATCAAGTTTTTGATGCCTTCCTCGAAATAGTTTCCCGTCAACCCCTCCGTCCACTTCTCCACCTCCTCCTTTACCTCCTCGTCGGTTGAAAACCTTTTTCCACCCATGTGCAGCTTCAGGGAGGTAAAGAGATAGTAATCTGAAGGTGCTAGGTCAGGGGAATGCGCGGGATGGTTCAGGACATCCCATTTAAACGAGGCGAGCAGTTCCTTCGTGGCGTTGGCCGTGTGTGGTCTGGCATTGTCGTGCAGCAGGCAGACTCCCTTTGTCAGCATGCCCGCGGGATGGTTCAGGACATCCCATTTAAACGAGGCGAGCAGTTCCGTCTGGCATTGTCGAGGAGCAGGTAGACTCCCTTTGTCAGCATGCCTCTCCTCTTGTTCTGAATCGCCCTCCGCAATTTTTTTAGGGTCTCACAGTGTCTTGCAGAGTTGATGGTCTCCCCTTGAGGCATATATTCAATTAAAATTATGCCTTGACAGTCCCAAAACACGGATGCCATGATTTTCTTGGCTGAAATTGAGGTTTTGAACTTTTTGGCGGAGGGTGAAGAGGTGTGACGCCACTGTTGAGACTGCTTTTTGGTTTCAGGCGTGTAGTGTGCAACCCAAGTTTCATCTCCAGTAACGATGGAGCGGAGAAATTCATCTCCATGGAGTTTGCAGCGCCTCAAAAACTCTTGCCCGGCCTCCACTCGATTCAACTTGGCGGGAGATTAGATTTACATTTTTCACGAAACGTGTTGTCGCGTCGACACTTCTCAACGTACTGACCTCGAACCGGTCTCGTTGCGGAGGGGAAGGGTCAGGCTACATGGAAGTGTAGCCAACATGTCGAAAATAAAATCCATCCGGTCGTAAGAGCCTCAGTACACTTACTTTCTGGATACGCCTCGTATTAGGTACATACTATGTTGCTATCAATAAACCTGTATTTATTTATAAAGGGAAGAGTGGTGTGCGTAGTAGTGAAGGTGAAAGTGAGAGGAAGAGGAGACAAACCTTTTAATGGTGGGCTTATTGTCATGTGATAATCTCTTCCAACTAACCAGACAGTTTTTTACAAAGGCCATAAGCGAAAGCAGACTGGAATTCATTTTATATATTTTTTAAATCTGGGTTCCATTGGAAATCGAAGCAATCCAAGAATTGGAAGACGTCTTAATAGCTATAGTTGGGAAATTCTAGGATGAGTCCTGTGACAGCTCACAAATTTGCCCCAATACAACCTTGTAACGATGTTCAGTAACTTAAATTATTTTATAAACTTTAATATAAGCCTCAATTCTAATAAATAGCAAGTTATTTAGGTAAATACATTACATAAGGTTGTATTGGGGCTAATTTGTGTCCTAGAATTTCCGAACTATAGGCCATGGAAATCGTCATAAAACATTTCCCCCTATATCATATTATGTTGCACCAAGTTTCGCTCACTCTGTATATGCATAGGTTGTTAAAAATAACCTTGATAATAATGACTTCTTAGAACTGAAACATTTTTCCTGCAATGACTTGCAATTGTTGGGCAATGTCAGGTTATTGTTTGACCTCCTCCAAAATTAATCTCGATAAAGTTTACTGTCAATGTAGATATTAATTAACGTATTAAATTAAATTAAATTAATGTAGAGTGATTTCATATAATAATGTCATAATGAACACCAAGAGATATCTCTTTTATTTTTCTTGATCACGGAAGACAGCGATTCTGAACCAGTGGTACGCGTCATCATCATTGCTGGGCCTCGTAGTCGAGGATCTCCTCGCCATTCCGACGTCAATTCAGTTTGAAAGCAAAACTGTGCCACGGAGTTTTTCGTTCGTTTTTTTTTTTATCTTTCAGTGAGTGAGCCGTTGCACGCCAGCAAACTCATCGACCACACCGCTGTACTGAATCCGATGGTGCATCGAAGAGAGACGATCTTGGCACATCGACATGTTTTCTTTTTCTTTTTCTGTTTTGAAAGAATAGATATGACAATGTCATAAGTATCCTTATAGTATACCTTCGAATACTAGATGAAAAAAAATGCCCGTGCAGTTCGAGAAGAGTAACACATCGTGGGGTTTGAACCGGCGACAGTAGATGGGACGGGAAAGAGACTGGCAATAGATATATGGTAAATTAAGACTGGATAACAAGCGTCTTACCAAGTAAGTCACAAAGGTCGTCGGATTTTAACGTGTTAAGAAAAAACAAACAACTTGTGTTGTAAATTTAGGAAAATATCGATTGTGAACAAATATTATTTTACATTATTGAGATTTCATTATTAAATTCAATTGTTTGTTGCATTTTATTTTCTCAAAAATAAAATGAATGAATGAACTAACAAAATAGTTATATAGCGCAAGTATAATTGGAAAGGTGCGCAAAAGAATGAAGTGGCAATGGGCAGGACACGTAGCCAGAATGTCAGACTCCCGATGGACATCCGAAATAATCCAATGGTACCCAGTAGGCATAAAGAGATCCAGAAGAAAACCGAAGGTACGCTGGATAGATGAAATCAGGAAGCATGGCTGCATTAAATGGCATCAACGAACAAAAAACCGAACTATTTGAAGTCAACTTGGGGAGACCTTCATCCAGCAGGGGATCGACCCTGGTTGACAATGATGATGATGATTGGAAAGCGTGTGAGAGGAAAAGTAAGGAAAAAATGGTTGGATCAGGCGAATAATATTCTGAAAGAAGGAAACGTAGAAGTCAGAGAAATCGTGGAGGCTGTATGATGAAGAGTCTTAGGATGTGAAGTATGGTGCTTTGTCCTTTGCCTACCCCGACAGGAAAATGATATGATATGCATGTATTAAACTATCGATGTATACATTACAACCTGGTGGGCGTATTCATATAAAGGTATTAAAGAGGCCTTTAGTGAAAACCAGACTGGAATCGAACTCGCAAATTATGGATTGGAAGACAAGTGTCTTACCAACCTACTTGACTACGGATGAAGTCAATATATTCATTTAAATTCATTACATCAAAGACAGACATTTAAATTATTCCCTTGCACCAGGGCGCATTTCTCTCTGGCCATAGGAACTTTAATGGAAAAATTATTTCCTTGCATCAGGGCGCATTTCTCTTTAGCCATAGGAACTTTAACGGAAAAATTATGCCCTTGCATCAGGGCGCATTTCTTTCTGGCCATAGGAACTTTAACGGAAAAATTATTCCCTTGCATCAGGGCACATTTCTCTCTGGCCATAGGAACTTTAACGGAAAAATTATTCCCTTGCATCAGGGCGCATTTCTCTCTAGCCATAGGAACTTTAAGAAAAAATTATTCCCTTGCATCAGGGCGCATTTCTCTCTAGCCATAGGAACTTTAACGGAAAAAATATTCCCTTGCATCAGGGCGCATTTCTCTCTGGCCATAGGAACTTTAACGGAAAAATTATTCCCTTGCATCAGGGCGCATTTCTCTCTAGCCATAGGAACTTGAACGGCAAACTTTTTAGCTTCAATTTTATCCCTTCACCCTGTTAAAATTTTTGCGGCCATCTAGATAAATCCGCAAAGCACATTCTGTGATACTGCGATGATAATCGAGTCAGTAATTTCCTATGGGAACTCCACTCAGCCTTACATCGGTTCATCTTCGAACCGATTGGCTACTCCGAACTAGTGGCGTCAAATGATGATAGTTTTGTAGCGTTTGAAATTTCGATCTTCTACTAGTGTAGATCGCGCTGGATGGAGACTTATTTTGTCCTCCATAACAGCGTGGGTGGATGTGGGATCTCTCTCTCTCTCTCTCTCTCTCTGAATAATGGCCGTGAACTCCTATATATGAAGGAGTATACGCCAGTGTCAAGTGATGGGAGGTGGGATCGAACTGAACTGAACTCAATATATTCACTAAATTCTGGATGTTTTATTAATTATGTTCAATTCTGTCGAAACCACACATTGATGTTGGAAACGAAGTATTTTTTCATGAAATAACAGGTTTAATTTAATAACAGAGTCAATCCAAGAACATTAAATTTGCTTATATATTCAATTATTGTTTTGCGAAAATGGCATATGAAATGAAAAAAAAACAGGTAATTTGATGATTATTGGCTATTTGCAGATGTCAACAACACTGTTAAGTCCTCCATACATATGGTATATAATATATTATATATAATTATACAAATAATGTTGCAGAATATTTTGGAATAACACAACTCGACAAAATGAATAAATATTTCTACACTTGGCATAAAAATGTACACGTAATTTTGCGTGTATGTTTGGTTACTTCCCACTTCTGACACCATGCTAAGTTAAGTTATTTATAATGAAGGGTTATTCAGATTAAAACAAGATTGATTTGAAACTAAACCCGGTTATGAGGAAATACCAGTGACGGGAGATATTATGGCCGCCGTATCGGCTAATGATGTGACAATTGAGTAAAAATTGTACGCGATACGCAGAGGATACCTAAAAAAACATGGTCGAAGGTCTCTTCATCCATTCCACACGTGCATGTATGGTTATATTTTACATGGATTTTACAATATAAAGATGGCTTTTTATCAGACAGTGACCAACTGTATCCATATTGTTGAATGCTACAAAGCTATCAGACTCTGGAATCAGTTACCACCGTAAGGCCTCGGCCACACAGGTAGGAGCCTCGCTTGATGCTTAGAGCTATGTTGCGAGTTAGGTGACATATCCTAGCGAACCAACGTACCGCATACTATCGCAGTGGCCACACTCCACGCTTCGCGCCACGTTGCATGACGATTAGTCATCGAGTAGATCTCCTAGCGAACAGACATGTTGGTTAATTTACAAGATGGCGGAAGTTTTAATGACAGCTGTGTATAAAAGGGAGCCTTTGTGGAACACATCGAACAAATTATAGAAAAATGTACCTGTAATAAAATCACTTTGGAATGAAGTTGCGAAGAAAGTAAATAAAGATGTTAAGTTGTAATGAAATTGGTTAGTTTTGAGAGTGACATCGTGTATTGACTTAAACGCTCCCAACTGTCAAATGAATTTGTGCGTAGCACTTTGGTGTGGCCAGGCATGAAGTCACCTAGTATATGAGTCACGTAAAATATGGCTTGCTCCTAACAGCTACTTTAAAAATTATATCTCTCTTTGATGATGAAATGTACAATATTAAGTTATTTATAATGAAGGGTTGTTTAGATCAAAACAAGATTTATTTTAAGCACAACAAGGTTATGACAAAAGTCCAGTGACAGGAGGTAATATGGCCGCCGTGTCGACTATAGTTCGGAAATTCTAGGATGAGTCCTGTAACAGCCTCAAATTTGCCCCAATACAACCTTGTAACGATGTTCAGTAATTTTAATTATTTTATCAAATTTAATATAAGCCTCAATTCTAATAAATAACAAGTTATTTAGGTAAATACATTACAAAAAACTAACAACAATGACAAATTAATACATCTTGTTAAAAATTAGCAAAAATGTGGCAGTTTGTTAAAATCAAATAATATTTTGGTGACGTTTGTCAAAAGTCACTACGTTAGTCTGCATTGGCTAGGGATGGGGTATTCGATAATTGGACTTTCGATTTTTTTATACTTAAAATGAAATGTTCGTAATTAGTATTGATTCACTGTGGATCTTGGCCTATTTAAATATAGATACAAATCATACAATACATTAGAAAGTCAGTATGACGAAAGTTAGGAATTGAAACGAGAGAAAAATAATTGTTCGATTTATAAAAAAAACGATTCGATTTGTAAAAAAAAACGATTTTACCCCATCCGTTAGAGACATGACGTTTAAAACGCCACAAGACCCATCCTAGAATTTCCGAAGTATAGTGATATGATACGTTACTAGTGATGTGACACATAACATCATCTCTGCAGCGTGATAGTTCCCTTCATGTGGTCGAGTGCACTTATCATCCACACTATGCTGTAAGCAGCATCACCAATCATATGCCACTCTAATACACCAATCATATGTTCATCTTCGGTGGTATTCTTTTATTACAAATTCCTCGTGTGAATAGGTGAGACATGTTGAATGGACGGGGAACATTTATAATACGAGCCATATCCAAAAAGTAAGTGTACTGAATTTTTGTAGGCTACAATTTTTTTTATTTAAACAAAAAAATTACGTGGTTACCGTAGTACATATGTAAGCTATTTTTCGACATAGTCGCCATTCCTCTCAATGCAGGTGGTGAAGCGGGGTATCATCTTTTTGATGCCTTCCTCGAAGTAGTTTCCCGCCAACCCCTCCGTCCACTTCTCCACCTCCTCCTTTACCTCCTCGTCGGTTGAACACAACTACCGTGAGACTCGCATCTTTGTTGGCTTATTTCAAACAGCTGCTTCAAAATATTACTTGTCTCTTTAATGACGATATGTACAATATTTGTCCGTAACTTTTTTTGCTTGTCTTTTTCCATCTTCATTATCATTTCCCAATACAAACATACCTTTAACGACCGTTTGCCTGCTGGGGTAGACGGAGAAGGCAAAGTGCCAGAATTTCCTATCTCGACAAACATCAATCACCTCTTATACTTATGACAACCAATTTCAATTAAAAAAATCTACTCACTCATTCCATCAACTTCTACCTTATCATCGTTGAACTGCATGAGAAGATCCAGCATATCTGTCGTCCTCTTTTCTTCTCCTTCCTTTAGGGTCTCCTCTTGCATCCTGCTACCCCTGCGGAGATTCGCTGCCGCCCAGAAGATGTTCTTCAAGAAGTCACCAGCCTTTTTGGAAAAGAAGTGGAATCTGCACATAGGGAGAAAGTAATTTTAATCCCTAAATAAGTACATATAATTACGCCGTGTTTCTTGTGAACTAGGCAAAGAGAACAGATCTCTAAACTTTTATATCGGAGTAAACAACTTTCGCCTTCTACACATTCACACTTACATCTCGCCATACATAATCTTCTATTATTTATACTTCTCACTTTACCGTAAAGCAACATGTGGTTCATTTGATCCAGACTCGTTTTCTCCGGTATAATTCTTCGATGCATGAGAATCAGACCAAAGTATTTTGGCACTTGTAACACCCATTTGAAAACGATTTTTTTTATGTTTTAATAGGCTCTAAGTGAAAACCAGACTGGAACCCCATGTTTTTAATCTAGATTCCAGCGGGGATCGAACTCGCAGCCTCCGAATCAGCAGACAAGCGTCTTATCACCACACTACGGAGGTCGTCAATAATATAATCTTCATAAACTTTTTTTTAATTTAGAAATATGAACAACCTGATAAGTAATTTTCAATTTATAAATATTATCTACCCAATATTTACTTTTGTCTGGTTGGTTGGAAGAGATTGCCGCCTGGCAATAAACCCGCCAGATTGTATTTGCATTAAAAGTGTTAAATAAATAAGTAATTTTTAATTTTGGAACATAAGCAACTTCATAAACTATTTTTTTATAATATATGTTGTGATATTTATCAACTTTATAAACTATTTTTAATTTTGGAACATTACAACCTCATAAGCTCTTTTTAACTTTGGAATAAGATCAACCTATAATCAAATTTTAATTTTGGAATATTATCAGAGTCACAAGCTATTTTTAATTTTGGAAAATTAACAACCTAATTAGCTTTTTTTAATTAAATAAACTAAATCATCTCAAAATGCACAACCTTATTGGCTGATTTCAATTTAGAAATATTAACAGCCTAAGAAGCTTTTTTTAACTTAGGAATATTATCAGCTTCATAAGATAGTTTTAATTTTGAAATATTAACAACTTTAAAAGCTTTTTTGATTTTGGAATATTGATAGCCTCATAAGCTATTTTTAATTTTGAAATATTAACATTCTCACACGTATACAGAGATGACTCACCCAAAGAACTTTGTAATCTCCGGCACTATGAAATGGCTACCCATCTCCCACGATCTTGTATGAGAAGGGCCCAATATGATGTAGGCCATGTCCTGGTATTGAGGAATTTGGTCGTCGAGCTTGACGGCCTTCTGACCTGGAAGGCGTTTCAGGCACTGTCCATCCAGTCCCACGAAGCTCGACACTATGTTATCAACTGTGTAGCGACTGCAGACGTCTTTGGTTTCCAGAGGTTGATTTCCTGAAGGGTTTAATAAAATGTATTGGTTCGGAACAAGTTTATTAGGTTTTACCTTGGGATGAACACCGCGCAACACGAATCCATGCAGTTTGAAGCTAATGTTACGTCTTCCTTCAGTGACGATATTCGTGGCCTATTTAGTAAGACATCTGACGTACAACTCAGGAGTTGCAAGTTCGATTTCCATCGAAACCGATATTTTTTTAAAAAGGGTTCCAGTATGTTTTCACTAAAGACCTCTTGAACTTCTTTCTTGTTGGCTGGAAATGACTGACATTAACTCGCCAGGCTGTACTGCGTTCTGTAATAATACGTGGGTCGTCCAGAAAGTAAAGAACGTTTTGGCATAACTAAATAAAAACGAAATATATCAACACAAAACTTTATTTACAAATTCACAGTACCTTACTCTATTTTTCAATGTAGTCGCCATAGCTGTCAAGGCACTTATTGTAACGTGGAACCAATTTTTCAATTCCGATATTATACTCTTGTACCGCCAAAGATTTGAGCCAGGATGTCACTTCTTGTTTGAGGTCTTCATCGTTTGCGAACTGTTTTCCACCCATAAATTCCTTTACTTTCGTAAATAAGTGAAAATCACTCGGTGCCAAGTTAGGGCTGTAAGGAGGATGTCCAGAAAATTTCCACTTAAGACGTTGAAGTTCTCGCTGTGTTCGTGCTGATGCATGAGGCCGCACATTGTCATGAATCAAAACCACCTTTCCCGACAACATTCCACGTCTCTTGTTTTGGATGGCGAGTCTAAGTCGTTGAAGTGTTTCACAATAGGCCTCTGAATTTATTGTGTGTCCTCTTGGCATATACTTCACGTGGATCAAACCCTTTCGGTCCCCAAAAACTGTTGCCATCACTTTTCTGGTGTTGAGATTTGGTTTTTCTTTTCCGAGCACACATTTTTTTGTAGCCAAGGTGCTCTGTCACTGTTCCATGTAGGAACGATCTTGAAATTTGTAGGAAAGATTCATGTACTGCGCTTATGGTTGCCTATAAATTTCGATAGGCCGAACATTTTATGCATTCAGAAAACGAATGACACTACGCACTTCACATTTGGCGGGATTTTCGATGGGCGCAGCCATTTTCAAAGGTTACAGAACAAAGGCGCACGACCGTTCAGCAACAAAACTCGGCTCGCATTGAAGCGGGGGAAGGAGCTAACTGGCGCGCATACGATCGCGGTGATCGGCGCAGGGCGTGGTGCGCAATCGTTTTTACTTTCTGGACGCGCCTAGTACATACCGTATTCTTCCTGGGTTTCCAACATTATTTTTTCAACCTACATTTATTTCTCCTGCCCTTCGATGACCATGTTATATTTGTATTTGTTTTTTTTTTTAATGTTGTTTTTTAATTTACTAATTTCGATGTAAAAGTTTTCTGTCTTTGTGTTAATAATGTAAATATAAAATAAAAAATTAGCAAAATACTTGATTAAATTATTACATTTCGAAATATCAATGAAAATGAGGAGAAACAAGACATTCGAATTAATAATACTCGTATAATATAATATATACCAGAATAATAAACTGGTGAGATTGGTAATACGTAACAGATAATAAAACTAGAGAAAATGCGAACAAATCATCGAGCGGAAGTCCTAGTCGATGACGCCTTAAGATTCGGTATTCACTTTTGATGCAAGCGGGCGGGCGCATCATTTCACATTGTAAATTCAAATTGCGTTTGCGCTGTGGTTGATTTATTATTTACAATTATTTATTTTCGTTTTCTTCTTCTTCGTTCTTTTTTATTTTCGTTTTTTATATCCTCAATTTTGTATTATCATGCCATATAGCCGTGCGCTCTAGTTTTTTTCTTGACTTCTAATATTCTAAGTTGAGTTTTCGAGTCGTGATATCAATTTTACATATTCTCACTTCAAGTCAATGTTGCGAAATTTACTAAGCACCATTTGCCGAAATGTGAACAGAGGAAATAACTTCTGTTGGGTGTTTTTTTGGCGGATATTATCCGGGTATTTTTTCCTATCATCCCGGATAATCCAGAGCCTACTTCATACTCTTCTCTGTTAACGACCTCCTTCATTGCATATTTTAAAGCTAAGAAGAATCTCTGTTTCTTTGTGAGTTTGAACTCCTGTTATCGGTTATGTATCGCATTTACCTATATGAACTACTTCTGATAGCTGAGTTTACCAAATAGTAAAGACTTGTGTATGTAAATGTCTTAATGTAACAAATTGTAAACGCATGTGCATGTAAGTACTGAGTGTATCATATTTTAAAGGCATGTGTGTGTAAACGCCTGAGTGTATCAAACTATAAAGGTATGTGTATGTAAATGACTGAATGTACCAAATTGCAAAAGCACGTGCATGTAAATGACTAAGTGTACCAATTTGTAAAAGCTTTTGTATATAAATGTTTGACTTTATCAAATTATAAAAGCATGTGTATGTTAATGTCTGAGTGTACAAAATTAAAAAGACATGTGTATTTTAAATGCCTGAGTGTATCAAACTATTATATAAGGCCATGTGTACGTAAATGTCTGAGTATATCAAATATCAAAGGCTGTATGTAAATGGCTGAGTGTATCAAATTGCTAAGGCAGTTGTGTGCAAATGGCTGAATGTGCCAAATTGTGAAGGCGTGTGTACATAAATATCTGAGTGGACCAAAATGTAAATCATATATGTACGAAAATGGTTGAGTGTATCAAATTATAAAGGCGTGTATTTGTAAATGGCTGAGTGTATCGAATTGTAAAAACATGTATATGGAAATTGATGAGTGCATCAAACTATAAAACCATGAGCATGTACATGGCTGAGTATACCAAATTGTAAAGTATATGTAAATAGCTGATTTTGTCAAATTGTTAAGGCGTATACATATGTAGCGACTATCCGTGCGGTCACTGAACCCATTGAGGCGACCCTTGGCCTGCCCGGTCATTGAACTCGCATTCCTTACAATGCGAGACAAGCACTGGGCAAGGGTCGCCCGGTCGGTCATTGAACTCACTATTAGCGGAGAAACGAGACAGCGACATATCTTCCACACTGTCAGTCAAAACATTAAATACCCTACGTGATGACAATAAATATATTGTGAGGCGGAAACGAGACAGCAACATATCTCTTGCCCCGTCTCGCGCATATTTCAAATATTATAAATACCGACGTTTATCAATAAAATATCTCTGCATATTCCGATTTCAAACGAGTTTTATTAAACCAAACGATCATCCTCATCTCTTCGTTAAGGAACAACCCGTTCCTAAACATATATAAATGCCCGAGTGATTCAAATTGTAAAGATACGTGTATGTGAAAATTAACTCACCTGTCACTTTATTATGTTCTTCAATATACTTCATCATATTATCACAATTCCTCTTGATAATCTGTGACATTTGTTTAACCTTCGTTGTAGAGAACAGATGACTCAACCTGCTTCTCATATTCTTCCAGTGTGGCTGTTTTAAACCGAAGACAGAAGAAGACCCAAGCTTGTCGTGAAAAGCGTTGGTCGACACCAGTCTCTCGTTGAAGTACGCAAAGTCCTTGATCAATATTTTTCTAATCAGCTCCGGATCGCTGACAAACAGGGATGGTTTCTCAAAAACCCAAAATCCCAAGATTCCAGTATTGCGTTTTCTGGATTCTATGTGCAGTCTTTCCATGTACTGTCCGATAGACTTTTGAAAGATGATGATGGATAAAATGTTGCTAAGATATGATACTCGGGTCATGTAAGGGACATTTCTGTTCTTCCAATAGTTGATGTCTTTAAGCAAGATGTATGTAACGATTGCCAAAGCTGTTATAGCTAAGTCTAGCCAGAGATATGGTGTTATTAGAGCCATCTGAAAATGAAAAAAAAGGGTTTCTGTAAATAGTTGAATCTTTGTTTTCGAGAGACTCTCATCTTGAACAACGATGTTCTCAAATACACATTTTTAATGATAATACCATGTCCCATTTCAGAAAAAAATAAAACGCAAGAAAAACAAACCTCATTGGACAGGTTTTTAGTGAAATTGGAATGAGAAGGAACCTCAGAAGATCACCTGACGTTTTTATGTAAGGTGACTCCCTTTCCAAATAATAATATCTCTCCTCTCCCCCTGTCTCACCACCTTCCACTTACGCCATCAGCTCTTTTCAACACAAATTAAGTACAGTTAAATTTTTTTTATATCGTGTTGCCGCGCTGTGTTTTTTTTTGTGGGAAGGAGCGGATTAATCCAGTTTATATTACTTCTTATAGGAAAAATTTATTCGATTTTTGAACATGCTTTCAAACGGATTTTTGACCAGCCTTTCAAACTGATTTTTGACCAGCCTTTCAAACGGATTTTTGACCAGCCTTTCAAACTTATTTTTGACCAGCCTTTCAAACTGATTTTTGGCCAGCCTTTCAAATAGATTTTTAAACAGCCTTTCAAACGGAATCACAATATATTTGATAACACCGATAGACTTGACGATAATACATATGGTATATTATATATTCGAGATACACAGTATCAAAATATGCGCGTTAACACGCATACAGCACAACCTTTTGGGACTACTGACATGCGAAAATCTTTTCCAACCAACTCGAAAAAGGTTTATGAGGTCTTAAGGGAAACCCAAACTGAAAACTATTTTTTTTAAATACTTGGTTCATTTGGAATCGAGCCCACAACTTCGGGGTCGAAAGACATGCATCTTGTCAACTAGAAGAGGGGGTGCCTCAAATTTATTAAATTTTATTTTATTTATTTATTTATTATTACACATGACA